>VDFB02256132.1:95463348-95502076 GCA_007258455.2 Sequoia sempervirens | reverse complement strand
GAGGCTCTATCCAGGTTACTTTTAAAGTTAGAATCCTTTACATAGCCTAACTTGATTGAGTTTGGTTCCTGTAGTAACCAAGGGAGGGAAATGAACTCACTTGCACACACTGGGATTTTCAGGTTATGGAAGATTTGGTCTACATTTGGTATTGATTCTTTAATCTTGCATTTTGATTTGTTTTCTTGATAGGGAAATCAAAACTAGAGATTCTAGGTTCATAATTCCTATTCGTCATCAAAATGCTCTAGAGCATTTTCCTAGTAGGAATCACCATTTGTTGTGCACTTTTCACACACATGCCCTACCGGAGGCGAGGACCCTCTTTTTGCTTGCTTCGTTTGATCTCTTCTTCTTTAGGGTTTGGTTTCCTGCAATTTTGGCTTTGCTTCACCTTGAAATTCAATGTATTATCCGCACTTGAGGTGTCTTTTGCAACATTATGATCATAGTCTGGCTCTTAGAAGTTTTCCTCAACTCAAAGTTTCACCCAAGGGCTAAAATTGACTAAGTTAGGGAGAGGTCCGAAAAATTCGAGCTACCTCAGATTCCCTGAAAACCAATTTTGAGGTGAATTTTTAACACCACTTGTAAATCTTTTTTGCACTAGTGGATAGAGGACAAAAAATTAGGCTAGGTTACTTTTTGAACTTTTTAAAAATTCCTTATAGAAAAAGTTATGAAGTTTAGGAGATTTTGACCTGGCTTGGATTTCAGATAATCCGAGCTACCTCGGATTTTCCAAAATTTCCTTTTCTGGAAAAATCCAAGCCCCCCTCAAAATCTTAAAATTTTCCAAAATGAAATTTTTTTCCCAAAATATTTTTCCAAAATGGAAATTTTTCTGAAATGTAATGTTTTTTTAAATAAAAAATTTCCAAAAGTGGTAAATTTTTGAAATTTTGGGAAATCCAAGCTACCTCGGATTTTCCGGAAGGATCAAGCATCGGGTAATCCGAACTACCTTGGATTTTCCAAAAGGATTAAGCATCAAGTAATCCCAAGCTACCTCGGATTTTCCGGAAGGATCAAGCATCGGGTAATCCGAACTACCTTGGATTTTCCAAAAGGATTAAGCATCAAGTAATCCAAGCTACCTCAGATTTTCTAAAATTTCCTTTTTTGGAAAAATCCAAGCACCCCTCAAAATTCTGAAATTTTCCAAAAATGGAAATTTCTTCCCTACATGAATTTTTTCCAAAATGGAATTTTCCCAAAATGTAATTTTTTTTTCAAAAAGGAAAATTTCCAAAAATAGAATTTTTTTTGAAATTTTAAAATGTTCTCGAAAATGAAATTCTTGAAATGGAAAAAAATTGAAAATAAAAAAAAAAACAAAAATTCCAAAAATGGAAATTTTTCTTATAAGTCCAAAATTTTCAAGTTTATTTTGGATATTTTATGGATTGGATTTTTAACATGTGAGCTACTAATGATGATATCTTTTTTTTAAGATTAAACAAATCAAAAGGGGGACTTGCATATGGATTTGTGCCAAGAGGGAAATATGGAAGAGTTCAACTCAAATATTAAATGTGGGGCCTGCATAAGAATCTGTGCCACTAGTTGTATACCAATTGGAGAGGTGCCTTTAACAAGGAAAGACATGTGAAGTTGTATTTATTCTCCAATAAGGATTTTCTCAAAATTGATGTCATTGGGCCATAATGTAACTAAATGCAATTGATTAGATGATGATGTTCCATGAGCTCTCAAATTAAATGTAATAGCTTGATGCTTCTAGAACTGTAATTGCAGCCATTAGATCAATTAAATCATGTCCATTGGTTCAAAATGTAATTTTCTATATAAGGCCAATGCCTTCTCATTTGTAAGGATTAGACTAGGTTGGAATAGCTGATTATAAGTTGTAGAAAGCCAAAATTGGCTAAGTTAGAAGTTAGATTCTGCAAGATCGTAGCTGTAGGAGAGAAGAGAGACTAGAAACTATTATGAAATGTTGGAGAATTTAATGCAATTGGATTTTTGATTTGGCAAGCTTTGTGTTACACTTTGACAGTTTATTGTTTCTTGTTCTTGATTCTTAGATGTTAGATGTTAGTTTTCAGTTCTTTCATGATAATGGTGAAATGTTAATGATGTTGATCGATCTTCGGTCCATACTTTTAGAAATTTGTTGATTGTAAGTTGTTGTGTAAAGTTAGTCTGGGCCTTATTTTGTGCTAAGTTTTGTAAGGCCCCTCCCATATGTTCAATAGTTGTGAATATTTTACTATACAAAATATTAAACTTAATGGTTTTATTCATAATAAATAAAATACATGTATGGAAAAAATTGTTGAAATATTTAATTATTGAAGGCCTAGCTTTGTGGGCTTAATTTTAATCTAGATAAAATTTAATGACTCATATAAGTTTATGTCTTTCATAATGTTATATGGATCAGAACAACAATATATTGAATTTACAAATTGAGGTGTAATTGTTAAATAGCAAGAGGTATCATTACTAGGTAAACCTACCATTTATGTATTCATTGGAGTATAAGTTGTTGTACATTTCTTGATTTTGAAACTATATTCCTTTAATTGAGAGTGTGAGTGTATATATATACATACATACACATAAATATTGGATATATGAATTATATATATATTTTTTATTCTATAATCAGTATCAGCTGAATGTATTATTCATAGTAAATATATAGTACCATTGTTAACATAATTATATATACACATATAGATGGATGCTAATTGTTCCCATTCTCATTCTTATACATTATTATAGTTGAATATGTATTTTAATTTTATTAACTAAATTATATAGTATAAATCAATATAACATAAATAGAAGAGTTTTTAAAATCAATTATCAAGATAGAAAGTTGGGGGATGTAAGTTTTTCTATGTTCAAGGTCTTTTATTTTAAGGAACACAAATCCTCTGTCATGTTGCACTAAGTTGCACAATATTTTATAAGTCTGCCATGGATCTTGCATGCTAGGCAGATATAGGTTTGATAGTTATTGATTTCAACATAATTATTATCTTGACCAATTTGAAGATGGTATGTACTAGTCTATGTTTTGATCTGATATCGATTGATCCAGCTACCACACCCACTCGTCATTAGATTCACTTATTGGTGACCCTTGAAGAGGTACGAGAGCCATGAGAGTTAATGAAATGGAGACTTTTGGGGTAGAGAAATAAAGAATGAAAAGATCTTGTGAAACAAGCAACAACCTGCCTTAATGAGGAATTAAATGTTTTAGCAGGGCGGTGGCAGACACAGAGAAAAGTGGAGGTGAATATGGAAGGGTGTGGAAAGTAAAGGGGGATTGGGGGGATTGAGACGTAGCAGCCCTTTTTCTTCAAGAGATTCTGAAAATTGCATGGAATGGTTGGAAAGGCCTGTAGGGCTGGGTTACCATTTTTATGGAATTTGATGATAAGGAGCTTATGGTGCTGAAGTATAGATTGTTGACACTCCAGAAAAAGGCTTTTAGCTTACTCTAAAGATTGATTCAAAAAAACTTCCATCAGATGAGTCTCTTACCCAAGGACATAATAAGCTTTCTTTATGGTCGATTAGTGGCAATATATTATAGCTCGTAAGCTGAATATTATTATCGCTCAGAGTAGTTCTTCTTGAAATAAAGAATGGGTATTCAAGAATAGATAGAATTGACTCTTAAATTGTTGTAGTGTAACTAGGAATATTGGAGAATGTAGCAAGTTGTATTCAAATACAGTTGTTTCTGCTAAGCATTTTCAGAATAATAAATACCATGAGAGCTTGCGGTTACCTTTAGAAGCCCATTTGACAGGAGTTCATTATATGTATGGAAGCTTTATTTATCTTCCTGTATTGATTAGTTTGTGGACTACCAGTCTATTTCTTGTAGTAGGAAAGATATATTTCTTTTACTAAATTAGAAAGCTATGCATGACATCAGAACATCAAATAATGTTATCTTAGTATTATTTTAATTCCTCCCTATTTGGAGGATATATATATATTATAAATTCTAATTATGGGTTAGGGCAATGATTATTGTCCAAAAGGGAGGAATGTCTCTGAAAATCTATAATTGCAAGATTGTTTGCATCGATCTGGTTCTATCATTTATAATTTTGCAAGAAATTTTGTTCCTCTTTAGGTTCATTTGTATTTTCATCAGTAACACAACAACCAATGACATCTCAGACCATTTATCCTCGAATGCTAGCCCGAATGAAGTTAATCTCTCACCATTGCGCATCCTATTATGATTGTAGTTAAATCGTTTTACATGATTCTTTTTTTGGGCCCAATTATGCATTCGCTAGGCCATCATTTTTAGTTGCAGCATACCTTACCATAGAAAATATTGGGAAAGGTTTAGGAAATGTGCTTGAAAGTGACTTAAGCTTTGGTTTTTTTTAACAAATCCATTTTTTCTGTATCCTGCAATTATCGCACTCCATGAGATTTCAATCTTCGAGGCATTCTGTCAAATAGTTCACGTGCCTTCTCTCTGCTGCTACGTTTTGTATACCAGGGCAATTGTAATTACATCATCTGACAAAAAGTTCTCTTTTTATTTTTGTTATGTGTTGGTGGATGTCCCTAAAATTATTATTGGATATTTGACATGGTGCAAGTCATTGTGCAAGCCTATTTTTCTAAGTGTTTCATTTAGCATCCCTAGTAATCTCCACGAGAACATACTCAAAGGTTTTTAATGACTCTAATAGTTGTT
The DNA here is from genome assembly GCA_007258455.2 of Sequoia sempervirens. NCBI lineage: Eukaryota > Viridiplantae > Streptophyta > Pinopsida > Cupressales > Cupressaceae > Sequoia > Sequoia sempervirens. The sequence goes on along the minus strand of VDFB02256132.1, from coordinate 95,497,368 downwards.
CCAAGGGGTAGATTTAACAAAGAAAATGTTATTGTTAACTTCTAACTTGGTGGCAGATAAGTAATCCTTTTCGCCTACTTCCACAACATTAAGTAAATGCCTTGAATTTGGAAATTACCCTACCTCCTTCAACTACCAAACCAATACCTTCAAACATTGCATTGATCTTCTGTGTCTGTGAATATGATCTGTCTCGCACACATAAAAGTGTACCAATTTATGGCCTTCAATCCAACTACATCTCAGTATCTTTCTAATTCCTCTATCATTCATCAATCTCCTTACCATGTAAACCTCACCACACCTGCTGACATATGCACAATTTTTTTTGAGAAAATACATAAGTTGCAATATTCTTAGGATCCAAATAAAGATGCAATGTTTCTGGAAAGACTCCTCAGCGTATGCTCATATATGATCTGCAGGCACCAAATAAACTCAATCTTTATATGATGCAAATCCTTTTCAGAGAGCTTGGAATTCATGAACATCACCCTATACAAGATGTTGGGTATGAAGTTTGAGCTAGATAATTTAAGTTGGTTCAAATTGTCCATCCATATCCCTGTGTGGGAAATGACATCTTTGTGAATGCTCCTCAAGTTTCGATTCTTCTAGAAAAGAGAGCATGTGACAATCATGGCAATACTTACTGGGTAGTTGCATTTGATGTTTCATCTTTTAGTTGGGAACCATATTAATTCCATCCTTTCAAGGGATACGTGTCTCACTTCTATCTTTGAGAGAGGTTTTGGGATGGCTAAATAGGTTGTTATTTTGGGGAGTTCAAACTGGAGCTCTCCAAAATGTTCTTGGTTACAAACTAATCATTCTTTTATTTATAAGAGCAACTTACTAAGTTTGTCATTATTTGATGGTCTATTTCAAATAAATTAATTATTAATAGGATTTAATCATTATTATTTCTTTATTCTATTTAAGATAAATATTGTGGAAATTTGGAAATTATATACTATTGTCTATTAGTAATTAAATCAAGTTAAATAAGTTGTAATAAATAAAGCATCTAAACTAAATGTTTATTAGAAAATAAATAAATAAAGATAAAGATTTGATGGGAGAAGATTTAATCCATTTGACAAACTTCATGCATATCAAAAGTAGTTAAATAAAACTTTACTTTTAAATTAGAATTCAGATTATATTGTTTACTTAATATCTTGAACTTCTAAGAAGATGGTCTTACCCTTTTCATATTTGATTGTGCTTTTCAACCAATCTCAAACACATTGAGGATATAATGATCCCCCTCAAATATTGAGGGATATCTTGAATATCCTAAAGATGACCCACCTGTTGTACACCAAAAATTATATATCTATATACGTGTAAAGATAGATAGAGAGTAAAATAATAAAATAGAATAAAATAACTTCATCGATTAATTGATCATTAACCGATGATATATATGGCATGTAGGCGATGGAATATTTGGGAACCTAAATAAAGGGCCTATGTAAAATTAACTTATAAAGATAAATGCTTTAAATGCACCTTGATGTTAGGTTAGGTTAGATTGATTTGATTGCTTGCATACTCTAATTGGAACACACACACATCCACGTTTGGTTGGTTGGTGAATTTAATTTTATTCACATTAGAAGCATAGTGTATGAAGCATTGTTGTTTTGATCTAGTGACTATGATTTTAGTTGATGATGTAATCATATATTAAGTAAACTCAAGATAAGGTTTTGATTTATGGAGTACTACCAAATAATGAATGCTTGTAGGTTCTTTAGTAAAATGTAAGTTACCTAGTATGGTGGAAACATATTGAGTTCTAGTTGAATGGTTAATGTCGTGAATAATATTTGGCTTTGCTATAATGTAGATAGTCTAGGTTACATCACCTACTTATTGTTTCGAATAATGGTGATAAGGATTAGATTAATTGAGAGTGGATTCATTATTATATCAATTTAATAATTTCATTTTTATAGTGAGAGGAGCCTCCTAATCTTATTAATGTTATATTGTGATCGTTGCATTGTTTGGTTTTAAACCACATACATCATTATAATCATCTATTTAAGACATGATATGATCGTCATCATTCTAGATGATATTTGGTGAGCATTTATTGTTAGGTGATCATTATGTAGTGTTATAATTGGGTTTGTTAACCATTACCCTATAGAGAAAAGGAGCCCTACAGATTAACCATTGTTTTCCATTTGTTTTTGTGTATGTTCTTTGTTGTTGAGGATTCGTTCAGAGTTAAACATTGTTGAATTGTGTCATTGTTGGTAAGATGAGAATTATTGAATCAGGGGGGGATAAACCTAGGATATAGGTGGGCATGGAAATTGTTTTCTCTTGTAAACTTAGCACTTAGGAGAATATCCTTGGAGTGTGTTTCCTAGTATATTTTTACCCAATTCTTCGATCCCCGGCTTCACCTAAGTGGGTGGCAGCCGACTATGGAACTGTCTAGGGAAAAGGGCCCTAGAAGGGTTGTGTACCCACTCTTTTAGTTTTTAATTAATGGATTAGAGGCATAATATGAAGTTGAGTAGAGAAGTGAGTTTAGAGTATGTCACTATTATTGGGTTATGAGTGTGACTGTGGTAGAGCCATCCTTGAACTTGAGGTTTATCCCTTACTATACAACCATGGGTGAGATGGTTGAAGTCTAGTTGTCAAACTATGGTGCCTCTGCGAATTACATACATAGGCAAGGCCATCTGATGACGAGCCCTTGAGGACTAGGTCTGGCCCCTAGGATTGTTCTCTTATATATTCTTATAATTACTATTGATATACATATATGTGTTATTGTTGGCATGCGACTTATATAATGTTTCAGGTTAATTTTGGGTTGGTTGAGCTATTTAAGTCTACCTCAGAGATGTGGATTCCACATCTCCTCTTGAACTAACCACAATGGTCTAAGCAATATAGTTATCAAACTAAAAGAATTATAGTTTATGACTGGACAAAAGTTGTATGCTTTCTTGTAGGGCCTGCTTTGGTAGCAAAATTTGAGAGGTTTGCAAGTGTAAGTAAAAAAAATTTGGAATTTGTGTTGTCCTTAACTATATTTTTGAGTGTTAAATTTAAGGCATTACAAGTTCAACCGTGGAGGCTTGTTTACATTGCGTTAGTTGGTGGGTATGTGAATGAATATTCATAGTCTGAAAATCTTTAGTTTCCTTAAGAGATTGCACCATTTTTGTGGAGTTGTGGGCTTGTCCTTGATCAATTAGAGTTTGGTTTTATTGGGGATTTGTCCATTTGCAGCATTCATCATTGTTATGATTGATCTTAGGAGTTAGTTTAGAATCTCTTTTAACCCTTTCTCTTTTTCTCTTTCTTTATATCTGGGTTAGTTTTAGGATTGAAAGCATCACCATATTGTTACATCTAATGAAAGTACATTGCCATCATTGTTCATTTTTAAGGCCCCTTATGATTACCAATATTTTCACATTATCTCTGAGTTGTTTATGCATTGTTAAGACTTGACATTAGAGACCTTGGGGTTATCTCTTGAGGCTTGTTGATAGAGATTTACCTTTCAAGAGAGATAGGATACTTGTATTCTTTCTAAGTTGTTGTGTAGAAAACACCATCAACACCACCTTTCTCATTATATTAGTAACCTCGTTGTTCACAAAGGTTTACTTAGCATTATAAGCTAACAAATCACTTCAATGTAATACAAGTATAGTCTTCACAATCTAAGTATCTATAAAATCTTAACTAATATAGTACATAGTAACAACTTAAACACTCACAATCCAATATATAGATTATATGCATATATCCTAATAACAGGATTCACTAACAACTAGACTCATCAAGAATATTTCATACTTATTCATAGAAGAATATAATCAATTTCATAATAACACAACTAGACTCGCTTTCAAATCACTTCTTTCCAAGAAAGACATAAAAAATTGTATAATCATTTCACACATAAAATGCATAATAAAGTAGAAATTAGCATTCCTATATTTAAAAAGATCCAATTAACAAATATGGTTTCCTAGCTCAACCTTCATAATATTAGCTTTCAACTCCTTCAATATTCAACCTATCACTTAACTTTATCTTCCCTTGACAAACTCTCAATTATGCAAATGTTCAAACCTCTTTATTTCTCTCTCAAAGCTATCACAAAATACTTAACTCAAAAAATTAACAAAATAACAACTTAGAAAATAAAATAAAAAGAATACATAATTCATCCCAAAAGATGGTGAAAGCTCCTTTATTTACACTAAATCTTGAGCACTCAGTGACTATAAGCAATCTAATGTTTCTACCACTTCTCATGCCAATGAATCGACTCAACTTAACAGGAAGAAAGGTGGAAAATTTAAAACAATTACTCAATGCATATGCACAACCATCCACCCTTCTCTACATGATAGCAAGATTTTTCACTTAGAAAAGAAAGGTTTATGGTTTCCTATATCAACTGACTTCAGCTATCTTTCCTTTTGACTCATTCTCCCATTCATTTTATACCTTATATGTTGAAAGAAAGATACATAACATAATTATTATTGTATGCAATTACTCATAATGGCACCACATTACCCACACACCCCTATCATTATGTTTTCTATTTGAAGACCAAGTTAGAATATTATACTCACATTTTAACTTCCACTTAGTAAGATATTTGACTAAATCTTAATACATTGAGTTTGTAGCTTCTAAATTGGTTTACATTTACTCCACATGCTATGTTAATTTGTTGTCTTTCACATAATTAAATAGTACTTTAAATTCTTATGCAATGTCATTAATCAATGTGCTAGCTTATCTTCACTGCACTATATCATATGCTAAGTGTTATATCATACACAATGCACTATTTCAATGCCACACACTATGTAAAAATTTCAAGCACTATGAAATATAGTATATATTTACATATATATCACAATATATATATATATATATATATATATATATATATATATATATATATTAGCTATATGATTATAAAATCCACTATTCACCATTCAAATACATATCCATATAATATATATATATATGTACGTTTCCATTAACATAACTACATACACATATATTAATATATATATGGTGAGCACCTTGACACAATTATGCCTCCTTGTGGAAATTTAGGAATTTGATTCAATTTTTGTGTTCTTACCTTGTATTAAGGTTATTTGAGTCATTTATCATTTATTTTAGGAGGTCATTTAAGAAAATGTTAAAATATGTCAATGTATCCAAAAGTTGTCAACACAAAAGTTCAAAATTGCAAAAAAAATGTAAAAAGTTGCATTAAGCAACAATTAGTTGTTAAGAGGTCATTAGAGACTAAACATTAGTGGGAAGTTGGAAATCAGTTGGAAACTGATTATTCATGTTGTAATGTCTTTAAAAAGGCTCTTTATATGTTCATAAGCTTGTGGGTGATTGAACATTTGATTTGGATGAATAAAAGACATTGTTTTCTGCATTTTATCTCAGAAATTATCTGGTTTTTGGTGTTGTACGACCATTTTATGGGTTGAAGTAAATTTATAATTGTTTTTATGTGTTATTAATCTCAATCACCTTCCAAATAAACTTTGTCTCATGCAGATTGGTGTTGATTTGTGGAAGTTATGGTGGTTTTATTGACTGTAATTTTTCAGATTTCTCTGTAACAGTCATGTTGCAGCAAATGGTACGTGCAGGTACGGTCTCCAAATGAATTAAATATTATATGGCTGGATAGAGGCATGAGTTAGCTTTCTTTTGGCATTGGTTTGAGGTCATTTCATTGAATATGATGAAAGTTATGCTCATTTTGGTGAAAACAGTTAAATTCAGATTTACACAGGACAGCAAGCATTCAAAATTGTATATATTTTATTTTAATCAATGAAATCTCCTAAAAATTGGTGTGGAAGGAGTTTTATATGTATTTTATAAGGTTCCAAAGTTTCATGCCTTCAATGTTTTGATTTTTGTTAGATGAGATTGGAGATAAGTTGTTGTTTTCTTCCTTTGCTCTGCATCAAATTGGTATCAGAGCCCGGGAAAGATATGGGCTGATAAGTTGGTTGTGGTTTGTGGTTTGTAGTTGTGGTTTGTTGGTTGTTTGCAGGAAAGTGAGTTGTGAAGCAAGGAGGAATCTTGCTTGAGAGGATGGAGAACTTGAGAAAGCATTTGCAAGCAGAGGAAGAGAGAAAGAAGAAGAAGAGACAAGCCAAGTTTGATAAAGAGATTGCTGAGATTAAACAAGAGATGCAAAGGATGGATAGAGAGTTCCTAGAATCTATGAAGAGGATAGAACAAATGATGAAGAAGGCAACAAGTTGGCACCTAAAGATAAAGAGGAGAGTCACATGGCCTATTCACAAGATAATCAAAAAGAGGAAAAGGGAAATCAAAATGGAAGAACAAGAATCCTTTGAAGATGCAAGGGAATACTTCATTGAAGAAGAAGTTGCAGATAATCCAAGTCATGAAGATGAAGAGAAGATCAAGAGCATATACCTGATTCTAGAGGTTGAGGACATTGAGTTGGTTAAGGGAATGATCATGGATGAATTGTTCATAGAGGTTTGCAAGGAGTTGCAGCATGATGGAGGTATCATGATTGTCACCTTATATTATTTCATTGTGTTACTAATGCTTTGGACAAAGTATTGTTTGCAGATTAAAGGACAAAGGGAAAAGCATGGTTTTGAGATGTATGAAGGAGTAAGGCATATGATTTCAAAGGGGAAGCATGGTAGATCACTAATTTGCATGGACAAGTTTAAACCAAAGGTGAAGATGAAGATGATTAAGAGCAAGAAAAATCAGTGGTAGAGCATAAAAAGGATGCAATTTTGTGGAGAACAGCAATCCAAGTGGACTTGGATTATTTTTCTTGGTCGGGAGTATGGTACAGGAGCACCTTGACACAATTATGCCTCCTTGTGGAAATTTAGGAATTTGATTCAATTTTTGTGTTCTTACCTTGTATTAAGGTTATTTGAGTCATTTATCATTTATTTTAGGAGGTCATTTAAGAAAATGTTAAAATATGCCAATGTATCCAAAAGTTGTCAACACAAAAGTTCAAAATTGCAAAAAAAATGTAAAAAGTTGCATTAAGCAACAATTAGTTGTTAAGAGGTCATTAGAGACTAAACATTAGTGGGAAGTTGGAAATCAGTTGGAAACTGATTATTCATGTTGTAATGTCTTTAAAAAGGCTCTTTATACGTTCATAAGCTTGTGGGTGATTGAACATTTGATTTGGATGAATAAAAGACATTGTTTTCTGCATTTTATCTCAGAAATTATCTGGTTTTTGGTGTTGTACGACCATTTTATGGGTTGAAGTAAATTTATAATTGTTTTTATGTGTTAGTAATCTCAATCACCTTCCAAATAAACTTTGTCTCATGCAGATTGGTGTTGATTTGTGGAAGTTATGGTGGTTTTATTGACTGTAATTTTTCAGATTTCTCTGTAACAGTCATGTTGCAGCAAATGGTACGTGCAGGTACGGTCTCCAAATGAATTAAATATTATATGGCTGGATAGAGGCATGAGTTAGCTTTCTTTTGGCATTGGTTTGAGGTCATTTCATTGAATATGATGAAAGTTATGCTCATTTTGGTGAAAACAGTTAAATTCAGATTTACACAGGACAACAAGCATTCAAAATTGTATATATTTTATTTTAATCAATGAAATCTCCTAAAAATTGGTGTGGAAGGAGTTTTATATGTATTTTATAAGGTTCCAAAGTTTCATGCCTTCAATGTTTTGATTTTTGTTAGATGAGATTGGAGATAAGTTGTTGTTTTCTTCCTTTGCTCATCAATATACATATTATATATATCATTACCTTGGTATTTGCATTTAAACACATATAATCAAAATCCCATCGATCAACACATATGAATGCATTATATATATATACAAGTCACATTTGTCCAAATGATACTCCCATGCATATGGGTTATTTGTTCATGAGCATGCATAGGTATGTCTACCTACGTATACCCATGCACACATATACTCACATGTATGAGATATCATGGGCCTGTACATATATACATATAAATTCAATGTGTATACCTCATCGATTATCATATACAAATATGAACATATAAAGAATAAATTTCACTCGACATAAAGACTCAATCACACAACCCCAAAACAAAAGGATTCAAAGACTAAAACCACATAGTAGTGTAGTGTCAAAAAATGTATCACTTTGCATTTTCACACTTTGTTTGGGCCCTCCTAATTAAATTGAGCTTAATTATGCCTTAATAATCCCTATTATGCATCTACAAGCTTGTTAAATTATATTTTTCAAAGGGGAAACCCGACAATAATTAATGCCTAAACATAATGCTTTACCTTGAGAAATGTGTGTTCCAAGAATAGGGACCTAGGACCCATTTTCCCATGAATGAATGGGTCCTCCTTAGGCCTTTAAACCTTGTGGACACTGGAAATGGATGCTTCACTTCCTTTTCCACAAAATGGGTACAAGGAAGGGATCCAATTTCACGACATTCACATTCAAGAACACCTTAGAGATCTCAACCCAATGAAGGATGTGAGAGATTTGTCTGTAAGGGATCCTCGGAGATGATGGAGACAAGAAATGGGTTCACCACCAAGTGTAAACTTGGAAAATACATTTTTTTTGAAAAAATAGTGTGATATGAAAACTAATACTAAATGACCTAAGAATGCAATTGAAATATAACAGAAAGCTATGAAACTGGAAATGTGCACCTGGAAAGTTGTTGGAGATGGAATGGAGCTCTAGACTCCTAAAAAACTTGTTTTTGATGTTGACTAGGACTCATACGTCGAGTTGGGCGAATCAATCCAGTTTCAAGAAAAATGTGTTGGACCAAGTTTCAACCAAAAGGGTATTTAGATCTACAAAAATATTGTTTGGGCCTAGATAGTGGGACTCATTCACCAATAGTGGCAAATCAGTCCACTTCTACTTTTCTAGAAATTCCAAAGTGGATTCTATAGCTCTTGGTTTGCTCTGTTCTTCTTGATACAGGTCTGGGTCTGAAACCACCAAACTCAACCTATAGTCCTTCTCCAAGGCTTGTTTGCAACTTTGACAACTTTGAATTGCTTTGACAACTTGATGACAACTTTTCCAATATTTCTCTTTGAAAAATCTGCAACCTAGACCAAACCCTAGCAATAAGGTGTTGCAAACATGTAAGTATTGGCTCCAATGGATGAGGACTTGGAATCTAACTTGATGTTGATTGATCTTGAATGCAATGCTTGATTGAATCACACCATCCTACATCACAAATATTAGCTCTAAAAAAAGATGATGGAAACAATCTTTGACATGATGAATGACACTTGAAAAATGCTCTCGATTGCTTGATAATCTACCCTTGAAATTCCTTGAATACTCTTGTGAATGCTCAAATGTTCTTGTGAACTCTTGAATGCTTGATCAAAATTGCTAGGTATGAAAATGAGGGAGAGAAGCTTGTATTTATACTCAATTATGCAATAATTCCTGAAATTACAACACTACAAGCCGACCTTAGATCTTGGAGAATAAAAACTTTCTAGAATTTTGGATTAAATTTGAATTTTGAGTTAACCACCCTGGGAAAATGGGTCCCACATAAAGGGACTCATTCACCCATAATGGTGAATGAGTCCCACCTTAAGATTTTTAAGGTGGAGTTTTAGGATTTTGATATTTTATAGGATTATTCTCAAAAATACACATAAATAAGGCCTTTGGATGCAAAATGGGGTCAATTAAATCATAAGAAAGCCCAATTATTAATTACAAGCCTAGGAAAGTATCAAAGTGCGTTACAACACTTTACAACACTTTGAAATAAGGCTTGGTAAATGATGAAAAGAGGTTATTTAGGTGAAATACATTAACAAGACCCTAGAAAAGTGTGAAAGTTTGTTACAACACTTTACAACACTTAGGTAAAGTACCATTTGAATCCTTTTAGTTTGCAAGGGCCCAAGACCTAATGTGAATGTGTTATCCACATTACAACATTAAATCAAGGCAATATTAAGCCAAAATCACAAGGAGGGTCCAAACAAGTCAAAAAAAGTAGAAGGGTTACTTTTTTGGTGACCACAAACCTAAATTTAAATTATGTTTTTGGGGTTATTTTAATGTCCCTGAATTCATATTTTGATGCTTTCTTGTAATGTTTAATTTTTAGGAAATTAAGGATACATACATATAAATAAAAGGTTATTTTATCAAATCAAGATGAAGAAGTTTCCTAAGTCTCCTAAGTTTTCAACATCATTCAAGAGTAGAATTATCAAGGATTTATTGAAGCATTCAAGATCTCAAACATCATGTCAAAGTCTTCTTACATTATGCATGTTTTTGGAGCTAACATTGTGATGTAGGTTTCAAAGATCAAGTGAAAGCATTCAAACATTATTTAAAGCATCAATATCCGCATCCATTGAAGCCACTTCATGCAAGTTGCAGACCTTTCAAGATCTCCATTACCAAGGTTTATTCAAGGGTTTCTTGAATTGCAACATAGAATTTTTCATTCATCATTCCTTTAACGTTTTCATTATTTCATTTCAATGTTTAATTACCAAAACAGGGTTTGACCAAGGAAAACCCCCATTCACCAAAAACAATTAATTTTTCCCTCTTATGTTTATGTTGTAGATCTTAGGTTGAAGATAGATTGAAGACCTCTTGAAGAGAAAGATTGGAAAAGTTGATGTCAAATCACATAATCTCACCTACAGATCTGATTCTTGACATTCTGACACTGAAACTTGAAGAATATGGAAGTGCAAAAATAAGACCAAAGGCTCTCAAAAGCTGATTAAAATCCTTGACAAAAGACCCATTCACCCATGGGTGAATGAGTCCCAGTTTTCCTCCTAAAACTTCCTTTTGGTGATAGGTACACCACTCAAACCTTCTCAAATCTATAGAAAGTTTGTTGTTTTTATCTATCATATGGTTTATATTGTTGTTGCAAGTTTGAATTGGCATAATAAGGTTGATTTTCTATTTTTAGTTCTTCTCCGAAAAGTGTTGTTCAGCCTTGTACAGGCCCGTCCTCAGTCATAAGGAAATCTGGAGGTTCTCACATTGAGTTGATTCACCTAAGGGTTGTTACTTAATTCTTTGTGGGGATCTTATTTCCTAATGAATGTTGAAGATTAGGTCCATCATACCCCACTTTCCCTACATCCACATATTTGATGGCTCACCTAATTTTCATCATTTCATTTTGGTGAACCCAACATTCTTACACTATATATTTTCTAAAATTGGAGTCCATTTCATTTTTAGGTCTAGATTTGCATTCTTTTGCATTTAGTTTGCATTTTTAGATCTCTCAAAATTGCATTAGTTTATTTGCATTTTAGAGTATTAAATTTCATTTTGAAATAATTAAAATATGCATATTGTGACATCCATTTTGCATATTGGATTCATGACATTGCATGTTTAATCACTTAAATCAAAAAATTGCATCTCAAGTTACATCATTTTGCACTTGCATTTAGATCTAATTTTCCAAAATTTTGAAACTATAACTCACTATTTTCAACCAGAACCTAAAAGTACAAACATTAACTTAGAAATCTATAACTTGATTTTTCAAAACCCTGAAGGAAGACCCATTCGCCCATGGGTGAATGAGTCCTTGATCAGGGCTTTTTCTAAATTTCTAGGTATTAAAAACCCGCTTTCTACATTATGTGCTTTTTCAATCAATTTTCTATTTTAGTTTCCATAATTTTTATCATCTAAAATTGTTCATATTAAGGTTAATTGGTCAAATTTAGTGCATTGTTTGAGCTCAAAATTTCATTTAAAAAGATATCATTTTCAAGTTTTTGCATAGTATAATTAGAAAATTATCTTGTTTGAAATCTAGAAATTGTTATCTCCTTTTACATATTTGCATTACATTGCTTATTTTCGCTTGTTCTTTTCATTTTATTTAGTGCCTATCTTCTATCTTGGGTGCACACTAGGTTTGGTGAAACTTGTATGAGCTTCACAACTTGGTGTCTTATTGTCAATACTCTAGTGAGACATAGCTTAGACTCATGACATCCCATGCTTCTACATCCCCCATGATCTTAAGTTCTCTAGCTCTTTCACTCATAGTGTTGACACTAGCAAACCCTTCATGGACCATACCTTTGACACTTCATTTCCTATGACTTCCTTACCAACAACCAATATTACTAATATTGAATCAATGGTTTCCCATGTCCCTCAAGAAAACCTAAGAAAAATGGATGAAGAATTTGAGAAATTACAAGCCTTTATGAGTTTTAATTACATTGCTAGTATTATGGTTCCCCCATATAATTTTGTTGTATCCTTGGTTACATCATTAAACATCAAATGATAAATAAAGAGATTAATCCAATACATACTACGGTCAACTTAATTGAAGTTCAACCTCATAAGGGCCAAACCAAAATGCCTCTTTACATTGCTTTCTCATCTAGAGACATAATTAAACATGCATTTGATGGTCCTCTTTACATAGCTGGAAGAATCAATGATAAGCCTACTAATGTGATATTAATTGATCTTGTCTGTGTAGAGAATGTGATTGCTGAAGAATTCTTTTTTTTTCATGAGCTTTATCAAGATAATTATGAACAACTAAAAGCATGTATCAAAATGCATAATGGTTTTTCTTGCACTATGATAGGTTCGATAACTCTTCCTCTAAAAGTTGGACTAAAAAAATCAAGTGTCTCATTCTCCATCATCCCATTGTCAGACCAATTTTGTGTGAAGTTAGGCTACCTCTGACTTCACTCCATGAATTTCATCCCATCGATTGTGCATAAATTCTTAAAGTTTTCATTTGGAAATGGCATCTTTATTATGCACCATAGTGGCTTTAATCCCATTTGGAACCTATTAAGCATCATGAATATTTCTTTTTAAAATCCTACCAAAAGTTTAAAGCCAAGAGAATAGCTGAATTATCCCTTATTAACATACTTCAACCCATGATTGATCCACCCATCATTGAAAAAACCATGATTGAACCAAAATTCCTTCCAAGTACCCAAGACAAACCAAACTATCAAACTTCCACCTATTTCCTATAAGATACCAAGAGATATGAGTCTCATTGTGCCTCCTAAGATCAAACAAGTTTACCAACTTAAAAGAAAGTAGTTGAACAACCTTCCATGGTTCCTTCCATTCCTCCCTTAAGGGAAGAAAATAAACTTATGGTTGATAAACCCACTCCTCCACAATCACAACTTGAAAACAGAACAAAAAGGAACTGAAATTCTAGAGAGCGTAGGTGTAGACATCATGCTATTACTCGTATATTACAAACAAAAGATGAATCAATAATTCAAGAAAAGCATGATGAATCTCCACATTTTCCACAAAAAAAAATAACAAGAACCTTCCATGGACATTATCATTAGACCTCCTATTGTGATTAGCTTGGATGATGATGATAAGGTTGCTAAAAAAGATGAGGAAGTGCATAATGAATTGAATTTATTGTTTTCCTCTTCCATGAGCTTAAATGATAATAGTGATGCTCCTCCTAAAATGAGTGACTCACCACATGTTGAATCCAGTGATGCTCCTAGTATGACACTTTTTGTTGTCCCTTTTACTAGTCATCCACCTTCTACACATACTAAATAATATTGGGATGCGGATGACCTACTATAGGTTGACTCACATGTGTCTTACTAGTCTTTTTCCTTTGTTTTATTTTCATGTTCTTTGTGTGATTTCATATGTGTAATGTGATCCCCTGTATCATTCTATTCAACATGTCTTTATGTTCATTCCTCTATTTGTACCTGAATTCTTACATATGTCATAAACCTTTATCTTATATCATCTTATGTTTTCCTTTTGGGTATGATGCAAGGTGTTGAGACATTTAGGTATCTTCCATGTTGAACCAAAATATTTTCTTATTTTCTCTATCTATGTGTCATTCTTCCTTGTTCCATGAGCTATTTGGGGAATGATGACATTTCTGAGCTCTATAATAACATTGTAGAAAATACATACGGTGACCCTAAATCCATGGATCCCTTATATGTCATTTTGGGATTTCATTTTAGGGGAAACACCTCTTCATGACACAACTTCATTTGGAAACATATATTCTTGACATAGGGATTTCCAAATAATCTCGCATGTCTTGTTTAGCATTTATCACTGGCTACCTTAAAGTAATTGCTCGCAGCATGGTGTTAGCAATTAATTTAAAGTGGGGGAATATATTGGCATTATTTTGACTATAACTCATGTTGTTCCTTAGTGCACTCTTCTTACTTCATGTGATGTGTCCTCTTCTTGGTGTTGTCATTGGGCTTGATGTCCTCCAAGAGTGTGACCTTTCTTAGCATATTACATACCTCTTATTGGTGATGCTATGCATTTCATTCCCTAAGTTGCGAATCTTTTATCCTTTGACTTGTCCTCTCTTAGAGACATTAGGCACAATGTTCCCTAAGTAGAGACCTTGCATGAACTAAGAAAAACCCCTTTGAACATATCTTATCTTATTTACATTTTTTTTATAAGGGTTTAGCATAACACAACTTGCTACCCTTATGAAGCATGAACCTTTTTCAAATGGCCACCTAGCATAACACAAACTCCTTGTCTTTGGAGCCATTCTTGTTCATGAATACCTAGCATAACATAGCTTTCTAGCCTTGTGAATCATGAAGTTCATTTTGTGTGGTGCCTTTCCAAATTTATCAGGAGGTATAACTTTGGTATGGTTGTTCAATGGGAACCTAATAATACTTTCTCATTTTCCACCTTTATGGGGGCTCACCTAGTGTCTATCAAATTGCACTAGCCCGTGTGAGCGTGCATTTGTTTTGCATAGTGAAAATTGGTTTCACTTGTGAACATTTTTGGAAAAATAGTTAAGGCTTGATCCATGTCACATTAGACAAGCAGTGGAGGCTTGATCGACCCTTTTTATTTTTTTCTTTCTTTAAGTCTTTGACATTGTATGATTGAGTATCTTGTCTTGCTGTATATATTTTAACATTGGAATGTGTCTCTTTGTGGCTTTGTTGGCTTGCCATGAGATCTTAGATCTTGGGGGCTTGATCATCCTCCTTGATCCTTGTCATCTTATCTTTCCAACAATTGTATAATTAGGCCTCTCTTGATTTTCTACTTTAGTGTGACTTTGTTCTTGTTCTCGTCCTCTCACTAAAATGGGGCTAAATATAGTGTAGAAAAATATATCCCTTTACATTTTCACACTTTTTTTGGCCCTATGATCCTTATCATCTTACCTTTCCAAAAATTGTATAATTAGGCCTCTCTCTATTTTTACTTTAGTGTGACTTTGTTCTTGTTCTCATCCTCTCACTAAAATGGGGCTAAATGTAGTGTAGAAAAATATATCCCTTTACATTTTCACACTTTTTTTGGCCCTACTAATTAAATTAAGCTTAATTATGCCTTAATAATCCCTATTATGTATCTACAATCCTATTAAATTACATTTTTCAAAGGGGAAACCTGACAATAATTAATACCTAAACATTTCACTTTATCTTGAGAAATGTGTCTTCCAAGAATAGGAACCTAGCACTCATTCGCCTATGGGTGAATGGGGCCTCCCTAGGCCTTTGAACCTAAATTTAAATTATGTTTTTGGTGGTATTTTAATGTTCCCAAATTCATATTTAAATGTCGGTTAAGGTTGTTTTATCAAATCAAGTCTAAGAAGTTTCCTAAATCTCCTAAGTTTTCAAGAGCATTTTCACAAGAGAATTCAAGAGTAGAATTATCAAGGATTTATTGCAGCATTCAAGATCTCAAGCATCATGTCAAAGTCTTCTTACATCATGCATATTTGTGGAGCTAACATTGTGATGTAGGTTTCAAAGATCAAGTCAAAGCATTCAAGAATTAATATACATACACATCCATTGAAGCCACTTCATGCAAATTGTAGACCTTCCAAAATATCCATTACCAAGGTTTATTCAAGGGTTTTTTGAATTGCAATGTAGCATTGTTCATTCGTCATTCTTTTTATGTTTTCATTATTTAATTTCAAGGTTTAATTATCAAAATGGGGCTTAACCAAGTAAAACCCCCATACACCAAAAAAAATAGTTTTTCCCTCTTGTGTTTGTGTTGTAGATCTTAGGTTGAAAAAGGATTGAGGACCTCTTAAAGAGAAAGGTTAAAAAAATTGTCAAAGTTGTCAAGTCACGAAATCTCGCCTACAAATCTGAATTTTGACATTCTAAGACTAAAACTTGGAGAATATGGAAGTGCCAACATAGGACCAAAGGCTCTCAAAAGCTGAGTAAAATCCCTAAAAAAAGACCCATTCGCCCATGGGTGAATTATTCCCAAATTTCCTCCCGAAATTTCCTTTTGGTGATAGTACACATCACTCAGACCTTCTCAGATCTATAGAGTTTTTTTTGTTTTAATCTATCATATGGTTTATATTGTTGTTTCAAGTTTGAATTGGCATAATTATGTTGATTCTCTATTTTTAGTTCTTCTCCCAAAAAATTTGTTCAACCTTGTACCCTTGTCCTCAGTCAAAAGGAAATATGGAGATAAACACATTGAGTTGATTCACCTAAGGGTTGTTAGTCAATTCTTTGTGGGGATCTCATTTCCTAATGAAAGTTAAAGATTAGGTCCATCATACCCCACTTTCCCTACATCCACATATTTGATGGTTCACCTAATTTTCATCATTTCAACTAGTACAAAACATACTCAAACCTTGACAGGAGGTTATTTACCATTTCCCAAACTATCTTAATTAGCTAGAGAAACTAGGAAGTGAGTGTGTGTATGCTTAGTTAGGTTCATTAAGTGTTACCAAAACAAGCCACTCTCTTGAGTGATACTCCCTCTTTCATACCTGAGGGCTTGAATCTTGTTCCTACATCCACCTTAATACATTGCAATAGTAGTTAGTCATTCACATGGAATTCATTTGCATGATAAATCATTTGCATCAAAAAGCATTAAAATATTCACATTGCAATACATATCCATTCATCATATTTTGAAGATACATATTCATTCATTATATTTTCCATCAATATAAAACATTATTGTTCCTTTGAAAGCAATAACATCTTAATGCATATTTTAGTATCTCTTTCACCTAATAAGCATATTAAAGTCACAATTTACATTTATCATCATATTTACTCCTAAAGTTAAAACTAACTTGGTAACTATGAGATGGGGTGTAACAATTCTTGACATATCCTAGACCAACCATTTTGAACTAATCTTGACAATATCATCAAAATTTATGTGTCCTAACCTTCTATTCCAAATCCAACTTTAATCATTTTGTGTACTGAGATAAGTTTTTCCATTTAGCTCACTAAGGTGATAAATATCACTATCTATCTTGCTTCCTTCTCTAATTAGCTCACCAATACTTGATTTTCTGATTTCATAATCATTAGCACTAAAGGATAACTAGTATCCCTTATCACACATCTAACTAACACTCAACAAGTTATGTTTTAAACCTTCAACATACAAAACTTAATGTGTCTTTGTGTTACCACCATCAAGAATTAAAGTACCCTTACCAAAAAATTTAGCAATAAATTGTTTCCAAGGTTAACTGAACCACTTTAAATTCTTTGAAATTCATGAACTTACTTTTTTCTCCAATCATATGACTAGAGAAACCATTGTCAATAATCCATAGGTTCTTCTTTTCCTTCTTAGCATGTAACATTTTTTGAGCAATCATAGACTTCTCATACTTCTCTTCAGGAACCTTCTTCCAGACTTTCTTTGGAACATCACTTCTTCCCTTTTTCTGGAAATGGAGAACTAACAAATTACTTTTGCAATTCCTTGCAATAGGTCCAAAATTGTTGCACTTGAAACAAATAACATTGAAATTAAATAGGGATGCAAATGCATTATTACTGGAAAAATTATTTCTTCTTATTAGAAGTCTTCTACAATTCATAGCCTTATGTCCATACTCGTTACAATTAAAATAATAACTAGAAAAATAAAAACTTGACCTGATATTATAATCTTGTCTTTCAGATCTCCTCCTTTTGTTATGCACTTGAACATGAATCTATCATTCTAAGTCATATTGACACCACTTTTCATTGTCCTTTATAACTTTAAACTTCCAGAACCTATCATCTCTAGAATAACCTTATTAGTCTTCTCTAATTTTTCTATCACCTTTTTCTTTTGATCATCAAAATCTACTCTAGTTTTTCCATGGAAAGGTTTCTGACCCTCCAATATTTGATCTAGGGTTTTAATACTTTTACTAAACTTCAACTGCAACTATTGATTTTCCCCCTCAAGCTCTTTTCTGGCTACAACAAATTCTACTTCAAGATTCTCACATTCTTTATCTCTTGATAGTAATTTTTCTATCAAAACTTCTTCAACTCTTTTACTTCTTCTACTTGAGTCTTTAGTTCAACAATAATCTTTTTAACATTTTTCAAATCTTTTTCCATTCTTTCTTTGGATATCACTTCTTTTGCAATTTGAATAGTCACCATTGACTTCTTTTCTAGCCCATAACATGTTCTTCATAAGATTTTCTTCTTCTTCATTTTCTCTAGAACCTATTTTAACATCATCATCAGTAGTTTCAAGAGCCACAAATATAGTGTTTCCATTTTCATCGCCTGATGCATCTTCATCTCTTCTTCATTGGAATATTCTTCTTCATCATCAATGTAGAAACTCCTATGTTTCCTCTAACCTTTGGATCTTCTTTGAAAGGATTCATTCCCATTATTTTTCTCAACATTGTTAGTAGTTTTATAAGGAAACTTAGGAAAAAATGTCCAACATCTCCACAATTGAAACACTTGAAAGGTAATTTACCTTTATATTTATTGGAACCTCTTTGCAACTTTCTAACAAAATTAGCTTCTTCCAAATTTAATCCATAATCAGAATCATGATCAACCTGCTTCAAATATACTCTAAAACCATCTTCTTTCCTTATTGAATGATGCAGAGTAGGGTGGAGGTTCTCAATCTAATCACAACTCAACTAACTTTTCAACTTGGAAACCCTAACTCAATGTTTTGTTCACAATTCCTTCAAACTTTCTTGTAGCACTCCAAATAGTGAATTTTCACCATATCTATCAAAGAGAGCTTCAAACCCACAAATGAATCACCATTCCTAATACCCTTTATGACTTTTTGCAACATATCAAATTTTGGGATATACTTTTTTTTGTAACAACACCCTCTAAAATTAGCCCTATTTTACAAAGAAACTTTAAGGAAAACTTTCTCCCATTCACAAACTTCCACTCCAAGACTTCAACTAGGTCATATGGGGTCTGAAAATATATATTTCATCAATTGGAACATTCACAAGTTCATCTAATATCAAAACCCTACTTCTAACCTACACTCCTAAGCCTAACCTACATTCCTAAGCCTAATACATTAAGATATTAGGCTAGGGCTTGATCAAACACTGCCCTACCTCCATCCCTTGCACCTAAAAACTCTAACAACATGAAAATAAACCTAACTAATGTCATTACACTAATTTTTAGAGGTTTCCACTAGTGGAATGGTTCAATATTCCATTTTCTCACTCAAACCCTCCTAGCTAGGGTTTTCCTAGCTACTTTTAGTAAATTGCCTACCAAATCTTTAAAACTCAATAAAATAAAATGAAACCAAATCCAAATTGTATTTAACTCATCCCTACACTAGTTATAATGGAAATTAGCACATTTTCAGACTGTATGGGACCGTACAAAGGTCTGTAGCAACAAAATTCAATAAAAACACACAGAAAAATAGAGGTTTCTTATTGCTTGATCACCAATTATAACTCCAAAACTTTTCCTCAAACTCATCAAGGCCTATTTAAATATTTCCAAACCAAAAAAAATGGTTCAAACTACTTTTTGAATGACTTGACCATTCACCTTTCAAACATAACAAAAATTGCAAAGTTGTTGATGCAACATTTGCAACATTTATAAAATATGGTAATTTGTGACACAATCGACCCCACATAACAAAAAAAAAATTCCATGGTATAAATAGACCTTATTACGTCAAAATTGAACTCAAAAACACAAAAAAACCTATCATCTAACCCCTTTACATGATCAAAGTTAGGTACCCCTACACCATACACCTAGGGAGAACAAAATATCAAGCTCCACTTGAGATCAGATCTTGCACTGTAGTACCATGTTTCTTGATGTCTTATTCTATCATCCAGGTGGCATCCTCCATTGGAAGGCCTTTCCACTTCACTAGATACTCATTGTATACTTTATGCCTTGTCTTTTTTGCTTCCTTTGTGTCCAAAATGCTTTCAAGCTTCAATGGCTGACTTGGTGGTAATTCCTTGAACTAATCTTCATCTGGAACTTCTGATGTACCTATGTCTACACCTACAATTACAAATCCCTTAAAAGGATATAGGTCAGAAACATTGAAAATTGGAGAGATAGCCACTCCAGGAGGGAGTTCTATCTCATAGGCATTTGCTCCAAATTTGTGGACCACCCTACATGTACCAATCTTCTTCATCTATAACTTTGTGTACTTCCCTTTGGGCAGCCTTTCCTTCCTTAATCAAGTCCCCCACTTTGAAATGAAGTTCTTGTTGTCATATGGCTTTGGGAGATTTTTTTTGGTTGCTTGTGTTGTCATTGATGGCAAATGGAGTCAGCAGTATGGTCTATAGTTTAGAAGTTCCTCCTACCAACAAGAAAAGTAGAAGACTATAATCTACCAGCAAAAAGCATGAAAAATAGGGTATTTAGTTGATAAGTTGATTTGAATACTTCACTGGATCACTATTTTGTGGTTTGGATCCCCAAGAAAGCTTGTTTAGCATGTATGTTATCTTATTGGTAAGTTTTGTGGTGTTGCATTAATCAGTGTACGAGTTAAGAGATTTAATAGAATTATTTATTGTTTATTCTCTCATTATGGCTAACCTGTTGTGCATAGCATGTCATGGATGTATGAGGAGTATGTGTTTAACTATTTCTTACGTTGGGAAATTTTGGTTTAGGTCCCTACTATAGTCTAGCCAACTTATGTGGGTACGCATTAATTCTAATTGGTGATTTGAGCCGACATGAGAAAGAGTATTATATTTTGTTTGAAGCTAACATTTAGTAAAAATATTGTTAGCGGATATATATATGTGAGTTCAAAGAATTGTTCATGTAGAAGTGTTGAAGTGTGTGAAAGAGTGGTGTGTGTGGATCAAGAAGAGAGAAGGTGTAAGAGCTAAAATGTACAGAACAGTTATATGAGCTAATATTAGAAGATTTGTTTGAGCAGAAAAAGGGTTTTTGTATGCAGAGCGGAGTAGAAGTGTGAATTGGAAAAAAGGTCTAGAATCTTTTTATGTGCTTCATTGGAACTGAATCTAGGAATTTGTAGATGCTATATTCTCAGTTCAACATTTTGCTATAATATCAAATATTTTGTAAGGCAGTGAGCCTTCCCTTTTGAGCAGTGAGCTCTAGGTAGTGTGCCTAAATGCAAGTGCATTCCCTTTTGATCATAATTTTAACAGAGTATAATTTGTGGATTAATCTCCACCATGGTTTTTCCCTTAATAGGGTTTCCATGTAAAAATCTTGGTGTTATGGTGTTCTTTAATGTGTTTGCATGTTTCCTTCTATTTATATGTTGTGAATGCTATTAAAGGTTAAATATTGTTGTTGATAGTTTAAGATCTGATTTCAAATTCAAATATTGTGTAACACTGATTCACCCCCCCTCTTAGTGTTCCTAGTGTCCAACAGTTCTCCCCTCTTCAAATCTACATGTTGCTTGTATTTCTCCACACTCTTTCAAAGATTATCCATAAGCTATTGATGTATAACCTTCATGGCAATTGCAAATTCCTCTCCTTCATCACTCTTCTCCATGTCACTCAAATCTCTAAGTTCAAAGACTCCCATAGGCTTCAATCCATAAACAATTTCAAATGGGCTTTTCCCAACACTTCTATTGATAGAGTCATTAAATGCAAACTCAACTTGGGGAATAACCAAGTCCCATTGTGTTGAGTGCTCTTTTTTGAAGCATCTAAGAAGGTTTCCAAGACTCCTATTGACAACTTCAGTCTGCCCATCAGTTTGGGGATGATAGGCAGAGCTAAAGGTCAAACTTGTTCCCAACTTCTTCCAAAGGGTTCTCCAAAAGTGACCCACAAATTTACTATCCCTATCTAAGAAAATTGTCAATGGTAAGCCATGAATCCTAACCACCTCCTTGAAAAACAACCCTGCAATGTATGAGGCATCACTTGTGCATTTACATGGTATAAAATGGCCCATTTTAATAAACTAGTCAACAACAACAAATACACTATGAAACCCTCTCTAATTTTTGGGTAAACCTAATAAAAATCCATGTTGATGGATTCCCATGGCCTATTTTGAATTGGAAAAGGCTAGTAAAGACCTACATTTGTACTTGAACCATTGGCTTTTTGACAAACTACACACTTTTCAACAATTTTTTTGATGTCACTTTGCATTTTTGGCCAATGATAATACCTTCTTACCTACTCAAGTGTTTTATCCACACCAAAGTGACCCCCAAAGCTAACACAATGCTTCTCTTTAATTAGATTAGTCCTCATATAAAATTTAGGAATACATAACTGAGCACCCTTAAATAATAAGCCATCTTGTATCAAGAAATCATAATATTCTTCATGGAAAGTGTCATTGAACTAATTACAAACAGCATAAACATGTCCTTGAAATCACCATCTGCTTCATACATACCTTTCACAACATCAATACCTACACTTTGGAGTTGAATTTATTGAACCAATATTACCCTTTTGCTCAAATCATTTGCCACCTTGTTTGACTACCCCTTTTTGTGTTTGATTGTAAAGGTGAAGCTTTGAAGGTACTCCACCCACTTCACATGTATGTGGTTGAGTTTTTCTTGGATTTTTAAGAAACTCAAAGCATGATTATCAGTAAAAACAATAAACTCTTTAGGAAGAAGATAGTGTCTCCACTTCTTCAATGATTGTACCATGGCATACAATTCCAAGTCATAAGAAGAATACTTCTTCTTGGCCTCAATAACCTTTTCACTAAAAAATTCTACAGGTCTGCCCTCTTGGCTCAAGACTACCCCAATTGCATACCCACTTGCATCACATTCAATTGTGAACACCTTATTGAAATCAGGAAATGCTAAGATGGGTTATTGTGCTATCTTTTGTTTTAGAATTTGAAATACTTTTCCTGCCTCATCAAACCACACAAACCTTTTCCTTTTATCCCCTTTGATTGTATCAATAATTGGAGAGCAAATATGACTGAAATTCTTTACATTTTTTTTGTAAAAACTAGCTAGGTCGTGGAAACTTCTTACCTCACTCATTAACTGAAGTTGGAGTAGGCCAATTCAAAATTGCTTCTACCTTGCTTGGTTCCATCTTCAAAGTTCCTTTTGAAATCACAAAACCAAGGTAGACCAACTCCTCCTTCATGAATTCACACTTTTTCAAATTGATCATCAACTTTTCTTCATTCAGCCTCTTCAACACCATGTCCAAATGTTGCAAGTGTTCCTCTTTAGTCTTACTAAACACAAGAATATCATCCAAGTATACAACTACAAACTTACCTATGAAAGGCTTCAAAACTCCATTCATTAGTCTCATGGTGCATTTGAAAATCCAAATGGCATAACAAGCCATTCATACAAACCCTCATTAGTTTTGAAGGAAATTTTTGACTCATCCCCTTCTCTTATCCTGACTTGGTGGTAGCCATTTTTAAGGTCAATATTTGAAAATTAACAAGCCCCTCCTAAATAGTCCATCAAATCCTCCATTCTTGGTATGGGAAACCTATACCTTATGGTTATCTTGTTAATTTCCCTTGAATTGGTACACATTCTCCAATCTCCACCTTTTTTAGGTGCCAACACAATAGGGACAACACATGGACTTAAGCTTTCTCTTATGAGGCCTTTATCAAGAAATTATTGTATTTGTTTCCTTATCTCTTCATTTTGTATGCAGCCTTATTGGTTAGGTTTTCTCCTGGTATAAAGTCTTATGTGGTGGCTCACATCCCTTATAGGTGGAAAATAACTAGGAAGCTCGTCTTCAACAATATCTTGGTACTTGTTCAACAAGGCATGGAATTCCTTAGGCACATATTCAACCTTAGTTGTTTTCATAATAGATTTAGGTCTAATTATAATTGCATACCCTTGTCCACCTTCTACTTTCATAGTTTTCAAGAATTATTTTTCCCCAACCAAACTGACACTTGACCCAACTTGTGTATCTAGGTTCTCATCTTGCAAAGGAGTGAGGATAAATGAAATCCCATATTTTTCAATCACATATGTTTTTTTTTTCCATCATGTTTTTCTTTTTTTTCATATTGTTAGGGTCTTCCTAACAAAAGATGACAAACATCCATTGGGATGATGTCACACAATATCTTGTCTTTATACCCTCCAATATTGAATTCAACCCATGTTTGCTCATTAACTAGGAATTTTTGACCTTTATTCAACCAGGAAACCTTTTAAGGTGTGGGGTGTGGGATTCTTTTCATCTTTAACTTTTCAACCATCTCTAAAGAAAAAAAAAATTCTATGGAACCGGAATCAACAACTACTTTACAAACTTTACCTTGAGATTTGCAGGTGGTTCTAAACAATGATTTTCTTTGTGGAGGCTCTTTCACCAAAGGGAATTTGAGCAATTTTCTTCTCATCATCATAATTTCTCCAACTTCTGGAGCAGCATGTTGAGAAGGAGAGTTGACACTCTCACAATCTTCCTCTTACATCAATTGTGTTCTCCTTTCACCACCATGTGATGTAGAAGGTTGTTTCTCTGGGAATTTTTATGCTTGATGGCCAAACTGATTGCACTTATAGCATCTTCTAGAGAAGGTATTTGACCCTCTACCTTGTCCTCCAAATATTCCTCTACTATTAGATCTCCTATCTCTAAAACCACCTCTTGATTCTGAGCCTTGCTCTTGATCACCACTTGTCTCACCTTGTGCTTTTCTTGATTGTCCTCTTCCTCCAAATGTTCCTCTGCCCCTAAAGTTCTTTCCTCTTCCTCTACTTTTTTTTCCTACCTTCTTTTCAACTTATCTTCTACCCTAACAACCAATTGAAAGCACTCTTCCACCGTTCTAGGGGTGGTAAGACTCATTTCATCTTGGATATTGAACCTTAACCCATTTATATACCTTTCTATCTTCTCAACTTCATCCTCAACATGACCTACTCTAATGCTCAATTTATGAAACTCCTCTGTATAAGCCAAGACATCCATTTATTTTTGTTTGAGGTTTTGGAACTTCCCAAATGTTTGAATTGCATGGCCATTGGACAAGAATTGAATCTTTATTTTGACCACCATTATGTCCCATGAATTGATTTTGGATTTTTTCTTCTTCACTCTCTCTCCATCCACATAATTCCACTAGGTTAGGGTAAGGCCTTTCAACTTTGTTTTGGAAAACTTCGCCCTTTGGTCATCTGCTACCTCTTCATATTCAAAATAGTTGTCAAGTGCATTAATCCAACCTATCACTTCTTCACTATCTAATTTTCCTCCATACATTGGAAAATCCATCTTCACCTTAGGAGTGTCTCCTTTGATAGCCTTCAACATCTTAACCATCTTCATCTCTTTAGGATCCAACTCTTGCTCATGGGATCCTCCTTGAGGGTTTTCATTCTCACCCTCTTCCTCTTCCTCTTGTCCACTCTCATCTATAGTGGCCTTACCTCTTCTTTTTCTTGTTTCAATTGTTGCAATTCTAGCTAAAAGAGCTTCGTAAGACTCCATCAATCTTATTTCCCTAGCAATGATTGCACTTCCCTTTGGAGGCATCTTGCTCCCTTCAAATTGCAAATTTTCCTCAAATGACCAAAACCTATGCTCTGATACCAATTTGATGCAAATAAAGGTGGAGTTTCTCAATCCAATCACAATTCAACAAACTTTTCAACTTGGAAACCCTAACTCGGTGTTTTGTTTGCAATTCCTTCAAACTTTCTTGTAGCACTCCAAACTGTGAATTTTCACCATATATTTCAAAGAGATATTCAAACCCACAAATGAATCACCATTCATGATACCCTTTATGTAATTTTGGAACATATCAAATTTTGGGATATACTTGTTTTTTAACAACACCCTCTAAAATTGACTGCTACACAGGAACTAGGTCAAATTAGCCATGTTTTACAAAGAAAATTCAAGGAAAACTATCTCCCAATCACAAAATTACATTTTAGGAATTCAACCAAGTCATATGGGATCTAAAAATATATATTTCATCAATTAGAACATTCACAATTTCATCTAATATCAAAACCCTACTCCTAACCTACACTCCTAAGCCTAATACATTGAGATATTAGGCTAGGGCTTGATCAAACACTGCCCTACCTCCATCCCCTACACCTAAAAACTCTACCAACATTAAAATAAACCTAAATAATTCCATTACACCAATTTTTAGAGGTTTCCACTAGTGGAATGGTTCAATATTCCATTTTCTCAATCAAACCCTCCCAGCTAGGGTTTTCCTGGCTCATTTTAGTAAATTTCCTACCAAATCCTTCAAAATCAATAAAATAAAATGAAACTAAATCCAAATTGTAGTTAACTCATCCCTACACTAGTTCCAATAGAAATTAGCACATTTCCAGATTGTATGGGTCCGTACAAAGGTCTGTAGCAGCAAAATTCAATAAAAACACAAAAAATAGAGGTTTCTTATTGCTTGATCACCAATTACAACTCCAAAAAATTTCCTTAAACTCCTCAAGGCCTATTTAAATCTTTCCAACCAAAACCAATGGTTCAAACTACTTTTTGAATGACTTGACCGTTCACCTTCCAAACACAATAAAATTGCAAAGTTGTTGATACAACATTTGTAACATTTACAAAATGTGATAATTTGTGACACAACTGACCCCACATGACAAAAAACATCATCCATAGTCTAAATAGACCTTATTACATAAAAATTGAACTCAACAACATAAAAAACATATCATCTAACCCCTTTACATGATTAAAGCTAGGTGCCCCTACACCATTGAATATTCACTTTCAAATCTCATTTTAAATGCAATTAATGTTCCATGCAACTCAATCATATTCAAAGTATTCATATCTTTAGCTCTCTTAATTTAGTAGAGATTTTAGGATCAAACCTTCTAGGTAAGGATATGAGAAGCTTCTTTACGACAACCTTCTCTTCCAAGATTTCACCAAGACCTCATAGATGGTTGTCAACTTCATCAACTTGAATCATGAATGTAGTAATATACTCATCTTCTTTCATCTTTAGTCCTTAAAAATGAGCTCTATAAGTTTTCAACTTTGCTTCTTTCAATTTTTCATCACCTTCATAAATAGTTTCCAACTTTTCCCATGTTTCCTTTGTTGTTCTACAATCAATTCCTTTCACAAATTAGTTGTTATTCAAACCACATAAAATAACATTTCTAGCCTTAGCATTTAGCTCAAAAACCCTCTTTCCTACTTGATCCCAAGGAGGGATATTTTTAGGATGCTCATATCCTTTTACAACTGACATCCATATTCCCACTCCTCAATCCATCAAATATGACCCCATCCAAACTTTCTAGAATGCAAAATTATATCCATAAAAAACTGGTACTTTGTTTCCAGAAGAAATTTCCTATGCCATCTTGAATCTACCTTAATTTGTTAAACATTTTTGAAGGAACTCAGCTCTGATACAAATTAGAGGGCACACAATCTAATAAGAGGTGGGGGTGAATCAATAGATCCAAACAATTACAACAATTCTAGAGACCTTTACAAATAGACTTTATATATTTTCAACATGAAGAGCACTAAACCATACAAGATAGTAACTAAAGCAATCAAAGCATAACACAATATAAGGCATAAAACCAGATTTTACATGGAAACCCAAGATGGGAAAAATCACAATGAGAAATTATCACAAGCAAGAATATAATAAGTGAATTTTACAATGTAATGTAGGAACCATCCTAAGAAAGACACCAATCCCCAAAATATTCAATAGGTACCAACTTAAAAGAGACACCAATTCCCACTAAAATATAGACACCAATCCATGTCAAAACAATACAATGGGTAGAACACCAATCCTACCAAAAAAATAATGGAAATTTTCAAATTTAACTCCTACATCACCAACAGACACACTGATACTGACACTTACACTAATGTTACATACCTACCATTCATTACACAATTGTACATCCCACTATAGTACTTTCACTATAATAATCAATACATTTGGTACATTTACTCACACCTAGATTCTCATGCAATGCATCAAAACATTTGAAATATATACATGACACTACATTAACACTCTTCTATGTCGGCTAGGGATTCACAACAACCTAGAAAAAATAGGTTGGACCTAAATTCAAATTACATGAAACATGTAATACTATAGTCCAAACTTATTATCAAAACAACTTTACACTATGTGCCACCTTGGGAACCTTAAACAGGTCCTATCCCCACTCCACACACTTGAATTGAATTCCACATGCTTGTAGCCTTTACTGCACATGCCTCGAACTTTGAATAGGTTGATAAAACTTCTGATATTTCAAACTTCTTGCACATTGATCTTATTGAAGTTGAAAAACCAACTCCACAGAACCCAGAAAGCACCTACAAGAAAATATCCTATCATAAAGAGGAGATACAAAAGACACAATGGTGCTCAACAACTACATAAATAATTGATGCAAAAATCACAAATAGATTAATTACAATAATGAAACAACCCTTATGAAGGCGATGCAAACCCTTAGGAAGAGATTAAGTCAACGCATGACAACTATCATAATCCTATGGAATGAGATAACATAAGCTAATTTAATAATAAAAAAATTAAATCCTAATTTTAGCTTAAGTGAGTAAAGAGGACCTGTAACAACCTCCATAGACTAAGACACAAATTACACATAATCACACATATAGAAAGACATGTGTCCAAATGCACAAGAAAAAGATAAAGAATTATATTAACATAATACTATGAAGTACATGTGCTGTTTACAAGGTAAAATATATGGGGGCATTTCCCTTACAAAATACCTTATGGTCAATAGCAAGACTAAACATTAAACTAAAACTTGAGCCTTCCTAACAAGATTCTTGCAACCCCTGAAACTCCTTCGACCATCTCGAGGGTGAGAACATTGTGGGAGTGCATTTTTTCCCTACCACGAAGTGAATCACTTCCCCAAAATTCTTCAATCCATCAAATAATACTCGACCCATCACAAGGAAAACTAGCAATGCAATACTGAATAGGAGTAATGGAATATGTGTGTAGCAAATCAAATCAATATCTAATCATATCATGGTCATCAAAATGTTTCATCAAAACGTCATCATGCTTGATGCTTGTGCTCATACATAATCAATCATGAAGGTTATATGTTAGTTTACCATATGCGTTGCTAAGTCCATCATTTCTCAAAGAAACAAGTAAATCTTTACAAGTACAAGTATGCTAGTCTATAAGCTTGCAAGAAAACCCTTCAATAATCTTTTCATAAGTGCATATCAAGGAAGTACATCAAATTCTCACAAGCAAATTGACATAGTCCAAGCTCTATGTTAGCATGCAAAAAATCACATCTACTTACTCAAGTGCAAGCATGTGTAGGATATATTACTAAAATCATGTTCAATATCCATGTAATTGTATCTTTCCATCAACATAAGAATTTGTAAAATTAATTAAGGAAGGTGTATCACATGTATGTATTTATAGGTACATATTTATATATGTATATGTGTACACATTCCTATAAATACAACACTCATATGATCTTTTATAGAGTTTCTGATTCAAGGATGCAATACATACATACACATCCTATACATTCACTCAAGGATTTAAGGGAAGTTTGCACATATGTAACCCAAAATAAATCTTCCATCAAATGTGGATATTTTCTCAATTATACCATCAATATTTCACTTAAATTTAAGGTGTTGTTCTACTAATATTAGATCATATATTATCTAATCTTTTAAGATACTCCACTCTTAATTGATCCATATAAGAGTCACAAACTCATGAGTTATAAATGATTACTTTAATTCAATCATTTATTCATATAACTTCTTAGCACTTTAAGAAATCATGTACCATTCACCAATTTTCTAAGGTATCAAAGAGAATGTAAGGACTAAGATTCTCTTGTAGTTTTAATGTAAAATGATGAGATCCTCATGCAATCACCTGAATAGGGTTTATATATAAACTCCTTACCCTATAAATGATTGCTTTCAAGTCATCACAAAATAAAATTAAGAATGTAATTTCCTTGATGGAATTTTAATCATATCTTATCTTATTCAAAAAGAGTTGGTTTCATATTTCCTACAGGAAATCTGAAATACCAACCTCACTTTTCTTCCTATGTGTTTGATGAATGTTGTGTTGATGCCTTGAAGGAAATTTAATATTATGAGATGAGGAATCTTTCATTATTTTTCAATAAAGAGATTTCTTCTTATCAAGGTGCATGGAAAAAGTGACAAGGAACAAGAATTTAAAACCCATAGAAGAACTTCATAATTTTCACAATGTCTCCTATTTGGAGTTCATTGGTTTAAAAAAATATTCTAGCACCTTTAAGGGAATCTAATGCTATCAAGGCTAATAAAATAAGCAATTAATTACTCCCATTTACACCTAGAGGCATGTTGTATGGAATTCAACTCTCAACGTAGAGTAAATATTCCCTTATATTAAATATGGGATTTAACACAATGGTCTTGGATGCTACCATCTACAAGGTGAAGGATAAGATTCCTTTACACCTCATCTCCCAAATGGTAGACTTGGAGAATGCTCATTTACTATGCCATTAGAAAGGAAGGAGACTATGGTGAAGGAGAGTCAGAAAAAGCATCAAACATATCAACACCTAAATCCTTAAAAGAAAAGAAAATTGGAGACTGAAGCTAAATGGAGCATTCTATAGAAAGGGGCTTGCATATAGGCAATATTTGTTCAAGAACTTGTATGTTGAGACTCTTTTAGTGCTAATATAGCTTTTCTATTCTACTTTTGTATGTCAATAGTTATCGATATGCAACCTCTAATTTGAATAACTCTATCCTTCCCTTTTTGCTACCAAAGCTAGTAAATGAACACTAAATTCATGAAGCTAATTGAAACAATTTGAGTAATAGATTTGCACTTTAAAGCTTCAATTAGCTTCACCATTATTGATATGCAACCTCTAATTTGAATAACTCTATCCTTCCCTTTTTGCTACCAAAGCTAGTAAATGAACACTAAATTCATGAAGCTAATTGAAACAATTTGAGTAATAGACTTGCATTTTAAAGCTTCAATTAGCTTCACCATTATCGATATGCAACCTCTAATTTGAATAACTCTATTCTTCCTATGGGTGATAATGGTGAAGCTAATCGAAACAATTTGAGTAATAGACTTGCACTTTAAAGTTTCATGGAAGAAGAAATGCATGCAAAAATGTGTACACATATGAATTCCATAGAAATGAATAAATAAAGAGACATACCCAGACTTGACTCCTAAACATGTGGCTCGAAAAAATACTTATCAAGTCTTGATAGTAAGTGTAGAGTGTGACACCATTGATACCTTCCTTCCTCTCCCATACTATCCTTGCTTCTCATTCTTAGCACCAAAAGGGTCAAAAGCATTCCACAATGGTTCTTTATTGTATTTGCATGCATCGAGAAGAATTGGAGGCCATGCAAGCAACATACAAGGCTCCACAAATTAGTTCATTGGTTCCATTAAGCCCCTTAAGGAACCATTGAGGGTTGACTATAGATTTTAATAACTTCTATGCAAGCCGAGGAAAATAAACCCAAACAAAAAGAGCATAGAATACATGAGTCATTGAATTTGAATCTATTTTTCCTAACGCACTAAGGGTTTTTAACATCCCACTAAAAGCCAAGCACGATAAGTGCTTAATCCAAGAAGGCACCAAAGGGAACTCATGAAATGTCTTTAAGAGGAGAAAAAACAACAAGCATGCCACCAAGAGATTTGGTGCCATGCAACAGTGTATTTACAAGTGAATCCCCAACCAAATAAATCACACATTTGCAAACTGGGCATTTGAGCTATTTTTCAAAAATGTCTCAAGGAAAAAATGCATCCGATCGAATTCTTGATTTGTGTCATCTATGAAAAAAAGATAGGTGAATCATTTTACCAAAATTATCCTCCAACTATTTCATGCAACCCAACCCCCTTGCACCTTTATGGGTGCTTTCCATTTTAAATGTCAAGAACATGCATGCTCTTGCATAAGGCCATAGATCTCACGATCTTCCAGTTTAGCCTTCCATATTCCCCTTCATTTATAAGCACTTAATTAGCTTGTAATTTATTTTCTTCATAATAATGGCATTCATTGCTACTCTTGAATTTGAATCCATTTTTTGACAAACGTTCATCAGTCGTTCAATAAAAATTTGTTAGAAAATTGATAAATTGACGAAAAAAAATTGTTGCTATTTTTTCATTGAAATTTTGACAACAAATTAAACATCGAAATAATGGCACAGATTCATCGATCATCGACATCATAAAATGGCTCAGATGTTTGTCAGAATATTGACAAAAACTTTGTGTTTCCACTAACGAATAACAACCAAAATACAATTACAATGCCTCTTTTGAAGCGTCGAAACAACACCAGAAGTTTGTCACCATTTCGACGAAATGAGCAAGGAGTTACAATGAAGCTTTTGTTGCCATTTCGATGAAATGGGCAAGGAGTTATGACGAAGATTTTGTTGCCATTTCGATGAAATGAGCAAGGAGTTATGATGAAGCTTTCATCGCCATTTCGACGAAATGGGCAAGGAGTTACGACGAAGCTTTCGTCACAGCTATAGCAACTTTTTTAGACCTTTTCGGTGATTTGTCAGTGGCCTTCATCAAAATTGCGACAAAACAATGCAATTTTGAAAGAAAAAAATATTCATTGAAATGTACCATCATGGAGACTCTTGGCGATGACCACCGAAGCCAACCCATCGATGAGAGATCAATCATCAGCACATGATAGAAAAGTCACTCTGATAGTCCATGTCTTGTCGATGACTTCCATCGGCAAGATGGATCCAATGTCACACCGATCTGACCTCTTCAAGAGTTTTGAACACTGCTAGTTATCAGCAAGACATTCTGAGGGTCTCACCAATTAAACAAGTGTCTAAGAGCAAGTAAACAAATGGAACCTATTAATTTTCTTATTTTGGGGTTCTTTAAATCATAGAATAGATACCATCTTCTTGTGTATAATGTACTTATATTCAGATTTGAATTTGAGACCAATTGTCATTGCACATTCCATTTTACTTGCACAGAGTATTCTATAAGCAATATATTGATAATGCCAAATGATTTATGGTGTTGTACAACTCTACCTATCATCATAGTTTTGTTGTTCCCCCTAGAGAATCCTGCAAAGACAAGTTTATAATACCAAGTCAAATAATATGAAAAAGACTTACTTCCATACAAATTAAATGATTATTCTCACAATGGAAATTGTCTAATTACAACAAAAATTCCATGAAAGGTCATCCATGCTTCATAAGAGATGGCTGATCATACATACAAACTGCAAGATGCATAGAAAAAGCATTACTTGAAAAAAACAAGAGCTAACAAGGGAAGGAGTTAAGAAGCGTCTAGATTGAAGAGAAAATGTGTAGGGAAAATGTTGGCGATTAATATTGAGAGAATAGAGCTTGTACAGAACATATTCTTGACCTAATCAAGCTCTTGAACAACTTAAAAAAAATTAAAAAACTAACACATACATGAGACATTTAATGAACTTCCAATATCTGCTATCATTTTCATTAATGCAAAGGTACATAAATGAGAAATAATTGTAATTGTAATACTATTCATAGT
>VDFB02256132.1:95028522-95443617 GCA_007258455.2 Sequoia sempervirens | reverse complement strand
TATCTCTCTCCCCTCTACCTTTAACCCTAAACCCTAAACCATTAACCCTTAAACTCTAAACCCTTAAACCCTCTACGCTTAACCCTCTACCCTCTATCTCTGTCCTCTCTACTTGTTGGTTGTTTTTACTATAACTAGGTTGGTCTTCTAATTTACCTATGGAATTGCCAATTCCAATCAAGGGCAGCTTGAAGGACCTGGACCAACTGATAAGGATTTTAAAGACCTCCTACACTTTGGGCTCTACAAGACCTGGGAGGGTGATCCCTTAATGCATTTACAACCTCTACACCATTATCGTAAACAACATTAACAACAATAGATAATTTAATTTAATATCTCAACATAATAGAATAATACTAAATAGAATTGGTTATTCATTAGTAATATCAACTATTTGGAGCATGAGATAAGTACAACACATTCCATAGTGTAAAATAGTCATTGATTTGCAATTTTTAGCAAGAACTAGGTAAAGAAAAAAAAAATACTGAACCATACAAATTAGTACAACTTACATCAGTGCTATATATCCATTGAGTGAGTCAAATTCATAAACATCAATCTAAGGGTTTATGACAGATTTAACACATAACATATAAGATCCTTGAGAACATTTCTTTACAGTTTCATCATGTATTCTAACCCAATGCTACTTATCAAATCCTTATACAAAACATATCAACTTACAATCCCATTCAAGCATTTTATTTAGTTCCTTGAATTAAAGCCAAAATAGAAATCATACAGACCACAAGAGTGAGATGAATGAGACAACCCTTAATTATCTTTTTCAAAATTTGGATATGCATGTACAATGGAGAGACATGATTTTGAATTAATCATTTCAATTCAAATGATAGTACTTTCATAAAACATCAAATCCCCATGAATTCAAAACCTCCTACAGAATGACTCAAAACCTAAATTGCATTTTCTTAAAACCATTGAACTTTACAATTTGCTCTGCAACTCTACCTAGACTCGACCAAAAAATATCTAACTTGCTAAACCATACTTCTAGCCTTGAAATCCTTCTTATAGAAAATGAAGGAGCAAACAAGCATCAAGCCAGAAAGTACCTCTCATTTCACATGCTTTTCTTCACAAAACTCTTGAGGAAAACAACTATACCTTCTTTATTTTTCATCCTACGCCCTATTCATGCATCCTACAATTACAACAGTATCCATGGGGCCTCTTACACAAGCTACAGTAATCACAAAAAGTGTAAGAGCCCCTTTATATCATGTTTGGACTACAAAACCCTCAAAAATAGGGTAACTAGGTAGTACACAAAGAAATGAATCTTTCTAACTCAAATCAATGCCTTAAGCCCTCAAATCATATTCAAATCAAAGCTAACACAT
This sequence comes from Sequoia sempervirens, assembly GCA_007258455.2. Classification (NCBI taxonomy): domain Eukaryota; kingdom Viridiplantae; phylum Streptophyta; class Pinopsida; order Cupressales; family Cupressaceae; genus Sequoia; species Sequoia sempervirens. Next base: position 95,442,247 of record VDFB02256132.1, on the reverse strand, counting down.
ATCTTCACAACCTAGAATTGATTTCACATCAAAATATTAATGCATGTGACCGTACAGTGCTGTATAACAGAAAAAATACAAAAAATTTGAAGAAAAACACAGATTTTCAAATGTCAAGAGCTTGTATTTTAAATCTTCAACCATCAACAACCAATGATCACTTTATGCCTTTTAAAGGCCTTTACATGTCAACCACTGAACAACCACCTCTACAACTAACTTTTAAATCTTTTATGATCACATGAGACATAAAACACACTAATTTCAAGGTTGTTAACATCACTATTGCAATGTTTTAATTTTTTGACCTTTCAAACATTAAAAAGTACATCATTAAATTAATTATGCAATGGGCTAAAAATTTAAAACATCATGAATTAATTATGTAACCACATAAGTCAAATATAATTCTATGAAGAAATTTATATCAAATAGATAATATAATCGCATAACTCATACTTTTCAATGTCATTGATCTTCTTCTTCATCCAACTCTTTGCCTGTATCATCTAATCCAGATTCAACATTGTAAGGATTGGTCATATCATCATCATCATCATCGATATCAGTTTCAATAATGTCATCATCCACACGGATATCATCTTCATGAATATTTACTCCTACATCATCATGATCTAGTTCCTCCTCTTCGACATCTTCATCAGGGACATCATCAACTAACTATTGATCCTGATCATCATCTACATCATCTTCTAGTTCTTTGGTATCTTCTTCTTCCACCACGTTATACTTTACGAGCCTTCCTCTTGGATCATGTCTAACAAAAAATGACCAACCCGATTTACCTAGAACCTCTGAGTAAAATACCTGCTCACATTGACTTGGAAGAACATAGGGCTCATTTCCAGCTCGCTCAATCAACCTTGTATTAAACATGGTAAATCCATTATCATGTTCAATAACAATTCCCTCAGGATCATTTTCATTCAATTGTAGCATGTACCATAGGTCAACGAACATAATTAATCTGAAGGACTTAAAGTCACACTCAAGTATATCATCCAAAATCCCATAGTATCGATTTTCTAAGACTTCTGGATGTATGTCATTTCTAGATGAAACATTAGTCACCTGAAAGACTACAGTTATACCAGAATCATAATTTTTCTTCATGTCATCCAAACTTTTGATCCAAAATTTATGACCATTGCACCACATAGCCTTGTGGTGTTTCACCTACAATATGTCAAACATGTAAAAATTATTGCAATATCGTCAGTTGATAAATATTTTTATTCTTTGCCAAATATATGCAAAGAAAATAATCTCAACATATATATACATCAATATAATTGAAAATAATTAAATAATATGGGTGATTAATATATTTATATGTACCTATTTATCTCTTAAACCTTATGCTAAATCAATTTCCCTTTGTGTAACATTGGAATCTCCATTACGATGAGCTACTTTAACTAATGAAGCCACACCTTCCCATGTTAATGTGCGACCAAATTGTTGACATTATTCAATCCATACTGTCATCCAATCAAGATTTTTTGTGACATGAAAATGTAGTGCATCCCACTCTCGACCAACTATATCAAAAAAAATTGAAATTCACAAACGACATATAATTAGTTAAATACCACAGTATACAACCTTAATTTATAATTGATGTATATTGAAGATTAAAAATTAAATAAGTACAATATACATAAAAACCATATGTAAAATTTATTCCAATTAATCTCCATGACCATCTTATAATTACTTCTCACTTTCCTCAATCTACCTTTCCCCATCGGTACTCTTCAAATTTTTAATCGGAGTTGGGATCCCAAATGCAATCTAAATGGATCTTTGATGCAAACTTAAGAAGATATTCACTAATGTACACCATGGTCTTGTATACCATATATCCCTCCACCATAGAACCCTCAGGATGTGCTCTTTTTCTAACCAAAGCCTTCAAAATTTTCAAGTGCCTCTCAACCATCCATTGACCTCAGTACAAGTCCACACAATAATCTCCTCAACTTGGTGTATGAGGTAGTGTTCTTGTGCATTGAAAAATGTCAAGGTAGACACTTTTTCATTTCACACATTAGACGAGGAATTTTTCTCTTCCAATAATTTATATCTTCTTTATGGATTTCTTTAGATGACAACCATCTACAAGTGATTCAAGGTACAAATTTTATTAATGAGATTTAAAAAAAATATACAATATATTACATAACAAGTAAAACAAATGGCAATTATAAGATGTATACAATGAATTGAACAAATATCACTACTTACCTCATGTGTTTTCCAAGATCATATATAACTTGCTTGACATTGTTGTCAAAGTTGTCTAGGAGAGATAGAGGTAGAACGTATTACAACAATTATAAAATGATCTTTTCATTATTTTTCCAAAAGTAGTAAACACAATACACTAAAAATTACATGCATTATACAAGTGTATATAATATACCAAAATAATTACCTTAATGAAGGAATGTCAATCATGCGTTTTCATCCCTTACCCAAATTCACCTTTCTTTGTTATTATATTGTTTATGTTCACAGCAAATCCTGTGGGAAATCAAATTTTTCGTATGACTTCTTTTATAGCATTGCTTTGTTGCTCTGTTAATAACCAAGGAAGGGCACTTATATTAATTTGGTCTCCATCGCTATTTAATTGAATGACATTTTTTCTGCATGATTGGCTTCCTAAATGTCACTACAAATTTTGACAATTTTTTCTTTGTCATGCCTTCCATCCAATATTTTCCATAACGTTTATGTTATATTCTTTCTTATATTCATTGTATCAAACAAATGCACAATTTGTAGCTACTCATAGTAGGGAAACCTACTAAATTGTCTGGGATAACTTTTCATTCCTTGGAAGCCATCCAATGCCTTGACGACCTTCATGAAGCATAAAGTTGACAATGATTAATTCTATTATATTCCAACTTCCATAGGCGAGGTGTCATTCTTCGTGGTTTTGATGTAGTCTCTTCTTTCCCATTGAAAATATGTTTTTCAGTAGTTCAATACTTATGATTTCTATGGAGGAAGCGCCTATACTCATCAAACACCTGCTTTCCTAAACTTGTTGAACAACGAGATTTCATCTTTGGATCACAAATTGGACATGTAAATTTTCCCTTTGTTTGAAGACATGCAATATCATATATAATTAGATTAAATATGTCAATTAGATAATGTGGATATCTCCTAAATCTTCCCCAGCACACTATCCTCTTTGGCACTATATTCATTACTCCAGCTACTAGGGTTTTGCATGTGATATGTTTAATATCTTCATGATCATGGCTTTTAAATAGATCTCAGTCTTTGCTTTAATCCTTTTCATGGTAACCCTTGAGTTCCATAATCCACCTTCAATCTCTTCTAAGAACGTTGTCTTAAGCTAGACTGCATAGTATGCATATAAAGCAAGTCCTTCATACCTGCCATTGTTCCAAACCACCACTCACTGCCTTGCTTAAAATGTTGCCTCCATAAGCACAATAGCATGTTTTAAAATCATGGTTGCCAGTGATTGACCATTAAGGTCACCACTTTCATCAAGATATAATGAAATTTTTGTCTTCAAACTCAAGGCATTATGCAAGATAACATTGTGAATTGTTTTTGTGTATGATTTGATTTTCTTGCACATTTATTGCTTTTCTAACTTCCTTTAAGACTGGTATTGCACCCTGGCTACAATCTCAAACAACTCGCTCACTATCACTTGAAGATTCCTTTCATGAGCATCCTTCTATAAAATCAAACTATGCCCTATAGACTACCTACTTACTACGGGGACTCATTGTTTCATGGTATTGTAGATCTTAAGATCCTTCAACCTTATTGACACTACTTCACAGTCCACAAGGTATTATTCACTATTCTCCCATCTTTGATGAGTCTCAAAACACTGCTCAAACATGCAATCCACTACCTCCATTATACATTAATGGCTAAGAAGAAACATTGAACCTATGATTACCACTGTTACTTCATTTGGACAGTCATTCCCTAATTGCATTTGCCTTGTCTAACACTACCAAAAGCATTTGAAAAACCCTTAAGGTTAGCAAGGGGGTAAGGAAACTCATTGTTAAAATCTCCACTTTACTATGCAAGGTTTGAGCTTTATTATCTTGTCACTGCTCAGCCTCTTTTTTCTGTCACATCTCAAGTGACTGTCATTCTTCTTACCGTAGATTGCATTTACAAATGTCACTAAGCTACATAGTGTGCTTGTTATTGGATACAATCTTTAGATTGCAAGATTTTGTTATTACCTACAATGTCTCAATCTTTCTGGTATTGCAACCTCACTAATCCGCTATAGTTATTGTTTATGTTTCTATGGAGACCTAGGGTTTGTACCCTAATCATGCTCTTACCAATGCTTCTGTTGGTATTAAAAACAACCTTAAATCTTGGGTCAGAAAATTAGTTGTCTTGACAAAGTTGTGGTATGATCTTGGATTGTATCCTAGAGTGTGTGGGAAGCTTGTGTTTGATCATTAAGGTATGTAAACCTGATCAGGGAAATGTATCCTATATAGCATGGGTCTTGCTTTAATACTTTCCATAATGGTTATTAGCAGATCACATTATTATAGTTTGTGGTAACCCAAGATTGCATTCAAGTATGTAACAAACTTGGTTTGTAGTTTAAGCTATACACTTTTAAGTAACATTCATAAGGTTTAGAAAATCTTGATCACTCTCTAGAATAGCCTATTAAACATGGGTTGTGCTTGAATGCACTACATAATTGACATAATACAACCACTCTACATATCAACCAGAGTTATAGGCTTTTTATTGCAGCAAGAGGTAATCACTCTTGGATCATGCTATAATTACATCATAACCTGTTAAACTTGAGACAACCTGAATGCACCCAATGATGATTGACACCTACATTATACAACCTGAATTAACTACATTATATGAGTGCCTCCATTTCTATCACAACATAGCCACATTAAACTTGGGTCACACATGAATGCATCCTATATTTGTTATAGCACAACTATGCCACATGACCAATAGAGTTATGGATCACATAATTAGAGACACAAGAATATGTTCCTTGGTTGTGATCTTATGGTGATTCCACACAACAAAATCTGGACACGAAATTCTCAAAACCCTAAAACTCTAAAAATGAAATATGATGAGATGTTGCTTTGAAATATGATTTTAAAACTTGGAAATACAAATCTGACTTCACAACTAAATTCTACAAAAATACAATGACTACCCTCAACCTGGCCATATCTTCTTGAATTTTTTCTAATTTTTCCTAAGAAAATCATCCTTAGTTCTCCACAAACTATCTCAAGTAGAGAAAAACACTATCGCACTAAATCAACAAACTCACTTTTCTTTATGTCAGCCACAATTTGATTTTTTTCTTATTTTTCATGTTTGTTGAAATTTCGATGAAACTGATAGTCAAAATTTTGACGAAACCCAGGTTTGTCGAAATTTTGATGAACGTTGAAGATAAACTTTTAAAAAATTGAAAATTACATACCAAATTTTACAAGCACCCGACGATACATCAAATTATGCATATTTCATCAGACATTTTTGTTGGATTTTGCAGTCAAATGAGTTAGTGTTCCTTTCTCATTTTTAAATGCATTTTGAAAACTTAGTTTTCAAAATTACTAAATCTTAATAATTTAACTTATTTACTTTTGACTTATGTTTAAACTGTATTTATTATATTTATTATTACACTAAAAAAATTGCAACCCATTCAGTTTCAAATATATATATATATACAAATACATTTCTTATGGATTTCAAGTGATATATATATATATATATATATATATATATATATATACATATATATATTTCTTTTAAACTATCTTCATAGATAAATTATGCAAAGTAATGGGATGTGACAAGACCTCATTAATTAATTATTATGAATTAATTAATTAGTTCATTTAACCTATTACTCTAACACCCCCCCTTAAGATGATCTTAAGGAGAAGCTAAAATCTAAGGAAAAATACATGAAAATAAAATTTGGGTCCCGACAACTAGGCCTGATGAGGCACCCATGTACAACAAAAAATCTCTATAAAGTGGAGAAATGGAGAAAACTTCATGGGAAAAGCTCCACTCCAAAAAGAGATGAAAGAATGCATGAAAAAACATGTAGGAAGGCCTCATGAAGACCCCCCAAGGTCAACTTCCTTCACCCTAAGCATCAATCACAACTGAATATAGTGAGGTGGTGCCAAAGTTTTAGCAACTCACTTGTCTGTAGGAATGTACTCCAAGATGAGAAATCCATACCGAATCATCTTTTGAGTGAAGTGCATGTGGATCTCAATTTGATTTTTCCTCTGATGCTCCACTAGGTTGCATGAAATGTGGATGCCACTCTAATTGCCGCACCAAAGAATAGTGGGACTATCAAAAGGAAATATAAACTCAGTAATCAACTGAGGAGGCCATAAAACCTCTTGGCTAGCTAAAACTATTGCTAAATACTCAACCTTTGAAGATGATAAACCAATAGAATATTGCTTCTTACAATACCATGTAATGGGACTAAAACCAATATAGAATACAAATCCAAAAGAGGAATTCATATCATTGACATCACCAACCCAATTTGAGTTAGTGAAGCCAACAATCTGAGAATATCTTGATGTATAGTGAATTCCATAATGAGATGTGCCTTGAATATACCTCAAAATATGTTTTGCAGCTTACCAATGGATCTCATGGGGATCATGTTAGAACCATGAGATAAGACCAACTACAAAAGAAAGAATGGGATGGGAATGTGTTAGGTACAAAAAACTACCAACCAACTACATGTATAATGTAGAGTCTATTGAAGGAGTAGAACAAGTGGAAGACAATACAAAACCTAACTAAAATGGTGTGGGGACAAGCTTGCAATCAATCATGCTAAATCTCTTAATTATATCAAGAGCATATTTCTGCTGAAATATGACAATCCCATCTAAAGACTAAGTAACCTATAAACCAAGAAAGTAGTACAAAAGTTTGAGATCTTTCATCTCAAACTACCCCATCAAAGCTCACTGAACACTTTAAATCATGGAGGATGAGCTAATTATAAGAATTAGATCATCTATATATAGCACTAGAATCAAAACATCACCCTCCTATCTTTGAATGTACATGGTGGAATCAAAATGACACCTTGTGAAGCCAGAAGAAAGTAAAAAATATTCCATAGTCTCATACCAAGCTCGAGGGGCTTGTTTTAGACCATATAATGAACATAAAAGTCTACAAACTATGAATGAGTCCTTCACAAACCTTTGAGGTTGCTCCATATAAATATCCTCGTGAAGGTCACCATGCAGGAAAGCACTCTTCACATCCATTTGAAATATTGTCCATCCCTATGAAGTTGCAAGTGAAAGTACAAGGTCAATAGAATCCATCTTAACAATAGGGTCAAAGGTCTTATAGTACTCAATTCTCTCAACCTAAGAAAACCCCTTTACAACAAGATGAGCCTTATACTTATCAATGGCACCATCTACAATAAATTTGGTATGAATGCACCCACTTGCACCCAACCAACTTTCTTCCCTTAGGAAGAGGAACTAGATCCCAAGTATTATTCTTCATCAGTGAAGAATACTCCTCCTCCATGGACCTATCCCACTCAGGAGTACCTATCATATCTAAAAACTTTTGAGGATCATCTAAAATGGCATAACTCAAAAAACTAAAACTTGATGTCTGTGAACAAGTATGATGAGAATCTGAAGGATCGCCTACCAAAGGTCCATCTACATCAAGAGTATTATGGGCTCACTTGGGTAAAGGTTGGATTTTTGGAGGTGTTGTTGAAGGTGGATCATCACCATCATCATCCTCAAGAGATAAGGAATCCTCAAGAGATGAAGTGGGTGGATTAGGCAGTGAGGGAGAAGCTGGTGATGGAGACTCCATCAGAGGAAAGCACTCATCAAATTAGACATCTCATCAAAACAAGACCTCTCTATAATTGGGATCAAATAACCTATATGCCTTAACAACCTCATAATATCCAAAAAATATGAGTGGTTAGCTTTCCTCTCCATAGCTTTCCACTGAGCATATAGAATGTATTCCCAAGCCTCACTACCAAGACTCGAATGAAGATACATTAGGCTTGAAATGGGTCTAAGCCTACTCAAGAGTCATATGTCATGATGCCTTATGAGGCATCTGATCTGAATGTAATTGGCACAATTCACAGCCTCTGCCTAGAATGAAGAATCCATATCTCAAGATTGAATCATACAATTTGTCATCTCCTATAAAGTTTTGTTCTTTTGCTAAGCAATGCCATTTTGTTGAGGGGTGTAGGGAACTATAAGTTGATTTTGCAAACCATTCTTAATGGAAATGTTTGTGAAATCCTTATTAACATAATCCCCATGTTATATGTGTGTATCCTCCTAATAGAAAGACCAAATTGCTTCTCCATAAATTCCTTAAAGATCTTGAAAGAATCAAATACATCACTCTTAAGAAAATACACCCATGTAAGCCTAGAGAAGTCATCAATAAATGTGAACACATATTTGGCCCCTGAAAAAGAAGGATTCAAAAAGAAGATAAGCTCACTAAGTACCAACTCTAAGGGTGCCTTAGCAAGTGCAACTCTACTCATAGGAAAAGAATCTTGGTGATGTTTTCCAAGAACACATCCTTGACCAACACCATCAGTATAGGAAATCTTATGGATCCCAAAAACTAATGCATGTGTACTCATCTGCTAGAGATATTTGTTATTGACATGACTAAAACGCTCATGCCAAAGCTTACTCGTTTAATCTACATGTACTATGAGAGATGAACTAGAACTATCTAAGCTCTCAAATCCATCAAATCTATATAGTCATGATACAAAATCAACACTCTCAGTAGCCACAACAAGATCAATATCATGAAGATATCGAATAACCATATCATATAGTGAGAACTCAACTATCCTACTAGTGTTAGAATGGAAAATTTGATATATTGAGAGAAGGTTGGTGGAAATGTCAAGAACAACATGTACATTCTAAAGACAAACACTATCCAACTAAACAGAACCTTCCTGAACCTAAAACTAAAAGTTGAGTGGAGTCACCAAATACAATCTATGAATTTCCACAATGAGAAAGAGTGGTAACAAAATCCCATTTATGTATCATGTGGTGAGAAGCAATAGAATCAAGTATCCAGATAGATGTTGAAGGTAAGGCTCATGCAGAAAGAGCATGACCTTTCCCTATATGTGTGTAAGAAGATTGAGGTGTTGAGATGTTATGTTGTTAGATGGCTTCCTCTAAAGCCTCTAATATCTTTCAACATTGAGTAACTAGATGTCACTCCTTGCCACAAAACTGCAAGGATCACTTGATTTCTTTTTTGTCTTGGAGGAAGACTCACCAAAATTAGAAGACTTATTGTGTTTAGGATTAGAATGTGGTTTTTGTTATGACTTTGGAGGTGGCTGGGAGGGATTCTCACCACCTAATGAATCTTTCTTAGGCTTTAGTTTCTTCTTTTGTTTCCCCTTAGATGGTTGAGCTACCAAGGCAAGGTTTTTTGAACTTGAAAGAGCATCCAACTAAACCAACTTTGACTACTCCTATGTCAAATTCTCGTAGAAAACCTCAAAGGTAGGAATGGTAAAATAATTACCCAACTCATCCATGGTAGAGTAAATTTTGGAAGAGAAGACCTAAAATGGGCCTCAAAGCTTAGACAAGATCAAGTAAATGCACTCTATGTTAGTTTTTTTTTCCCCGCAACCCTGAAAAAGTGATCTATGGAATTAAGTTTCACTAGAAAATCCTTAATGGAGGAGAAGGAATTAGGCACCAAAGAATTCAAATTTTCCTTAATATAAAGTTCTCTAAACTCATTGATGGTGCTATAGTGTAGAGCTCTTGAAAAAAGGCAATTTCACACTTAATTTGGACCTATTTTGGCACTCTTGCATTAATTACCCTTTAAAATCATCACTAATAGGCCTATATGACCCATTATTTTGAATCATGAGGCTTATTTCACCTATAAATCTCTATCGCTTAAAATACCGAAAATCCCAAAAACCCACCTCAAAAAGCTAAGGTGGGACTCATTCGCCACATTTGGGGTCATTTTCAATTTTGAGGAGGAAATTCACTAATTTCATTCAAATTTTTAGTGGATGTCAGCCTTTGAGATCTAAATAATGGTCAATTAGGTGTTAATTCCTATATAAGCAAGTCTTCAAGCCATTTTTATCATTCTAATCATTTTTGACCAAGCATTTCCAAGAGACAAGTATCAAGATTCTTCAAGCAAACTTTCACAAGAGTATTCAAGTTTCAAAAAAACTAAAGTTGAAGTCTTGGAGCAGCATCAAAGTGTTTTTGTAGGTCTTCAAGCTCACTTTCATTCTAGATATATCATTTTCAAGGGTTTATCATGGTTGTCTATGGTGAATCATGATGGATTCTAGGTTGGGGAGATGCATCTAGCTATCAATCCAAGCCTAAAGACTCATTTCCTAAGTGATTCCATCCTCCATTGTTACTCTACATTCAACCTAAAGAAGGTACAAGCAACATTGGAGTTCATTTTGGGTTGATTAGAGATCTCCTCAAGTGAGTCATTCATTTTCACATTTCCATTCTTGCATATTAGAATAGGATTGCAACATGTCTCAAATTTCTTAGTCTTAGACACACTTAAGGATAGGGTTTGCATGCTTATTTCATTATTTTCATTCAAGGTTTAATTACCAAATTATGGGTTTTACCAAGGAAAACCCCGATAAGCAAATCAAGTCTATACTCGATTTTGTAGGTTTTCTCGCAAATTTGGATCCAAAACTCAGGTTGGAAGGAAAGAGTAGGTGTTGAAGTGTAGATTAGAATTTTGAATTCCTAAAAAAGCAAAGCGGGACTGAGTCACCATAAGTGGTGAATGAGTCCCACTGTAGGTGTTTTCCAGATCTGTTTGTAGATTTAAATACCCTTTTCCCCAAAATAGGCTTCTATGCAAAAATTCACATCTAGGACTGATTCGCCCAAAATGGAGAATGAGTCCCAGTAGGTCAAAAAGTTAAATTTTCCAGTATTTCAGAGTTGCTTCCAATCACTTCTATATTTCTAGTTGCACACCCTTCATCTTAGTACTTTTTTGTTTTGTTTCATTGGCATTTCTAGGTCATTTAGTTCAAGTTTGCATTGAATTAGGGTTTTTCATTTCATATTTCATTTCATTCATCTTTCCAAGTCTAAACTTGGTGGTGAACCCCTCATTAGATCATATCCATCCCCTAGAACAACCCTCTTGCAATATTTCTTTCTCTTTTGCACTGAGATCTCAAGGGTTTGTTCTTGAGTGAATGTTAGTGAAAATTTCACTTTTAGGTCTCAAACCCTAGAAGTGGAATCCAACAACTTTCCACCTTTCATTTTGGTGAACCTGCATTTAGAACATTTCATTTTCTGATTTGGAGTACATTATCATCCTAGAATTAGCTTACATTAAAATTGCATTTAGGACTTGAATTGGTTAATTTACATTCTAGGGTTTTAATTTTTTCATTAGTGAAAGCTCATGTTTAGCTTGCATTTTTGCATCTCATTCTACTGAAAATCATTCAAAATCTACATTTACACTTAAGATCTAGGTCATACAGCATACACAATACAAAAATACACTAAAAAATACATAAAATTTTGAAAAAAAATCTCTCCTGGGACTCATTTGCCACCTTTGGCGAATCAATGCCATTGCAAATTTTAGACTACATTTTACAGAGTTCATTTTTTTTTTTCAAGTTTATGTTCCTTTTTATTGCTTTTTTGTTTCAGTTTACCTACTTTTTGTTACATTCAAATCATTAGGAGTAGCATAATTTACATTCATTGAAATTGTGGCTAGAAGTATATTTTTTACACTTTTCATCTTTAGCGTTTAGATTAGATTACATTAGACATAGATCATAAAACAAAACCAAAAACAAGACCAAAACATCTAAGCCACTTGATAGTATAGTTATTTGACCATGTCAAATCTCTCCTTCCAAGTTAACCTAATCCTCAATCCTTTTAGTAGTGATGACTTTTACATGTTAGATGAATCACTTGAGGATTTCATCTCACAAAGTGCATCCACTAAGGCTTTTCATGAAAAACCAAAACCAAGATAAGTTAACGTGATTCAACCTCAACTCATCCTTTACCTACCTTTGCATGAACCTCAACCTAAAAAAAAGCCTAAATTTACCCGTTATCCACCTAAGAACAATTTTTTGCAGCAATCAAATAATAACACCATTGCTCATACATAGAACACTTGAAACAATCCACAACCAAGGCAACCAACTCCAATAACCTTACCTTTTCCTAATCCCATTTTTCCTATTGCTCCTTGTTTAACTTTGCATAGTGGGAAGGAGTATGATCTTGTTGAACAACTTAAAAACACTCCTGCAAAGATATCCCTATGGGACTTAATTCAAAATTCACCTAATTATCACACTTTGCTTCAAACAACCTTACAACAAGTTGTGATCCCTCCTAATACAAATGCAAATGATGTGGTAGCTTTAATACAAGGAATGAATATAGTTAATGTAGACATTACCTTTCATCAACATGAGTTGCTTCCTTTGGAATTAAGAAAGAAAAATGGTGCCTTCATGATAATAGCTAGATTTAATAAAAGAAGAATAAAAAGGACCCTTGTTGATAATGGCTCAGCCCTTAATGTGTGTATTGTGAAATTTTTAGATTGATTGTGCGTGGATAAATCAAAAATGGAACTTGACTCCTTATCGATTTGAGGATTTGACAACGTAGGAAAGCAACCACTCAATGTGATTACTTTACCCATTACAATAAAAAAGGCTACCTTACAAACTCCTATTCATGTTATGCCTCATGATCTTTCATACAAACTTCTTTTAGGAAGACCATGGATTCATGAGATGCATGTGGTGCCTTCTGTTGAAAAATGAGGTGTTGTCATAGCTTAATACTCTGTAAAACTTTAATATTTCTTATCTAAGTAAGCTTTTTCTTTGTTACATATATTCTTTATGGGTGATTATCTTGATTAATCCATTTTACTATTGTAGAATGTAGATAGAATTTGATAGAAGAACTAGACAGGGTATTAGAAAGATTACACAAGATGTACCGTGGAGAAACCCTTTCGGGAAAAAACTCCACCAAGAATTATTCTATTATTCAATCTCTAAATTACAATAGCTTCAATTCTTGCTTGAGAATGATTCTTCTATCTTTACCATTCTTCTTCACACCTACAATAAGAATTATGAAAACTCACTTCAACTTCAATGAGATATAGAGACAATATGCAACCTTGTAATCTCCAAAAGGTGATAATTGCAATGTACAAGCTCAAGCCTTAAGAAAGGTATGCCATATTGCTTCAAGTTGAGTTCTACCATGAAGACCAAAGCTTAGAACATGTGTTTTACCCATTTGGGCATCCCAAACTAAAGCTACAACTCATCCTTCACTTCGGTGATAATTACAAAGCTCTTCCTCAAAGATGGTGCCCAAAAGAGGTTCACACTTAACAGAGCCTTCAGAAATATCTTATCATGCATTGGAGTTAATTCCAAGAAAGCATCTTGGGTGCCCAAGTTGGATCCAAGTGATTTCTTGTTAACTGAAACATTTACTCAACACCATTCATGCAAGAATGGTCATCCCCTATTAACTAGAGGTAGTCCTTGTTATCTATCATACAACTCAATGTTATTAGCCATGCATTCCAAGTTAACTAAAGTTAACTAACATACAACTAAAACTAACTGAAGACAACTGAACCATAATTGAACTAAATTGAATTGAACTAAACTAAACTAAACTGATTCTGAACCAAAATGAATTGATTTGAACTGCACTAAACTTCATGCATGCAAACATCAAACCCTAACTCCTAGGATCTTTACATGCATTCAGAAGTGTTAACTATTACTCCGCATAGTTAACTGAACACAAGGTGACTGTCACCTTACCATGTTGGTGCCCCATGTGCCCCTATTATTTAGGAACTCTACTATGGACACCCTCACATGCTCCTTACATTTAGAATTAATTACAAATTTCAATAATCATGATTATTTCATCAAATATTAATCTCATCTTATTCTTAGTGTTGTTGAACACATTCCAAGAATCTAGGAGATACATGAAATAACTAATGTTTAGGATTTATAATTAAATGGCATCCTATTTCCAACATTCTCCCACTTGACATTATACATTGCAATTATTCTAAACAAGGAATAATAAATTTAAATCAAGTATAGGACTCAAGGCCAATGGCCTTCCTGCACCATGAGAACTTATATGTAGGAACTGGCTTCGTAAGATAATCTGCAACATTAATCAAAGTGTCAACTTTTTCAATTAATACTTTCCCACTCTCAACCATTTCTCACACAAAGTGATACTGAACATCTACATGTTTAGTATGAGCATGATACATAGGATTTTTGGCTAAAAAAATAGCACTCTGACTATCACATTCAAGCCTAACTTGCTTACAATTAAAACCAATACTTGAACCAAGTCTTTATAACCAAACTCCCTCTTTAGAGGCATTTGTGGCAGCCATGTACTCTACTTCTATGGTGGACAAAGCAACCGTGGGCTGCCTCTTACTCATCCAACTAACTGCAGCTCAAAAAAAAGTGTACACATAACCACTTGTTCACCTCTGACTGTCCAGATCTCCTACCCAATCTGAATCAACAAACCCTTGTATGTCCAATGATCTATTCATACTATCAATATTATTAGAACCATGATAAAATAAACATTAATATGAAGTCCCTCGTAAATATCTAAACACCCTCTTAACATAAGTCCAATGTTCTTTACTAGGGTAAGACATAAACCTACTAGTAACTCCCACTGCTTGTGTTATATCTGGTCTTGTATAGACCATTGCATACATTAAACTACCAATTGCACTAGCATACAGAATTTTACACATTTCCTCAAAATCAAAATCAGATTTAGGACTCATATCTAAACTTAACTTCGTGCCAACTGGTAAAGGAATATTAACTGGTTTACTATCCTACATATTAAACCTTTTCAAAATAGTATCAACATAATTGCTTTGACTTAAGCAAAGATTTTTGTTACCTCTATCTCTACTAATCTCCATACCGAGGATATATTTTGCAGCCCCTAGATCTTTTATCTCAAATGTGTTCAAGAGTTGTGCTTTCAATTCTTTGATCATTACCTTGATGTTACCAATAAACAACATGTCATCAACATACAAGATAATAATTAAAAGCTTATTATCAATATTTTTATGTAAACACAATGATCTTCCTCACTCCTAAAATAACCAATTTTTAATGCGAAATCATCAAACTTCTAGTACCACATTCTAGGTGACTATTTCAATCCATATAAAGATATATTTATCCTGCAAACCAATTCTTATTTTCCTTTTACAACAAAACCTGTAGGCTGCTTCATATAAATATCCTCATCAAGATTCCCATGCAAAAAAGAAATTTTCACATCCATTTGCTCAATTTCAAAATCATAAGCAATAGCAATGGATAAAAAGAATCTAATAAAAGTTAATTTAGCAACAAGAGAGAAGATTTAATTAAAGTCAACTCCCTCTCTCTAGGAGTAGCCCTTGGCTACTAATCTAGCCTTGTACCTTTTGAGATTACCATCTACTCCAATCTTCTTTTTAAAGATCTTTTACAACTAATGGCCTTTCTATCTTTGGGAAAAATCTCAAGATCCCATGTGTCACAAGTATCCAAGGATTCCATTTCCTCATGCATAGCTTGTGACCAAAGCTTGTTCTCATCTAAGGACAAATCTTCCCTGTAAGAACTGGGTTCATCATTAGTACTTATTAAAGAAAAAATACAATAGAAATTATGTGGGCTATACCTATCAACATGATTTCATTATCTTGTGGATCTCCTTAAAGGAGTTTCTTCTTGTTCCTCAATACGCTCATCTTGAACCTCTATTTCAGAAGAACTCTATGAACTCTCTTCTCACAATTCATCCACTTGTTCTTCAACATGTGCATCTTGTTGCTTCTCAGTATTTGTCTCAAAATGCACTGTTTGAGAAGTATCCATTTCCTTTGGTTGTTCTTCTCCTGAATAAGCTCTAAATTCCCTGAAAATAACATCTCTAGATAAAGAAAATTTTCTTGTTAGTGGATTCCAAAGCTTGTATCCTTTTACATTTTCACCATAACCTATGAATATGCATTTTTGTGCTTTAGGATCCAATTTAGATCACTTTTCTTGAGGCATGTGAACAAAATACTCACAACCAAATATCCTTAAATGTGCAACACTAGGTTTCTTACCTAACCACATCTCATAAGGAGTTTTATCTTCAATAGATGAACTAGGGGATCTATTGATTAAATAACAAGAAGTACATACCTCTTCAGCCCATAAGGACCGTTCAAGCTTAGCACTACTTAACATACTCCTAGCTCTTTCCATTAAGGCTCAGTTCATCCTTTCTGCTACTCCATTTTGTTGAGGTGTATATGGAGTAGTTTTCTGCCTCACTATTCTTGCATGCTTACAATAATCATCAAATTCCTTAGAACAATACTCACCACCATTATTTGATCTCAACACTTTTATCTTATGATCTGATTGTTTCTCAACCAAAGCCTTAAATTCCTTAAAATTATTGAACACATCAAATTTGTTATGCATAAAATATATCCAAGTGTATCTTGAGACATCATCAATAAATGTGACATAGTATCTAGATTTTCTAATAAAGTCAATATCCATAGGACCCATTACATCTGAGTGAATAATCTCTAATAATCTTTTAGCTCTATTTGTACCACTAGGAATTTTAGATCTAGATTGCTTTCCAAACACACAGTGCTCACAAAAGTCATTTTTTCCAATATTATAATTAGGAATACTGTCAACCAATTTTTTATTAAGAATGGTCCTAAGACCTTTTTCACCTATATGGCCCAACCTATGGTGTCATAGCATACATGTATTTTCAACTTCAATTACATTTGATAAAATATTTACATTGGAGGTATTCAGCTTAAACAAAGTCCCAATCCGAGATCCTTTAGCAACCACCATACTCCCTTTCACCAATCTGCAACCACCTTTGTCAAATGTCACATGCATTCCAAAATCATTAAACTTAGAGACAAAAAGTAGATTCCTTGCAAGTCCTGGAATATGTAAAACATCATTAAGGGTCTTAACACTACCATCACTCAAACACAATTTTACCTCTCCTTTTCCAACAAATTTTGTTGTGTTGTTGTCTCCAAAGAAGACATCTCCTCCATCATATGTAGTATACTTAGAGAACCACTACTTTCTAGGAGTCATATGAGAGGAGCAACCTAAATCAAGAAGCCAAGAGTTATCAACAACAGTATTAGAAGAAATTACTAATGCATCACTACTGTCATCCGATTTTTCTGTAGAAGCATTGGTACTCTTCTTCTTGCTCTTACAATCCTTTTTAATATGTCCAGGTTTTCCACAATTCTAGCACTTTACTTTACTCTTACCAGGGGTTTTTGACCGTCCTTTAGACTTACCCTTTCCTTTCTTGTCTGCTTTAGATTCCTTCTCTTTAGGCCTACCTCTTACAAACAAGGCATCTTGGGAGCCAGTTTTAGATTTCCTCCTCATCTCCTCTAATAGGAGAGTAGGAATGATGTTTTCCATCTTTGGATCTGCACCATTACCACTAATTGCAACTATTAGATTTTCCCAAGAATTTGGTAAAGAGCAAAGTAATCAAATGCATTTATCCTCATCCTCAAGCTTTACATCTCCAGATGCTAACTGACTAAGAATTAAATTGAAAGCAATTAAATGTTGTGCTATTGAATCACCATGTTTCATTTTCAATGAATATAGTTTCCTTTTCAGATACAACCTACTTGTTAGACTCTTTGTTTGATAAATATCTCTTATTCTTTTCCACAATTTATATGCATTGGTTTCCACTAAAACATTTAAAAGAACAACATCAGCAAGACACAATCTAATTGTTCCTCTTGCCTTTTTATCTAACTTAGCCCAATCTTCATCTGACATAGTTGTAGGTGTCTTTTTCTCATTATTAACTACTAACCACTGATCTCTTTCTTCAAGAAGATCTTCCATTTTTAATTTCCACATTTCATAGTTAGAACCATTGAACCTTTCAATATCTAACCTTGAATTCATTGTAACAAAAACTTAATTCCAAAATCAGAAAATTACTAAAATAATAAAAGATCCCACTAAGCCAATAAATCCTTCAAACTTTAAGAGAAAGGCATCCCAATACCCTACCCAACCTCAGCTCTGATACCAAATGTTGAAAAATGAGGTGTTTTCTTAGCTTAATACTTTGTAAAAATTTAATATTTCTGATCTAAGTAAGCTTTTTCTTTGTTACATATATTCTTTGTGGGTGATTATCTTGATTAATCCATTTTACTATTGTAGAATGTAGACAGAAGTTGATAGAAGAACTAGACAGGATACTAGAAAGATTACACAAGATGTACCGTGGAGAAACCCTTTTGGGAAAATACTCCACCAAGAATTATTCTATTATTCAATCTTTGAATTACAATAGCTTCAATTCTTGCTTAAGAATGCTTCTTCATCTTTACCAATCTTCTTCACACCTGCAATAACAATTATGAAAACTCTCTTCGGCTTGAATCAGATATAAAGACAATATGCAACCTTGTAATCTCCAAAAGGTGATAATTAAAATGCACAAGCTCAAGCCTTTAGAAAGGTATGCCATATTGCTTCAAGTTGAGTTATACCGTGAATACCAAAGCTTAGAACATGTGCTTTACTCATTTGGACATCCCAGCTACAACTCATCCTTCACTTTGGTGATAATTACAAAGCTCTTCCTCAAAGATGGTGCCCAAAAGAGGGTCCCACTTAACAAAGCCTTCAGAAATATCTTATCATGCATTGGAGTTAATTCTAAGAAGCATCTTGGGTGCCCAAGTTGGCTCCAAGTGATCTCTTGTTAACTGAAACATTTACTCAACACCATTCATGCAAGAATGGTCATCCCTTGTTAAGTGGAGGTAGTCCCTGTTATATGTCATACAACTCAATGTTATTAGCCATGCATTCCAAGTTAACTGAAGTTAACTAGCATACAAGTGAAACTAATTGAAGACATTGAACCATAACTAAACTAAACTAAACTAATTTTGAATTGAACTAAACTAAACTAAACTAAACTTCATGCATGCAAACATCAAACCCTAACTTCTAGGATCTTTACATGCATTCAAAAGTGTTAACTGTTACTCTGTATAGTTAACTGAACACAAGGTGAGTGTCAACTTACCATGTGGGTGCCCCATGTGATCCTATTATTTAGGAACTCACTATGGATGCCCTCACATGCTCCTTACATTTAGAATTAATTACAAATGTCAATAATCATGATTATTTCATCAAATATTAATCTCATCTTATTCTTAGTGTTGTTGAACACATTCCAAGAATCTAGGAGATACATGAAATAATTAATGTTTAGGATTTACAATTAAATGGCATCCTATTTCCAACACCTTTGACCCTTCATCGTATCATGAATTATGTCTATAACAACAAGGTATACCAAGTTGAAATATACCACAAGCCTAAAAGTTGCTTACAAGCTGAAAAAGGATTGACAAGTCCTCTAAATACATTGATTCCAACATCACACATAAAACCTATAGAAGAACACAAGCAAGAAAAAAAATAGTGTCAAAGTTATTGGACAATGATTGGGGTTCATTGGAATTCACACCCTTGTTTATGGGAGAATACATAATCACAAGAAAATAAGATGAACAAAAACAACCAATGGTCATGTCAACTCAAAACTCGAAAGAAAATTCACAAGCATCTACCTCATCCACTCTTGAAGATGACACAAGCTATACAAAAAACTTTGATGAGATAGACTACCAACAGCCACTGAACCCAAAAGAGATGGAAATACTTTATGGGTGAGGATTTGAACTTGTGAAACAATTGGGTTATAGTGGAAAAGGGTGTGGAAAGAAAGAACAAGGCATTCATGTTCCTATAGAACCTAACACGCAAGAGACAAAAATGGGTTTGGGATATTACCATTCTAAGATTACGCAAGCAACAAAGAGACCCTAATTAAACATCAATACCATCACATGCAAACCAAAAATCAATCTCACCTTGAAACATCCTGAGTTGCTTGACATGGATTTTGAACCATCATGGGAATACTTTGAGGATGATGAAGTCTTGAAAGAAATGCTAGGAGTTTATGAAAAATCATCTACTCCTCAAAAGAAAAAGGTCACATGTGCTATGATTAGCACCAAACAAAAAGATGCAAAAGAGGAAATTAATGAGATAGAAATGAGTAAAGAAGAATACAACCCTAAAGTTCCAAAGCCATTTGCATTTCCTCTAGGTGATACAATTGACATACCAATGGACTTCAATGATAAAGAGAAAATCATTAAGATAGGAAAGTTCCTTGACAATGAAGAACAAGAAGATCACACAATTTTACTCCATGAATTTCTTGAACATTTTGCTTGGAAATATTCAAATATGCTAGGAATCGATGCTAAGATAGTGACACACAGCATAGTCCTTGTTGAAAATGCTAAATCGGTTAGAAAAAATATACGAAAGATGAATCCTAAGATAGCCTTCCTCGTTAAAGGAGAGATTGAAAAACTCCTTGAGGTTCATTTCATAAGACCTATAAATTATTCTCCTTGAATCCCAAACATCGTCGTAGTCACAAAACCTAACAATCGTATTAGGATGTGTATGGATTTTCGTTATTTGAATAAAGCATCTTTCAAAGATGACCTTCCCCTTCCTAATATTGACATGATAGTGGATTTGACTGTTAGACATTCTTTGTTGTCATTCATGGATGGATTTTCTAGGTACAATAAAATTTCCATCAACCCTCAAGATCAATACAAAATAGCATTCATAACTATTTTGGGAACAATCTATTGGGCCATGATGCCTTTTGGATTAGAAAATATGGGTGCAACATATCAACGAGCTATGGCACTAATATTTCATGATTACATACATAACATTTTGGAAGACTATATTGATGATATTTTGGCCAAATCTTTAACAAGACAAGACAATTTGAATATCCTTCAGAAAATCTTTGAGTGAATGTGAATACAATATGAGATTGAATCCAAAAAAGTGTGTCTTTTGTGTAGATAGTGGAAAATTTCTAGGTTTTATCGTATCTCATAGACACATCGAGGTGGACACGAAGAAAATCGATGCAATAGTTAACATGCCACCTCCTAAAAACATCTCTCAATCGTGCACATTACAAGGAAGAATTCAAGTTATTCGTCATTTTTTAGCATCTTTAGCTGATCAAACTCTACCATTTACACATCTCCTCAAAAACGATGTACA
This sequence comes from Sequoia sempervirens, assembly GCA_007258455.2. NCBI lineage: Eukaryota > Viridiplantae > Streptophyta > Pinopsida > Cupressales > Cupressaceae > Sequoia > Sequoia sempervirens. Next base: position 95,420,760 of record VDFB02256132.1, on the reverse strand, counting down.
TTTTGATTGGAACGAGGATTGTAAATAGGATTTTGAGAGTTTGAAGACGTATCTTGCAACCCCACCTATTTTACAACCTGCTATGCAAAAAAAACCATTCATCCTTTACACAGCCGCATCAGCCCATGCTCTTGTAGCATTGTTGGCTCAACAAGACAAAAACAATAAAGAACATCTAGTTTATTACATTAGCCAAACTTTGGTTGATTATGAGAAGTGATACACAACAATAGAAAAAAAAATTGGCTCTTGTATTCGCTACAAGTAAACTGAGACATTACTTACTGAATGTGGAAATATAGGTGATGACAAAATTCAATCCTCTAAAATATCTTTTCAATAAAATAGATTTATCAGGAACATTTAGCTAAATGGGTGATGTTGATTGAGTTTGACCTTAAATTTGTTTCACAAAAAGAAATTAAGAGACAAGCCTTGACCGACCAACTAGTTGACGCTCCTTCTCCTTTGGCATTACCTAGAAATGACTCTTTCCCCATAATAATGTGTTGACCATTGAAACTAATACATGGGAATTATATTTTGATAGATCCAAGTGTAGGACAGGTTTCGGTGCATGGGTTACAATAGTTCCACCCTCATGAAAACATATTCCCTTGTTGTATCGGTTAAACTTCCTATGTACAAACAACACTGCTGAGTATGAAGCATTGCTCACTGGCTTGTGTGTCGCTTTAATCATGGGTGCAAAAAATATTAAGATATTTAGTGATTCACAATTAGTCATTAAGCAAATAAATGGGACATATCAAGTAAAGCATGAAAAATTATCAAAATACAAGGATCTCACAATGAATTTGTTAGAGAAGTTTGAATCATTTACCATTGATAACATCCCATGAAAGGATAATCAACATGTGGATGCAATGGCAATTGCAACTTCTCTTGTATTACCTTAGGATCCTTCAAAGGATTTCACATTTACTATTCATCCAATCATGCAACCATCGATTGAAACCAAAATCGAAGATGTATTAACAACAACAATGGAAGGATCTAGCAAATGGTATTCACCGATATTCAACTATTTAAAAGAAGGTACCTTCCTTAAGTCAACAACTAAAAATAGTTGGGGTCTTCTTCACAAACTTGCAACTAATTATATAATTATCACCGATGTATTATATAGAATATTCTTTAACATCCTTTTACTTTGATGTCTTAAAGAATCTGAAATCCCTATAGCACTTGAAGAGGCTCATGCAGGTGCCTGTGGAGGTCATTTTGGAGGAAGATCATTAGTTCAAAAACTTGTTTGCATGAGATACTATTGGAGAAATATGGAAAAAAATAGCTTTGAATATGTTAAGAAATGTCACAAATTTTAGGAACATAACAATTTGATTCACACTCCCACTTCTGAGCTTCAAGCCCAAATTCCCATTTGGCCATTCTCAATATGGGGACTGGATCTGATTGGAAAAATCTCACTAATATCCTCTACTAGACATACCTTTATAATCACCGTGACAAATTATTTCACAAAATGGGTAGAAGTTATTCCTCTTTAATCAATAATTGCTAATGTAATATGTCATTTCATATTGGAACACATTATTGCTTGATTTGGACTTCCTTCCGCATTGATTTCAGAAATGGTACACCATTTAAAAATAATGACGTGAATAAATTCCTAGAAACTTTCAACATTCAACATCATTTTTCAACACCTTATTACCCAAAATCCAATGTTCAAGTTGAATCAACTAATAAAACTCTCAAAAAAATCCTAAGGAAAAAAGTAAACAAACACAACAAGGACTGGCACACACAATTGACATATGCATTATGAGCTTACCGTACTAGTATCAGAAAATCCACTGGAACTACTCCCTATAACCTTGTCTATGGTACCGAGTCGATTATACCCTTGCAGTTAGAAATCCTTACACTAAGGATTTCTCTTCAAGGACTTATTGATGACAACACTTACAAAGAACAACAATTGCACCAGCTTGAGATGCTTGATGAACATTGCATTAACGCTCTTGAGCATCTCTAAGCTTATGCTCGAAAATTACAATGAAGTTATAGTGATCATGTCATCCCTCATGTATTCAACAAAGGTAACTTGGTCTTTTTCAAAAATTAGTGTAACATTAATGTCGACCCGACTGAAAAAGGAAAATTCAGTCCTAACTAGTTAGGACCTTACATAATTAATGAAAGTTATGGGTCTAGTGCATATACACATTAACATAAATGGATGGAACACCTCTCAAAGAACCTATTAATGCCATGCATCTACATTGGTATTATGTCTAATCCTCTTGAATAGTATGAATGCTAAAGCAGTGGTGTTAGAGTTACTGGATAAGATTCTATGTGCTCTCACATTGCTTCATTCTTGACAAACAATTATTTGTGTCTCAAGCACTAAAGTAATTATTTAATTCATTTTTAGGTAATTGTTTTAGGTTTCATGCTATTCAAGTTCATCTTGTGTGTTAGAATAGATCTTTATATGCATTTAATGTTCTTTAATTATATCATAGGTGCATTTAATCTAACATAACATAATCACAATGTTGAATCTAAGAGAAACTAGAATAAGTTTTAATTAGATCGCATAAACATGTTAAATCATGGAGACAAATTCACTAAATAGTCTTATAAAGATTATTTAATTAATCACATTTCCATTTAACATTCAACACATAAACACAAGTAATGAAATAGAAAATGCTCATATATATATATATATATAAGTTTTGTGTACATGTCATCAATATATATAATGCCACTAAGGTCTGTGATTGCCAGATCACTCAAGACCTGGTTCTTGCATATTTCTGGTAGCAATCTGTCAGGAGATGGTGGTATGTGATTGTGATCACGATCTGCTAAGTGTGCTAAGAGAAAACTGTAAACCCCGCACTTGTCCAAAGGCCTCCTGATGCTCCCCAGCTATTTGATCTCTCTCCGCCTATAGTATAGCTACCTCAAACTCTAGTCTCTCAAAATCTACTTGGGTCTAAGATGATTGTGCATCTTGGGAAGCATCAGCTCAGTGGACGCACCTCCTAAGGCTCTCATACACTACTTACAGTGTGACATAAGGCCTGAATAGAAATGGATTCGGCTCCACAATGGATGACGGTACATAGTCTAAATTAGCGGCCTCCTTGTAGACTGATGAGGGCACTATCTCCTCCTGTCCATCATAGTCAATATCTACATACTCATCATACTCCTCATCTACCACATCTATAAATATGTTAGCAACCCTGAAGTGTGTCTCCTCAGCCCTATTCTCCACCTCATCTCCCTCATCTAGGAGTGGTCTAGCATCACCTATCGACTCATCCATTAGGAATACTAGAGTCGGTTGTGATACTATCCACCACTCCTCATAGTTATTTGTGGAACTAATGTCATCAACATCGAAGATAGGAGGCATATCATGATCTGAAATCTTGAAGTCACTGTAGATAACATCCTCGACAATGAACCATCTACCATCACCAGATCTTTGGGAACTCCATACTGACCTCCTAAAAAAGGGTCGTGCCCTGGGTGCTATTTGAATTTGACCAAACTGTTGCAGGACACGATCGTAGTAGAAAGGTCATACTATGTAATCGTGTTTGCCAATAAAGAACATGTCCATCTGCAACTGCCTCATCTGTCGAGTCTCATCCCACCACTGTAGCACAAGTTGATAAGGTCTCCATAAAACCTCATCCTCTTCTAGTCAATCAAACTGAACCCTCAAAAAGTGCAAATCACCATACTACCAAAACCACTGCAGAGGATAGCTAAAAGCTCATGGATACCCCAAGGCTTTCGAACACATGAACCTTGTTGTTCTGGTACATGTGATATGCTCTAGGCACCAAACCTATAGAAGTATACAATGTACCATGTTTTCTACCTCTCAAAATATAAATCATCCAATATCATAGTACAGGTACGCTAGGATGTTGTACCCCCAAGTGTATACTATCCTGTACTCTATTATTCCTCATATCAGGTGTACTATTCCTCCCTCCAAGTGAGCTCCCTAGTTGTTAGGGATGAGTACTAGTGCAACTATCATCATCATAATTTGTACAACTAATGGAACCCATGAGTATAGTAGCATTGCTAAATCTATCTAGGGCCTCACCCTCTCATCATGCACTAGTCCACCAAGGAAATATTGCATGTCATTTTTCATCTCACAGAATGATTTCTCCATGATGAAGCATACTCGCTCACCCTGAATAGGAACTCAGAGTATTTGGTGTACATCCTCTAGTGTGATAGTCATCTCTCCAGTAGGCAGATGAAATGTACATGTATTTGCATCCCACCACTCTGCTAAAGCCATCAGCATTGGATAATGGTACCTCATGGGAGGCATGAGGTATGCCCAGTATAATCCTATAGTCTACAAAAGCTCAGTATCCTCCACTGAGAGAGTAGAGGCTAAATCTCAAAAAATGCTAATTTTTCGGCCACCCAGATGTTGTCACGAATGGGTGGGAACCTAATTAAAAAGAAAAAATATGTCATATAAGCAGTCTAAACTCTCAAATATCTACATAAAAAACCATAAAAGTGTACTAAAGTTGTTCTACTATACCTCCCTAGATGTCCTAGACACTTTAGACCCCTTTTAGGACACTTCACGAAGAAACAAGACACTTTGCGAAAAAGTGGGACACTTTGCGAACAAAAGGGACACTTTGCAAACTTTTTTCTAAGGCCCTAAATTAACCTAAAAATGTGTAAAAATCATCAAATAAATTCATAAGGACAAAGCTAATGCAGAAAAATCAACTCACCTCATGATAGTGCTCGTCGTGCACCACCTGGTCTTATAGGACGTCCAGTCTTGGAAGCCTGTAATCTCATCGGCTTAGCATTCTCGATCACTCTTCAATCACTTTCAAGCTAAAAAAAGGTAAATAACAAAATGGTGCTAGAGAGCTCTACTTTCAACGCAATTTGTTGCATTGGAATCATGATTTCACTCTTGACCTCATCAAATTTTTATCATTATGTGGTATGGTGCTTGGAAATACACTATGATATGACTTACCTCATTTGATGTGGCTAGATTGCTATCTTGATTCCACCTCCGTAAAGTAAGTGAAATCAAGGGGGAATACATCTACCCTCAATTTTTATTTCTAGAAGAAGTTAGATAAGAGGATTTTTGGACAACTAACAAACTCATGTTGCAGGATGCAGGTCCTAACATTGTGGTTTTGCAGATAACTACAATGGGGGCTTCATTCTCACGTGTTGTGAATTAACCTACACGAGTATCCTTTTATGAAGCAAAGTTTATTAGTCCTTTAGCTTGCATATGCACGTAGAGTCATATGGGCACTAAAGTGGGGAATAAATGTAGTGTAGAAAATTGTACACTTTTGGAAAAGAGGCAATTTCACACTTAATTTGGACCTATTTTGGAAATCTTGCATTAATTACCCTTTAAAATCATCACTATTAGGCCCCTATGACCCATTATTTCAGATCTTGAGGCTTATTTTTGTTGGCAAGAGACACTGCACAAGTCATCTGGTGTTGTCATTGATGGAAACCCTACTCATTAATCCCGTTTGCACCTCATTAATTGCTTATAACAGAAGTCTGATTGAAGATGTGTTAACTGTCAAAGCTAAAATAGGGCATCCGATAGAGTTGTGTACATTGACTCATATGTAATTTCCTATTATCATTTTGTGTTGTGGATCTTAGGGAAGTTCTTTTGATGTATGAACTATCTTATCTTTGAATCATAGGGCTTTGTATTGATTGGTGTACAAGTTAGAAGATATGGTTTATTGTTTTTTTAGTCTAACAGTGCAAAAAGGCCGACTAGATGAGTATAGTGTGTTGTGGATCTTTGAGGCATAGTTGTTTAAGGTGTTTTTTGTTCGAGACATGTTTTTTTAGGTCCTTACTATGTTTTGGCTGACATTGTTTGGTTTGCATTGATAATTGTTTATGGATTGGGCTAATAGTTTGTACACATTTCATATTTTGTTGAGCCAACATGCAGTTGTTCTAATCTCTAGTTGTGGATATATATAATCGATTATTCATATCATTTTGATATATGATGTAAGATTTAGAAGGATTATTGATTGATTGTGTACATTTTCACTTCAGCAGAACAAAGATTGTGATTCAAATTAAAGTAGACAGAGTTTCAAAGTAGAATCAAATAGAATGTGAAGAATGCGGTCAATGTGCTTAACTGGAACTATAATCATGCATTAGCAGATGCTATCTCATAGTTCAACCACTCCAATTGTCTTATGAATCTAACTATAAGACATTGAGTCTTCTTTTGGGATGTAAGCATTTTTGTATTTGAGCAATGAGCTCTAGGCAGTGTGCTTGAATGCATGTGCATTCCATTGTAAACACTTATTTTGAGTATACTCATCATGTGGATTAACCTCCACTGTGGTTTTTCCCCTAATAGGGTTTCCACATAAAAATCCTTGTGTTATGGTGTTGTGATTGATTTCCTTGTATTCTTGCATCTTTATTTTGGTTCATTGCAATAAGTGGTTTAAAGATCAAGTTAATAAAGTTAAATTTTGTAGAACATTGATTCAACCCCCCTCTTAGTGTTCCTTGATTCCAACAATTGGTATCAGAGCCTAGTTCCTCAGAAGAAGTTAATAGCTTGGAGAAGATCTAGGAAGGTTATTTAATGGATTTTGGCAGTCTTCATCAACAACTTTTGGTGGCACTAGATGATCTTGATCAGTCCAAATCTGAAGTCCAGGAATTGCAAGCAAGCCTCATGAATGTTGAGAAATTCATTTAATCATTGAAAGATTAAATCAATAAGTCTAGGGAAAAGAGAAAGGATCTTTATGGTCAGCTCAAGCAAAAAGATATTAAAAGCATGGAAGATGATCACCTAAGTCAATCCTTGAAGGAAAATACAAAAGAATGTGAAAATCTCACCAGAGATAATGTTGTCCTAAAGCATGAGATGGAATCTATTGTGATGAGGATGACCAAGGAGATTTAAGAGAAAAAAAAAGAATAAAGAGAATCTTACTCATTCCTTGAAAGAAAGATTTGATGAATGCAGTAGAATTAATGGTGGATTCAATCAGTTGGAGCTTGAATTGAAACAATCCAAAAACAATGAAGAAGAGCTTGAAAGACGAATTGTTATTCTCAGGGATGAACTTGCTACTGCAAATGAATACAAGAAGTTCAAGATTAGACCATCTAAGCTTGATGAACTGATTCAAAGTCAGAAGATTGGAAGTGACAAGCAAGGTCTTGGATATGAGAAAGGAGAAAGCTCTAGATCTAGTCAAAGGAAATTTAGGCTAGGAAATCAGATGAGCAAAGCTAGAAGGTATCTGGTAAGACAGCCCAATACTTAAAATTTTAATGGATATTGTTTTGTTTGCAATAAATTTGGTCATATGGCTGCTAAATGTAGAAGTAGAATGAATCCAAGTGGTCCATCATTCTCTGATCATTGTTTCAATTGCAATAAGTATGGTCATAAGTCAATTGAATGCAAAAATATGACAAAAAACTTTTTCAATAGAAATGTCAAATGTTATGCCTATAATAGATTTGGCCATATTGCTAACCAGTGCAGATCAAGAGAAAATCAATGGAATAACTAGTTTGGACAAAGAAATTTTTTGTGCTATAATTGTAACAAATTTGGTCACATTTCAAGATTTTGTAGAAGCAGAAGGGTCTAGTAAACAAAGGGAAAAATATACAAAAGGATGATAAGGGAAAATGAAAAGTTATTGTGGATGAGATTAGGAATCAAATGAAGAAGACATGGGTGAAGAAGAGTGTTTCTGATGCAGGAAATGAATCCACACCAAAATCTGGTGCTGGAAATTCCTCCAGGAATTATTTAAGGCCTCTGGCCTAGGGGGAGCTCTCAAGAAAATATTTTACCCCCTATTGATAGTTGGTACCAGAATGTGGCAAATTGCAATGATTGCATTAATGATCTAAAAATGTTTTGGGAACACTTATGGAGGAAATTTATGCAAAATTGAAGGTCTGCAGAAGAATTTTCTTTCACAGACTATGAAAACAGGGTATCCAGAAGACCTAGGGAAAAATAATTTATTGCAATAAAAAGTTAGACATGTGGATGATTAACAATTACTTATATTCCTCATTCATCACATTGCATTTCGAGAAGAAGTTTGGAAAGCTCTACAAGTGAATTTTGGTGAGATACAAGTCTAAAGGTGATTCAGCAAACAAACCCTAATTCAGAAAAATGTATTTATCTGAAAAACTTGTGAACTTGAAATTTCTAGAAATGGTTGCTCTGTTGGTTGTTGATATTAAGGATAGACCCCACCCGAAATTCAAATGGAACCCGTTCAAATCCACTGAGATAGAACCATTAGGTGCATTTTCTTCTATTTTGTATGGTGTTTTGCACATTGAAGATATTAGGGCATATATTCATGTGAATGTTGAGGAGTTAGGAAGCTCCCAATTGTTAAATTTGTATACAAATCACATTGTGGGAGAAAATCTCTATGTAAGACCTGAATTTAAGACTTTGGAGGAGAATAAATTCACACAAATTATGAATTTTCCCGTGTTCGACGAAGATGAATGGGTCTGGTACATACTAAGTCAAGTGCATACCGAGTTCATGTGGTTAAATCATCCCTTCAAGATCACAAGAGAAGCTATAAGCATTGTTACTGGTTTGAATTCATCTGGTGGGTTGCCTACATTGAAATCTGTGAAGAACCAAATAGTTACTGAAGCAAACAGTTCCACTTTCGATAGAAGAGCCATGAAAATAATCACATCACTGAATTAGATGTAAAATTTGCTTCTATGGTTATTGGATATAAAATCTATCACTCCTGCCGAGATAACTCTATATCTAGTACTACAATCTATGTAGCTTATCAAAAGGAAAATGCAAAATATGACTTATGTGAGTTACTCCAGAGTGAGCTAATTGAAAATCTTGGTAAAATCAAGAAGGACAAGAAGAAATTTTTCAAGTATGGAAATCTATTGTTATGTCTATTCTTCTACTTCATGAATAAAGTTCCAAGAGTTGGTAAAGTGCAATGGGAAGATGATAGACCGGTAGTTGTTCAAATCAAAGACATCTCATATAGAATTGGTGATAGCAAAGCAAGGAAAATTGTTATTTGGGGTTACTTCAAAAGCTTCCAGAGTGAAATGCAAGCTAGGGAAAGGATTCCTAAATCTATTGTGGAAAAATATAAGGACACCATTTGCTTCATGGTTGACATTGATCAATGTTCGATGGAAGTAGCAGAACCTAGAATAGTTTGGATAATGCCTATGGGATATGAGGTTGAAGAACACATTTTGGAGTTGTATTCCCAACACCTATTGAGTAAACCTCAAGATCCGACAAAAGAAAGGTTTGGTACCTTTGAAGAGAAGAATATGATTTTTTGGAAGATGAGAAATGAAGTTGAAGCTTTTGCAGAAAGTATCGACATATCAGTTGAAGCAATGAGGGAAGCTAGGAAGAAAAGAGAACAAGTTAAAGAAGGGGAGCCTACTAGAACTAAGTCAGCTAGTTCAACAGCATCCTATGCTAGATCTAGATCCACAAGGAGCTTTGCACCCTCATCCAGTTCTACAAATAAATCAAGCCCAGTGAAAGCTCAAGTCAAGACATCTGGAAGAGAATGAAAGAGGAAGAAGGATAAAAGTACAAGTGTCTATGTTTTTGTTGAAGATGATGAAGAAATTGAATCAGATGAAGAAGAGAAATCAAGCATAAGGGCGCAAAGGCATCAAAAGTCTCTAAGGATAAGCCCTTCAGTGAAGAAAAAGTGAAGAAAAATTTGAAAAATAATAGATCAGGTATGTCTATAAAGGAAGTGTCCAAAAGAAGGTTTAATTAAGGATGGTAATCTCAAACCACTTTTTGAATGGTATGAAAATTTTGATAGTGTTGATTAGAGAACTCTTGAAGAAGCCACAATAAAATATTTGAATATTTTCAATATGAATCTCATAGAAATAATGTCAGAGTTACCTAAAGAGTTATATGAAGTCTTAGAAATGAGGAGAGTAAATGCAAGAGCTGAAGATCAATGAGAGAACACATACTTGCCAATCTATGTATAGTAATATCAAAAGAAGAAATGAAGAAAATCCTTAGATGATTCTAAAAAGGATTTTAAGAGAAAATAAAGGGTGAATAAGCTTATGATCAAGAAGACTGAGGAAGTAGCAAAAGACAATGAAAAAATTCTTAAGGTAGTTCTGTTGAAGAGCAGATATAATGTTGTCTCTGAAGAAACTCATGATGAATTTGTTCCATCTAGTTTGAAAGTTCAAGATTTTCAGGCTAATATTGAAGAAGTGAAAGAAGACACAATTGAGGAAACTCAAAATCCTCTAGATATGCAAGATACTAAAATTCCCATGGAGGCTGAAGCTCCTAAAGATATGTCAGTTGAAGAAATAGAGATTCCCAAAGCCAAGCAAGAATCTATGATTGAAGAAAAGAAGATTGAGGCAAAGGAGGTTTCCATGGAAGAAAGAGACACTACAAAGGAAGTAAAGAAATTTTTAGAAGAACAAAAAGAGGTGTTTCACCCTAAATTGGTTGAAAGTCCTATCAACTTGACCACTTTATCTCCTATTTAGAAGCTGAAGGTAGCATCATTTTCTCAGGCCAAGGAAAGGGAGGAGATATTGAAATCTCACATTGAGGACAATGAGTCGCTAAGTCTTGCATCTGGTATCTTGGAGAATATCATGCCCACACATGTCAAGGACTCATCCGATTCTCCCTCTGGTCGATTGATGAAACTTATCAACTCTGTAAGTACTCACTTTGAGTCTCTTGAAAATTCAGTTGAGGATAGAGTCCAAAAAGAATTTGATGCAAACATGTTCAATAGATTGAAGTGTATGATTGCTAATGATAAAACTTTATTAGCTACCAGTGAAAAGAAAATTCAAGGTGCATTATTTGAGGGTGGATATATCTACAAGTCATGCTTATCCTTGTCAAAATTTACTGAGGTCACTAAGAAGAAAATTAAGGAATATGAGAAACAGTTAGCAGATATTTCTCAAACTTTTGATCCTCTAACCATTTATGTGGGTAAGCAAGAAGTTCAAGTTATATCCTTGCTTGAAAAAATTAAAAGTTTGAAGCATGAAAAAGATACAATTTTTGAAAGGTTAAGTGAGCTCAAAGGACTAATTGGTCCTAAAATGGAGACAATGCTTAGTGCATTGAAGGAAGCATATGATGCTATGGTTGTCACTGATCTAGAAAATCTTGAGTCAACAAAGATAAAAACCTACCTATTATGTGGTCACATAACTATTTTGGAGAGTCTCAAAAAGGGTTGGGAAACTAGTTTAATCATGTTGAAGAACAATTTTGTAGACATATTCAACTCCATGTAAGTTAGAAAAGCATGTCTATACATATATAGTTTGTTCATAGAAATTTTGTATGATTTTTTGTATGTGGATTCCAGTCTTTGCTATTGATTTCAAAGGGGGAGTTTGGGACAGTGAAAAATTTCATATTCATCTCAGGGGGAGTTGTGATTAAAAAAAAAAATTGAAGCTTTGAGGATTGTAGTGTATTCATGTTGGTACTGATTCTGACACTTAGTCATTTTTCACTAAGTGTTGCCATCAATGCAAAAGGGGGATATTTTTGGCAAGAGACACTGAACAAGTCATCTGGTGTTTTCATTGATGGAAACCCTAGTCATTAATCCCATCTACACCTCAATAATTGCTTATACCAGAAGTCAAATTGAAGATATGTGTTAACTATCAAAGCTAAAACAAGGCATCCGACAGAGTTGTGTACATTGACTCATATGTAATTTCATGTTATCATTTTGTGTTGTGGATCTTAGGGAAGTTCTTTTGATGTATTAACTATCTTATCTTTGAATCATAGGGCTTCACATCAATTGGTGTGCAAGTTAGAAGATCCGATTTATTGATCTTCAATCTAATAGTGCAAAAAGACCGACTAGATGAGTATAGTGTGTTGTGGATCTTTGAGGAATAATTTTTTAAGGTGTTTCATGCTCAAGACATGTTTTTTTGGGTCTTTAATATGTTTTGGTCAACATTGTTTGGTCTGCATTGATATTTTTTTATGGATTGGGCCAACAGTTTGTACATGTTTCATATTGTGTTGAGCCGACATGCAGTTGTTCTAATCTCTAGTTGTGGATATATATAATCGATTATTCATATCATTTTGATATATGATGCAAGATTTAGAAGGATTATTGATCAATTGTTCATAATTTCACTAGAATAGAATAAAGATTATGATTCAGATTAAAGCAAACATAGTTTCAAGAGTAGAATCAGATAGAATGTGAAGAATGTGGTCAATGTGCTTAACCAGAACTATAATCAGGCATCAGTAGATGTTATCTCATAGTTCATCCACTCTAGTTGTCTTTTGAATGTGACTGTAATATAGTGAGTCTTCTTTTGGGCAGTAAGCCTATTTGCATTTGAGTAGTGAGTTCTAGGCAGTGTGCCTGAATGCATGTGCATTCCATTGTAAACACTTATTTTGAGTATACTCATCTTGTGGATTAACCTCCACCATGGTTTTTCCCCTAATAGGGTTTCCACGTAAAAATCCTTGTGTTATGGTGTTGTGGTTGATTTCCTTGTGTTCTTGCATCTTTCTTTTGGTTCAATGCAATAAGTGGTTTAAAGATCAAGTTAATAAAGTTTAATTTTGTAGAACATCGATTCACCCCCTCTCTCAGTGTTGCTTGATTCCAACAATTTCACCTATAAATCTTATAAGATAGCTTAAAACATTGAAAATCCCAAAAACCCACCTCAAAAGGCTAATTTGGGACTCATTCGCCACCTTGGGTGAATGAGCCCCCTTAGGTGGGACCCCTTCACCATGGATGGTGAATGAGTCCCATTTGGGATCATTTTAAATTTTGAGTAGGAAATTCACCAATTTAATTCAATTTTTTGGTGGATGTCGGCTTTTGAGATCTAAATAATGATCAATTAGGTGTTAATGCCTATATAAGCAAGTCTTCAAGCCATTTTTATCATTTGAAGCATTTTTGAGCAAGTATTTTCAAGAGACGAGTATCAAGAGTATTCAAGTTTCAAAAAAAATTAAATTTAAAGTCTTGGAGCAACATCAAAGTATTTTTGTAGGTCTTCAAGCTCACTTTCATTCAAGATCTAGCATTTTCAAGGGTTAATCATGGTTTTCTATGGTGAATCATGATGGATTCTAGATTGGGGAGATGCAACTAGCCATCAAGCCAAGCCTAAAGACTTATTTCCTAAGTGATTCCATCCTCTATTATCACTCTACATTCAACCTAAGAAAGGTACAAGCATCATTAGGGCTCATTTTTGGGTGATTAGAGATCTCCTCAATTGAGTCATTCATCTTCACATTTCCATTCTTGCATATTAGAATAGGATTGCAACATGTTTTAGATCTCTTAGTCTTAGACACACTGAAGGCTAGGGTTTGCATGCTTATTTCATTATTTTCCATCAAGGTTTAATTACCAAATTAGGGATTTGACCAAGAAAACCTCCCATAATCAAATCAAGTCTATATTCTATTTTGTGGGTGTTCTTGCAGATTTGGATCCGGAACTCGGGTTGGAAGGAAAGAGCAAGTGTTGAAGTGTAGATCAAAACTTTGAATTCTTGAAAAAGTCAAGTGGGATTGATTTTCCATAAGTGGCGAATGAGTCCCATTGTAGGTGTTTTCTAGATCTGTTTGCAGATTTAGATACCATTTTCCTGAAATAGGCTTTTGTGCAAAAATTCATATCCAGGAAAAATTCACCTAGAATGATGAATGAGTCCTAGTAGGTCAAAAAGTCAAATTTTCTAGTATTTCAAAGTTGCTTCCTGTCACTTCTAGATTTCTAGGTGCACACCCTTCATTTTACTACTTTTTTGTTTTGTTTTATTAGCATTTCTAGGTCATTTAGTTCAGGTTTGCATTGAATTAGGGTTTTTCATTTCATATTGCATTTCATTTCTCTTTCCAAGTCTAAACTTGGTGGTGAACCCCTCATTAGATCATATACAACCAATAGAAGAACCCTCTTGCAAGATTTCTTTCTCTTTTGCACTGAAATCTCAAGGGTTTGTTCTTGAGTGAAAGTTAGTGAAAATTTCCCTTTTAGGTTTTAAACCCTAGAAGTGGAATCCAACAATTTTCCACCTTTCATGTGCTAAAAATATCATTAAAATACATCCACATAGCTGAAGAGGTCGTGCAACACTTGAGATGAAAGAGTGTATTTTCTAAAACATGGAGTGAAATCAGTCCCATGGCCTCATCTATCTTGTTCCTATGTTGAAGAATCTCAAAATGACGAGTCAATGTTGGTTGTACTTGATCCAAAGTGGGCCATAAAACCTTAGACATGAGTAATCTAGTCATATGAGCTTTTGAGATGTGATATTTGTGTGGCGTTAACCATTCAACTCAAGAGGTGTCTGCCATGGTGTTTAAGGTTTTCAAAAAAACATTTGAAATGTAAGAGATGGTATAGAATGCTCTGATAGCATGTAAGATTTGAAGATTAGCTCAACACCTAAGACCACCTGCAAAAACAATGAAAACCTTCCACAAGAGGGAATATAAGAATATGATCTTGCTTGATATTAAGACCTATAAAAAATGATAGTGAGGTATGAGGTATGTTACATATGATTACAATGACCTTCCTTATATAGGAAAGGTGAGGAATATGATTGAACATGATTGTGACATGTTTCTTAATCCTATCACATGTGACAACTAGCAAATTAACTACCTAGGTATCATGCATAAAATCTAGAGAAGATAAGTTGTAGAAAAGCCAATTAAGACTTCGAGAAAGAATCTTATATCCTAAGTAAACTTAATCATGTGAATAATTCCCCTAAGTCCATAGTAAGATAAATTACTAGGTACAAGACATATATTCACACCAACACCCCCCTTAAGTGCAACTTAGGGAGAATATTATTATGCAAATAATGCAAAAAAGAAGCAAAGATGGGTCCCAGCTACAAGGCCATTTTAGGTATCCATGTATCAATGAAAATGAAATATCTCACAAATGGAGAAAAGGAGAAAACCTTGTGGGACAAAACTCCTCTTTAAAAGAGAGAAAATAAAAAATTAGGTGATGAAGGATGGAGGACTCCATGATACCCCCCAAGTACAACAACCATCACATAGATATAATAAAATTAATAGCCCCCCCCCATAAGAGGGAAAGAAATAGTCTATGTAGCCTCCCCACAATGTGTAATCTCCTGCAAAAATGGTAAGAGTCTAAAGAAAAAACACAATACAATATCAAAAAACAACTTATCTCCCTTTCAAAAGAAAAAAAATGCAAGTATGCTTCCCATTCCAAATAGGAATTGAAGGAAAGAAGCATAAATATGTATGATGATTTCTTTGAAAACTGCTCATGGGTCTCCTTGTTCATTGAATATAAAGATGCTTGTTAACACTCAATATTATGCCCTTGCTAAGTTGCATAACTTAGCATATGGGTGAAACATGGGAACTTTTCTAGGTTGTGGGTCACCTAAATGGAAAAGAACCTCTAGAGAAGGTTGGTTCCTCTATACCTCACCTAAAATGGACTAGCTATTGCTTTGTTGAGAAAAGGGTAAAAGGAAAGACTTTGAAATTGATAAAAACTAAGCTCCTACTGAGTTGATGCACCAAAAATATGTTTTTTTCAGACCTTGGACTGTTGTTTTCTCACACAAGTAATCAATGGTTTAGCTGTTTATGCACAACATTAGTTTTGACATATTTATGTATAAGTGTTTTATTTAGAGGTATGTGTTTCTTGTAGTTTTAGAAGGAAGAAAGTATGTTATCTTCACAAATTAACATTTGTTTGAACTATGACACAATAAATAACCTACAAAAATATACCTTCCCTACTTTGAAATTACAAAAATAAGACATGGATTTGATGATTCTAATGAAATCCACATAAATTAACATCAATTACTTCATACCCTTAATAGAAACAGAACTTTTGAAGGCCCAAATGCTGAAATTTTATTGATGAAGAGGTGTTTACAACAATGCATAATCTGAAATATATATTTCTCTCAAAAATGTTTTTAAAAAGAGTCTACAATGTGTTATTTTCAGTCATAAGATTGAAAAAAACTTAGTTACAATATCAATCAGACCAGAAAGAAACCTTGAGACAAGTTTACAATGCATTTGTCAAAATGAAAAGAACTAAAGAAAAATGAAAGAAGGCTTTCTTTTTGTTCACCCTACATTGGAGAGAATGTAGGATGATATCTAATGAAAATTAAGAGGCTCCTTTATGACTATTTATTTCTTGACTTCCTTGGTGGAATTGAAAAAGGTCTTATCCCTCCTTAACTACTGGAAAAGCTCCTAAATTTGCTTCTAGACACCTACAACTATCCTTAAGAAACTCCATCTACTATCCCTATCACCATATTTTACTTTACTGTTCAAAAACCTTCCCCTAAATGCTTGTATACTACCTCTTAACTGCTTAACCTCTTTCATGAATTCTTTAAAGACCCTTATTCACATGTGCTATTTGCATTATCATAGGACATGTGTTTAATCTAAAAAAGATCAACAACCTCTTGGCGTAGGATATCCTTTTTAGCCATCCCATCAACCATCTACTCTCATATCCTCACTAAATTCCCTTTGTTTGTCATAATGATTGTCATATATTTTTTTGTTCTTCATGCTTTCTTTAATAACTAGGGTAGTCATATCTTTTTATAGTACCCTGTCATAAACCCAAATGTTTTCTAAGTCTACTTTTTATGGCTTCAACATAGAGAATACCACCCCTTATCTCTTAGTAAATCTTCTTCTTTTTCCCCCTCGAATTGAGCATCCAACTTTAGAAATGGATTTCTATTGTCATTTTTCACTCGTAGAATGTATATTGGTATTGTCACTATGCTCTGCACTATTACTAAACTATGTTTTTGTCATGCTACAAATCAAACTCATAAGGTCTTTCTCATAATATTCACTACACCTAAAACTATTATACAGTGCTCTCGTGGCTGCCACTATCTTGTATTTCTATTCAGACTTCACTACCTTCCTCTATCATTGTGTTATCACTAACATCTTGTCTTCATCTCTATACTATGCACAGGGTCAAATGCACCTCTATAGAAGCTTCCATCCAACCCAACAATCATAATAGTTTTCTACCTTTCAAAGGAAATATGAAACCCTTGGATAAAAAAGTAGATAACACTAAGCAAAGGACCATTCTGAGCTAAAATATTTTGGAAAAATTCCTTTCACGAAATCAAATGAAGAGTTAGGTTTGGCTCATGTATTTGGGACAAGAAGAATCTCATAAGAACCATCAAGAAAGTTAGATGATCATGACAACTATTTCACAATATTTACATTCATATTACTTGGAACTTCTCCTGCTACCTGTGACCATGAGACCAAATATATGGACAATACCCTCTATCACTAGAACCCTCTTTATAATTCACTATCCTTGAATATTATTCTAGTGACACTTCTTAGCATGAAGATCACAGTCACTTTCTTTTGAGTGGCTGCAACTTTAACTCACTGCTATTGTGAACTCTCTTTCTTGTCTATGCATAGCTTCCATGTGTGAATATAGTATCTTGTATTTTTGTTGGCTCCATGGTCTATCTTCTTTTTTGTTCTTCAATTTTTTGTATATACTATATGAAATGGTGAAAAATGGGTATGTTTTTTTCCACATCTAGGGTTTTGGACCTAAAAGGAGAGAGATACCAATTTTTCAACACTTCACTCAAGAAAAAACCCTTGATATTTCAATGCAAAGGATATTGAAATCTAAAAAATGGAAGGTTATACCTGGATTGAATGATATCTAATGAGGGGTTCACCACCAAGTGTAAACTTGGAAAATACAAAATGTTTGAAAACACAGTGTGATATGCAAAATTGAACCAAATGATTTGAAAATGCAAGAAGAGTATAACAAAAAGCTGTAAAACTGTAAGTGTGCACCTAGAAACTTGTTGGAGATGGAATGAGGTTCTGAAATCCTAAAAATGTTGATTTTTAAGCTTGGTGGGACTCATTCGCCATTCTAGACGAATTAGTCTTGATTCTGGAAAACTGCACCAGAGCCTATTTTAGCCAAATGGGAGTCCAAATTCACAAAAATATCTGAAAAACAAGTACAATGGGACTCATTTTCCACTAATGGTGAATGAGTCCACTTTGACTTTTTTGGGAACTTAGAAGTGGAATTTATAGCTCTTGGTCTACTCTTTCTATTCCTCCAAGTGTTTGGATCTGAAACCCTAATTTTTGGGGCTATAAGTTACTTTTTGTGAGGATTTTGACCTTGCCAATAGAGAGATGAATCCAAAAAGTTTGAAACCTATTATTCAATCATCTTCAAGCCTTCAAAGCACCTAGATTTGCAATCATACAAAGAAAGAGAGAAAATGTTGATTGTTAGGGAATAGGGGTTTGCCTTGGTCAAACCCCTTTTAGGTAATTAAACCAAAATGATGAAATGAGATAATGAAGCATGAATATGAAGTAATGCAATTAGAACCTTTCCATGATGATATATCTTGAATTTCTACAACAATTGGTGAAGAATCTTGCCCTTGAATTCCTTAGAATTGATCTTGAAAGCTATCTTGATGACCTTGTGAAGACTTGAAATGCCTAACTCCTGCTTGCTTGACTTGACAACATGTAGGCTTTATGATACTTGGATATTATTATGTGAAATGAGGATTTTAAAGCTTTATTATACAGGCAAGGCACTTAAATGGTCGTTGTTTTGATCCCCAAGGCCGACATTCATCAAAATTCAAGTTAGAATTGTAATTTTCCCACTCAATTTTGAAAAAGTCCACAAAAGGGACTCATTCACCACCCTTGGTGAGTGGGCCCCACCTAAGGGGACTCATTCACCCAAGGTGGCAAATGAGTCCCACCTTGAGGTTTCTTAGGTGGGTCTTCAATATTTTAAGGTTTTAAAGTGCTTTTATCAAGATATTAGACAAAATATCCCTCAAGATGCAAAAATAAGGGTCTTAGGAGCCTATTAATGATGATATAATGGGTGATTAGGGCTAGGGACACAAATTTCAATGTGAAAGTGTGATTAAATACACTCTACAACATTAAAATGAGGTCCACAGCCTAGAAAGGCACAATATCCAACATGAATGTGTAAAACACATTACAACACTAGATTAAAACAAAGTTTAATTTACAAGCCTTCTAGATTAATGTGAAAATGCAGTTAAATACATTTTACGACATTGAATTAGGGGGAAAATAGGCCCATTAATGCTTAATAAAAGTATAGAAAAGTGTGAAAATCATTTACAGTACTTTACAACACCTTTACAAGACATGTATTTTATTCAGTTTACAAGGGCCCAAGACGTAATTGGATGTGTAAAACACCTCACAAAACTAGATCAAGGTGATATCAAGTCCAAAATTCCACAAGGACCCAAACGAGTGTGAAAAATGTCAAAGGACCCTTTTTTCAACACTACATTTAGCCCCCACTTTAGTGAGAGGATAAACTTGCTTCAAACTCACACTAAAATAGACATTCAAGAGGTGTCCAATTGTACCAATGTAGATGGTATAGGATAAAAAATATGAAGGAGGCAGTCAAGCCCTCAGGATCTAAGATCCTAATTCAAACTAACATAAGTGCAAAAGGACACACACAAGGTGAATGATTTGCAACAAAACGAGATGTGTGATCATGCAATGGAAATAACTAGAAGGAATAGAAGTACAAATGAGCAAATATAAAAAGGTGGATCAAGCTTCAACTGTTTGTCCAACATGTTGTGGACCAAATCTAGGTTGTTTTTCCAAAAATGCATACTCACTTTGAGGTGACGAAACTCTTGGTTGTCTATCAAGTGAGAAACATACACTCATGGATGGTATGCACTCACACACATGCAAGTGGCTATGGGGAAAGTCATGCCTCGCATTAGGCTTCTTGCTCAACCATACCAAAGTTATACCTCCTAATAAATTTAATAAGGCACCACACAAAATGATCTTCAAGCCCTATGAGGCAAAAAAAACTCCATATGCTTGAAACTCATAGACATTGTAAATGCAAAATAGTGTAAGGAACATTCAAAGGGATTTTGCTTAGTTCATGCAAGGTCTCTTCTTAGGGAACATTGTGCCTAATGTTTCCAAGAGAGGAAAATTCTAAGAAATATCATGCTCTTGGATGGAATGAATCCCAATGACACCACCAAGAAAAGGATGCATCACAAGAAGATAGAAAATTGCACAATGAAATATGAGTGTCGATGTATGCCCCCACTTTAAAGCGGTTGCTAAAACCATTACTGTGAGAAATCGCTTTAAAGTAGAAGTAGACATGAGAGTTTATTCAGAAATCCCTATGCCAAGTCATATGTTTCCAATAAGCTACGTCATGAATAAGTGTCACATGCGAACCAACTTAAGGCATGTCGTCCACATCCCAAGGTTGCTCTTATATGTTCATGAAAGGTGATCAACTAGCCAAAAGAGATAATGACAAGTGACATACGAGGAAAAGGCTATCTAACCCCTTGCCCCCACTTACTGCAGGACAAGGATGAGCCAAATAGGATGAAGATAAGTATCAGCTAGAGGAATTAGGTGCTTCAACACAAGGAAGAGCACCACACTCCTTGAGATGTTGAATTTTGTTACTTAAAGCCTTACATTCATTAGTAGCATGACCATGGACTCTATGATATGCACAGAATGAAGTCTTGTAATAAAATTTATTTTGAGTTCTTGGAGGAAGGAATATCAAGTGATCTTGGAGGAGTCTTGACAAGATTCCCTCTTGATCAATGGTAGAAGATGTTCTTGTAGTTTGCGGAAAATATATCTCTTTCTTAGTACAAGATGTCATACTTATGCAAGACTCTTTAGATTGTGATATTTTGTTCTCTCCTTTATAGGAGGGTGTAAAATCTAAAAAACTCAAATCATTAGTGTTTTGCATGATGACATTCACATTAAGTGAATATTTTCTTGTTTCTTGTGTCTCTTTCAAGGAATCTTTGTAATAGTGTTGATGTTAAGTGAAGGTTTGTCTATTTCTATCATAGGACAATAACCAAGACCATGAGTCTTTTCTTTCCTGTTAGATTCTATAGAGACACGAATACCTTTTTCTTTAGCACCACATACTTTTCCACTATATCCAAGTTGTTTCATAAGCTCATAACCTTTTCCATAAAGCTTTTTCATCTCTTTTGGATTCAGTGGTTGTTCATGATTAAGTTCGTCAAAGTTTGTCATGTAATCTATTTTCTTTTGTTCTAAAGTGGTTGAGGCGGATGCTTTCAAAGGGTCTTCCAAATTTTATGTTGACATTACTACATTTTATTTTCCCTTTTCAGAGTTTTTGTGTATGATCTTGTATTATCCCATGAATGTATGTTTCAAATATAAGGAACCCCAATCATCTTCCAATAACTTTGTGACTTCTTCAATGTGTTTGTCTTTGTCATTTTGTTGTGCGGGTTCCACTTGTGTAGTTGGTGTTAATGGTGCTAAAGGTTCTCCTTGTTTTTCTCAATGTTTAAAAAACTACTTGGGTTAGGGTCAACTTCAAGTATGTACACTTTTTTGTTGTAGATGTATTTTATTTTACAATGAAGAGTAGAAGGCATCCCATTAATTGCATGAATCCACAATCTACCTAAGAGAATATTATATGAGAGATCATGAGGCGTAACATGGATCAATGTTTCCAATGTGGCCTTCCCAACTGTAATAGGCAAAGTGATCACACCAAGTAGTTGTTAATTTCCTACATTGTCAAATCCATTAATAGATAAAGAGTCTGATTGAATGTTTGATTTATCCACACCAAGCCTATCCAAAAGGGTTACACCACATGCATTAAGGGTTTATCCGTTTTCAACGAGGGTTCTCTTTATCCATTTTCTTTTGTATTGAGATATTATTATGAAAGCTTCATCTTGTTTTTGCACTTCCAAATGGGGGAGTTCACTTTGGTGGAAAAAAATGTCAGCATTTATTACTTGAATCATGGCTTTTTTCATTTGATTGTGCATTAGAAGGGATAGGAACTTGTTGCAAGGCACTTTGAATCATGTTTTGATAGTGAGGGGAGGCTTGAATAAGGTCCCACAATGACATCCTAGCAAGAGTATTCTTAAGTTACTCGACAAGATCATACTCCTTTCCACAAGGAGGACCTAGTAAGATAGGGTTAGGTAGGATAGGATTAGGCAATGGGAGGGATATTGAAGGTGTTTCTCTTGGTTGGGGATTATTCATAGTGTTATATGTATGAGCCATGGTATTATGACTCAACTCCTATGATACATTATTCTTAGGTGGGTAAAGGAAAAGTTCAAGTTTATTTTGAGTTGGAAGTTCGTTTGAAGGTGAGTAAGGGATGAGTTGAGGTTGAATAATATTAATGCCCCTTAGTGAATGAGAGTGTAATGCTACTTCATCATCTTTGTCTAAGGGTCCAATATCATTATTGTCAATTTTTTCCTTTTCTTGCACCATGATATCCTCCCTAGGAGGAGAGTTTTTAGGAGAACTACAAACCAGATGTTCTTGACATTCAAGGATTGGTTCTTCTAAAATGACTTCATCACAAGTATTGGAATGATCAATGGTTATATTTTCTTGATTATCAATAGTGGGGATATTAGGAGAAGGCTCTATTTGATTGTCTATTTTTTCTAAGGTATCATTCTTGTGTGCCATGTAGCTACCCTAGTAGGAGATCTTGTAAGATGTTGATCACATTCAATGGTTAGATTTTGTAAAGTATCTTCATCACTACTAGGGGAGGCAACAAGAGAACGAAAACTATGATTTTCATGTGTACCAATGATTAGATCCTCTTGTTTAAATAGACCCTTCCAAATGTTAGGAACATTAGGAAGAAGAGAAATAATGGTATAACTCTCAATCATTGGCTCTCTTGATACCAATATATCCTCCTCATAAATATGTTTGTCATGATTGTTCATGACTGTATCCTTATTCACTAAAGAATTTTCACAAATAGGGGAGGTGTTGGGAGATGAATGGAGACTAAGTAAAGTATTGGCAATGAATTCATCTTCTATTGTTATACTATCTTCCCAAGGGGAATGAGGAGAAGGACAAACAAGACCTTCATGATTCTCAACAAGTGTACCTTCTTTCACCAAGATACCTTTGTTACTAAAAGGAGAGGTATTGAGAGAAGTACAATTATGATCATCATGGTTATCCATGTTTATATTTTCTTCTATCACATCATCCTCACAAATATGAGAGATACAAGGGGGTGTAAGTTTAAGGAAAACGTCAACATTTTAACTCTCTTGCACTAAGAGACTCTCATAACTAGGGAATGTATTGAATGAATGACTAACATGCTTATTGACTAACTTTTTCTTTGCAAACTTGGAGAAGATTGAAATTAACATTTGTGAAAAGTAATCTATGCAAACTTAAAATTCAATGTAAGGATGTAAAATGAAATGTAATTTTTAGTTTTCAAGCAAGATAATTTTCTAGTTACACTATGCAATGATCTGAAAATGAAATGTTGTAAATGCAAATTTGGAATTGAGCAATGCATGAAATGGGCCAATTTAAGCTAGATTTAGTGAAATTCATGTAACATAAACTCTACCAACTGAAATAGATAGTTAAGGGCAGCAAATAGAAGCTTAAAAATAAGGTTTTTAGTGTTGTAAAAGGCATTTTTAGGTGTGCATTGGGATTGATACGCCTAGGGTGGAAAATGAGTCCCAATAGGAATTTTTTTCAAATTTTTTTAGGAATTTTCAATGAATTTTTCTACTTTTTATGTTGTATGATATGTTTCCTAAGTGAAAATACAACTTTTAGATGATTTGCAATGATTTGAGATGAAAAAATGCAACCTTTATGCACTTTCACTAATGCAAGATTTTGAAACCCTAGAATTCCAATTAACTAATGAAAACCCTAATGCAAAGTTAATGCAATCTAATTCTAGGATGATGATGGACTCCAAATCATAAAAGAAGGTATTCTAACAGTAGACTCGCCAAAATGAAATGGTTAAAAATGGGTATGTTTTCTTTCGCCTCGAGGGTTTTAGACCTAAAAGGAGAGAGATACCAATTTCTCAACACTTCACTCAAGAACAAACCCTTGAGATTTCAATGCAAAAGAGATTGAAATATTACAAAGGGAAGGTTCTAGGGATTGAATGATATCTAATGAGGGGTTCACCACCAAGTGTAAACTTGGAAAACACAAAATGTTTGAAAACATAGTGTTATATGAGAAATTGAACCAAATGACTTGAGAATGCAAGAAGAATAGAACAAAAAGTTGTAAATCTGTAAGTGTGCACCTAGAAACTTGATGGAGATGGAATGAGAATCTGAAATCTTGAAAATGTTGATTTTTAAGCTTGGTGGGACTCATTCGCCATTTTGGGCGAATTAGTCCTAATTCGGGAAAACTGCATCATAGCCTGTTTTAGCCAAATGGGTGTGCAAATCCACAAAAATATCTAAAAATAGGTACAGTGGGACTCATTCACCACTAATGGTGAATGAGTCCACTTTGAATTTTCTAGCAACTTGAAAGTAGAATTTGTAGCTCTTGGTTTGCTCTTTTTGTTCCTCCAAGTGTTCAAATCCAAAACCTTGATTTTTGGGGTTGTAAGTGACTTTTTGTGAGGATTTTGACCTTTCCAATAGAGAGATGACTCCAACAAGTTTGAAACCTATTCTTCTATCATCTTGAAGCCTTCAAAGTACCTAGATATATAATCACACAAAGAAAGAGAGAAAATGGTGATTGTTAGGGAATAGGGGTTTGCCTTGGTCAAACCCCTTTTAGGTAATTAAACCAAAATGATGAAACAAGGTAATGAAGTATGAATATGATGTAATGAAATTAGAACCTTTCCATGATGATGGATCTTAAATTTTTGCAACAATTGATGAAGAATCTTTCCCTTGAATGCCTTAGAATTGATCTTGAAAGCTATCTTGATGACCTTGTGAAGACTTGAAATGTCTAACTCTTGCTTGCTTGGCTTGACAACGTGTAGGCTTGATGATACTTGGATATTATTATGTGAAATGAGGATTTTAAAGCTTTATTATATAGGAAAGGCACTTAAATGGTCATTATTTTGATCCCCAAGGCCAACATTCATCAAAATTCAAGTTAGAATTGTAATTTTCTCACTGAATTTTGAAAAAGTCCCCAAAGGGGACTCATTCACCACCTTTGGTGAATGGGTCACACATAAGGGGATTAATTCACCCAAGGTGGTGTATGAGACCCACCTTGAGGTTTTTGAGGTGGGTCTTCAAGATTTCTAGGTTTTAAAGTGTTTTTATCAAGATATTAGTCAAAATATCCCTCAGGATGCAAAAATAAGGGTCCTAGGGGCCTATTCATGATTATTTAAAGGGTGATTAGAGATAGGGACACAAATTTCAATGTGAAAAGTGTGATTAAATACACTACAACATTAAAATGAGGTCCACATAGTCTAGAAAGGCACAAGATCTAATGTGAATGTGTAAAACACATTACAACACTAGATTAAAACCAAGTTTAATTTACAAGCCTTCTAGATTAATGTGAAAATGCAATTAAATACATTTTATAACATTGAATTAGGGGGAAAATAGGTCCATTAGATGTAAATGCTTGATAAAAATCTAGAAAAGTGTGAAAGTCGTTTACAATACTTTACAACATGTTTACAAGACATGTATTTTATTCAGTTTGCAAGGGCCCAAGACCTAATGTAGATGTGTAAAACACCTCACAAAACTATATCAAGGAAATATCAAGTCCAAAAATCCACAAGAAGGACCCAAACAAGTGTGAAGAATGTCAAAGGACCCTTCTTTTGACACTACACTATATACCTTGTGTCCTACTCTTACAATTGTCAAAACTTTAGATACCTTTGAAAGATTGTCTTTATCTTTGTTCGTTCTCTTGAGAAATAGTCACTATCATTTGCTTCTCTATTGATCTGCAACCCTTTATATCATTTTCTATGGCTTTCCTCACACCTTTCCTTTTCTTAGTCACTTTAAGGACTGTCCTTACATTTTGATGAGGTGATTGTCCTTATAGACTTATAACAAACTTGCTCCCATTAAGTTGACTGCCCCTTTTGCAAGAGATTACTCCATGATTTAGACCTTTTTTTTGCTCACATATACCTACTTCATGGATTGTTGAGTGCAAAAGAGTCTTGGAAACTCCAATATTGGCAACCACTTGTGTACTTCAAACTACCCCTTGGTGTAAAGACTGCCCTTCAAACTCTATGTGTTGAGTGACATCACATGCAATATAGAAATAAAATAGTCTTCACCTTGAATGTTTTGGATATTTCATTGGATGACTAGCATCTCTCAATTTAGGACTATCACTATCCTATATAATGACAATAACATCATCAAAATTTGATTCTTTACAAAGACTTCTTCGTAATTTTCCCTTATAAAACCATTTGTTCATTGTCAAGACTTCTTATGATAGGTCTACCATTGCATCTGATCTTAAAGACTATCCTATACTTGAAACAAGATCACCATCTTCTTGATATTCACCTTCATTTATATTGTTAATGGTCCCAATAATGCTTTGTGCACTACTAATCTACCCTAAGTGGTATGAAGGGTAATATGCACAGTGAATATGTATAGAAGAAATTGAATGGAAATGTAGGATATGAATTTATGATTAAATTATGATTACACAATCTATCTCATAGGGTTTCCACCTTATGAATGACCTTGTGGTACTCTAGGGTCTCTATGAACTAGGAGACTTGAAAGTGATCTTCAGCAAGATAAGAATACCTCTTTGAAATGGAGTGATGAGAAATTGATTATCTATAATCTATGTTTTCATTTTAAAAATGTGACTAATACTCAAGAAAAATCACTCTCACAATAGTCACATCAAAGCTAGCATAGGGATAAATTCATATAACCTTCATAGACAACAAGGTTTTCTCAATCTAGGAAAGGTTCCAACAGTAACAAAGTATTTTTATTACTCTATTGAATACAAGATCTTCCTTTAATTCAACCATGCAACTAGTTCATATTTTGATGGCTCAAAAATCATGACCCAAAAAGATAGCAAACATATAATACTCATTACAATCCAGTCCTAATTAAGTCTTAATAAACTCAACAAAGATTAACAAGCTTTTTACATGGCACAAGGGTTTCAACTGTATCAACAAACCTGCTCATTTTAGGTGCAATGTTCATGTCATTCCACGAAAAATGAAAAGTGATTCTTAGGATATTTCTAGTTGCTTCTAGCACATCCTCAACCTGTTATGTACATGTCTCTTCTTGTGCAATCTCTACAACAACTTCTCAAGGCATTGAAAGTGGATAAAAATCGTGAAAGATGTAGCACGAATTCTTCTTCGTTAAAATAGAACCAGGTCACTAAAACTAACACCTCCTCTTTTGAAATAATTCATGAAAGCTTTTTGGTAATTCCTACTACCATGATACCCTAGAATATGTCATGTAAAGAGTGTTAAGTGTGAGGAAAACCCTAATAACTAGACTTGGTCAAAAGACTCAAACTTCTTTTTTTTCCCTTTTACAAAATACTTGTTTTTAACTTCTAAGAAACACTTTTAAAATAAAAATACAATAAAAATGCCTTAGTAAAAGTGTTTTTGCTGATGCTTGACAAAAATATCAACAATTCCATAATCAAATCGGTCACATGCCCAATCAAAGAAGAAGGTGGCAAACAAGACTCTATGAAAATTGATCTTGAACAACATCCAAAGATAAAGATGGTTTGATAATAGTTGTGCAATGACTATCATCAAAGAGGAGAGATAACCCCTCAAATGTGTCCTCCAAATCTGAAACATGAGATTCCACAAACAAGGATGTAATGTTTGATAAATAGGAATGTCAATCAAGAAGATAATGAGATACTTGTTGCAATAAAACACTAGAAGTTCTCAATGAATCACCAATAGCAGATGAATGGTCCTATTGAATAGGAATGATGGGAGCCTCAATCAATGACTTTGTACAAGGAGTCATTAAAGGGGGAGGATCAAAACCTTGCTCTAATACCATGTAAGAGATGGTATAGAATGCTTTGATACCATGTAAGATTTGAAGATTAGCTCAACACTCAAGACCACCTAAAAAATCAATAAAAACCTTCTACAGGAGGGTATACAAGAATATGAGCTTGCTTGATATTAAGAACTATCAAAAATGATGATGAGGTATGAGGTATATTACATATGAGTACAATGACCTTCCTTATATAGGCAAGGTGAGGAATAAGATTCAACATGATTTTGAAATGTGTCTTAATCCTATCACATGTGACAACTAACAAACTATCTACCTAGGAATCATGCATAAAAGCTAGATAAGATAAGTTCTACAAAAGCCAACTAAGACTTCTAGAAAGAATCTTATATCCTAAGTAAACTTAATCATGTGAATAACTCCCCTAATTCCCTAGTAAGATAAATTACTAGGTAAAAATACATATATTCACACCAACATGAAATGCTTTTCTTTGTTTTTACATTTGTAGATATAGGAATCAAGAAAAAATACCCTCCCACAACACGAAAAACCAGACCCCGATGAAACATTAAAAGAAAAAAAGTTGAAAAAGAAAATTTTACTTCATGAAATTATCTATGTACCTGGTGAGTTTTCTAGAAAAAATGTTTGTAGATCTAGATAGAGCACTAAAGCACCTTTCTAACACCTATTCGTTTGTATAAAATGGAGTCTATATGCCAGTTATGCTCTCAGATGCACAAAAAAAGATCTACCTTCAACAAATTATAAAACATTTCTAGGACATAATCATGAAAAAATTCCTTCACAACTGGATCAGGCTCAGAACTAGCTTTCTAATGCATATTCACTTACAAAATTGGACAAACAAGGCCCAAGATATACCCAATTTTGTAAAAGTGGTCTAATTTTGCTTACAAACACTTCTCAAGGGGCTTAAAATTTTGGCCCCTCAATATATGGGCACCTAGTCTCTAGGGTTGGGGCTAACATTGAGAATATTTTGCAAAATACTTTAAAGAATATTTTGTTGTGCATTAAGGAAAAAAAAAGTCATTGGTTTTTTTTTTTTTATTTAAAAAAATTCAAACATTGGAAAATTTTTGCATGATTTTTTTTACCCTGCAATTCTTTTACCTCCTATGCAGCATTAATGGTGCTTGCATTCTACACAGTACAGTGTATGGATTTGTACGTTGTATGGATTTTTTGTCTCAAAAAGCATGCCCTCCAAAAAAATTGCTCCAAAATTATTTTTTTGTATTTTCATTAAACGACAATTGTTCTTTAGGTTTTTGGCCGCTCTAGATGCAATTACAAAGTCCATTTTTCTCCAAGACACACCAAAAATTCACTCAGAGTCAGATCCATCAAATTTTGAACAAGCTCCAGATTTTGAGCTCTTATACCATGTTGAAGTTGCAAAACCAACTCCATAGAACCTAGAAATCACTTGCAAGCAAATATTCTATCACAAAGAGGAGATCAAAAAGGCACAATGGTGCTCAACAACTAGAGAAAGAATTGATGCAAAAATATTGAATAGATTAATTACAATAATGAAACAATTCTTACGAAGGAAATACAAACCCTAGGAGTGAAACACTAGGAAGAGATTAAATCAACATGTGACAAGTTTCACAATCCTATGTAATGAGATAACATAAGCTAATTTAATAATGAAAAAATAAATTATAAGTTTAGCTTAAGTGAGTAAAGGGGACCTAATTAATTAATCAATATGAATTAATTAATTAGGTGATTCAACCTATTACTCTAATAGATCCATGCCACCGAAAACTTGGGAAACTGATAAAACTAGTGTAAGCATACTCTCCTACCAAACTGAAGAGCTACACCACATTTATAAAAGAAAAGCCACCCATATTACTTAATCTCTCTACCCAAAATATATCCTTTCAAACCACCATACTCATGTTTTTTGAATGCACAAGACAACTGAGAGGATGGGGGTAAATCGATTGTACCTTAAAACTTCAAAACACTCATACACATTTAGATCCACATTCATTCAATTAAACCCTTAATCTATTATGATGATTTATCATGAAAAGAAAATAACATAAACTAAAACATAGCAACACCATACACAAGAGAACACCAAATTTACATGGAAAACCAAAGATGGGAAAAACCATAGTAAGGATTAGCTCACAATATAAGCAATATCAACACTGATTACAAATGTTGATTGTCAGAGGCCTCACTACCCAGAAAATGAAAGGCTCGCTGCCAGAGTATAAAAGAAGATAAAGAAGAAATGTTCCATAGAGAAAACAATCTCAATGCAATAGAGAATCCACCACAATGTCACCAACACCTTCACAACTTGATTGAATAATTATAGACACCTTCTACTCACTGCATCCAGTAATCCAACACATAAAATGTCACACTACACTTCTCAAAATTGCACTCTACAAATTTGCAATTTGCATCACACAGTTTTATCTCAAGTCTATCTCACAATCCCTCAACAACTCAACTCTTATTTATACCATCTTCAACCTTGAAAATTTTCTCCAATGTTAGCTATACACTTGAAACGTGCAAATTCAAATTAGGTTGGCACCAAAACATTCTCATTGTGCAAAGAAATAAAGGCAAACCACAATACGCCTTAGCTAAGACCCAAATCCATCTTGCATGCCATGCTATGCTTCCACAAACAATGAAGCACCTTTGTAAGTAGTGTAAACACCAATGTTGACCGATACCCATATAAACACAATTAAGCTTTTAATTACACACTTCTTTTGATCAACAACTCACGGACAACAAATTTCACCTAAACACAATCTAGAATATTCCATAGACACCCTAAAAACCAAAAAAATCCTTTGCAACACCTTTCACCTGAAGAATGCACAAACCTCAAACAACTCTCCCATCCATTGTAACTAAAAATATTGACTTCCAAAGTTCTAAACCTTGAACCACTTCGATAAAAGAAAGATACCAACACTATCAGCACACCTTCATATCTGCAAGACCTAAAACATAATTGTAGAGAAACATGGAGGAAAGACATTTCTCCCAAACACCTTTGCAATACATAGTTCACAGTCTAATGAACACAACATCTTTTGTACAACAATCAAACACACCAAATTTTGGATACAATACCTTTGAACACTTCTAATCAACAAATTTGAAATGCACAAACAAATCCTCAACCTAGAAGAAATATGAAGCAAATCCAAAACAACACAACACATTGTTTCCACTTGTTATCAAATTTTCTCAAAAGCACTTGGAAAACAAGAACTAGAGACACATACTCATCATCTTCAGCACTTTCTCATAGACAAAATCTTATCAAAGTATCACTAGAGGTTGACACCAGTAGCTTTACTAATGAAAACATAACGTAACTAATTAAATCATAGACAACATCAACTACTCACAATCATGCAACAATCTCTCCCAATAATAGACACCAATAACAACATAGGCTTGTTGACATCAATAAAAACACAAAATATTCATACTTGCAACAATCTCCCCTTTTTCATTGATGGAAACACATGATGTGAAAAACCATCAAAGACACAACAATTTTGAATATCAACATACTGCAACTCTTCATATTACTTCTCTTGCTTGACAACTTCACCATATGATTCTCTCTCCCCCTAAATAACTTATCTTTTTCACATGACTCTCTCTCCCCCTTTGAAATCAATGGAAAATGATATAATATTTGTATTATCTATTATCTCCCTTTTGAAATCAATTAACTTGCTTACTACTTCTCTACAACTTTCTTTCCTTTACAACTCTATATACTCCCCCTTACGAGCACACATCAAACTACACCAAATTAGCTACCACTGCACAATGACAACACACACTCCTCTAACTACAACCACCAAAAATTTCACTAACTACTCCCCCTGAGAGGTAGCCACCAACATCAATCTAGACCAAATAATGACTCCTGAAATCCACTAGACTAATGCATATACTTATGCATATAGTTCAAAGGAGGGGCAGCAATAACCCCCAACTTCTCTCAAAGATACTCAAAGTATCCTTATGAGGAGCCTTAGTGAATATATCAGCAATATGTTCCTTCGTAGGCACATATTCAAGCTTTACTTCATTCTCCACAACCTTCTCTCTCAGAAAGTGATACTGAATTGAGATATTCTTTGTCCTTGAATGCATTACTTTGAAATATTGATTACACTTGTATGGTTATAGAAGATAAAAATTGGTTTATCATACACTACTCTGATATCCTTTAGTGTTTTCCTCATCCATAACACATGTGTGCAGCAAGATGTTGTTGCAGTGTACTTAACCTCTGCAATAGATAAAGATATTGAATCTTGTTTCTTTCTTAACCATGATCCTAATCTACATCCAAGAAATAATGCACTACCACTTATACTTTTCTTTTCATCTACATAACCAACCTAATTTACATATGTGTAAGTACTCAAAGTGAAATTAGTATCCTTTGGATACCATAAGCCATAATCTAGAGTTCCCTTCAAGTATTTGAATATCATATTCACTATTGCAGCATGTGAATCTCTAGGATCTTCTTGAAATCTAGCCAAAATTCAAACTGCATGCATGATAAGGAATTGGAAGTGAAATCTAGCCTATTAATGTATGATAAGCCACAATTGGAGGTGAACTCTCCACCTCTGTCAGACCTCAAACACTTGATTTTCATATACATTTCATTCTCAACCATAACTTTAAATGCTTTGAACTTGTCTAAAGCTTCAAATGTTTCTTTAAGAAAGGTAACCCATGTCATTCTAGAATAATCATCAATTAAAAGCGTGAAATAACTATCACCTTGAAGACTTATTACTCTTGTAGGACCATAAAGATCTATATGCACCAACTCCAACAATCCAGTAGTATATTGTTCTTTGCCTTTGAAAATTCTTCTTTGCTTTCCGATTTGACAATACTTGCAAACAACATTAATAGGCTTTGTAATCCTTAGAAGATCTCTCATTGATTGAACCAAACTAATTCTTATTAGATTATCAAAGTTTATGTACATCCTCTTATGCCATAGCCAAATTTCATTAATCTAAGTCATAAATTAATAACCATCGACACCCTTAAGTTGATAAACATTTCCATCTATCCTTCTTCCAACAAAAATCACAATTCTAGACCCTTTTTTGATCTCACATCCATCATCCTGAAACGTAAGATTGTATCCTTTGCTACACATTTATCCAACACTCAAGAGGTTATGCCTTAAACCCTGAACTTATTAAACATCATCAGTATTATGCTTGCCATAAAAATTGATTGAATCTTTTCCACATATCTTAGTATATGTATCATCACCAAATCTAACACATCCTCCATCATACTTTTCAAGTTTAACAAGCTTACTCTTATCACTGGTCATATGGTTAGAGCATCCACTATCAATGATCTAGTAGTTCTTCTCCTATCTAGCATGAAAAGTAGATAAAAAATTACCTTTAGTCTTAGCCTTTGTCTCCAGAGGGCTTTCCTTCACATATCTCTTAAAGTTAGTAGAAATGGTTTCATCTTTTAAAGCCATGAACAAGCATTCACCATTATCATCATCTCCATAATCAAATTCATATGTCAGAAATACTTGCATCTTCTCTAACATAATAGCTTTTCTTAATCAAGTCTTACCTCTATTCTCCTTTCTTTTGTCATTCACAACTCTATTTGGACATCTTGAACCATAGTACTTACAGTAGCCTTTTTCATCCTTCTCACTTGAAGTTAGATTCGACATCATCAAGATCCTCCTAATTTGATTCTTCAGTCTTCTCTCATTTTCTAGCCTTAAAAGTAGTCTCAACTTTTGCATTATCATTTGTACTAAATTCCCTCATTTAAAATGAAGTTAAGGAGCCATACAACTAATCTCTAGTATACTAATCTAGATTTGCAAATTCCTCAATAGCAGAAACTTTACGACTATAGGCTTTAGGAAGAGTTTTGAGAATTTTATTTACCACTTTTGATTCTTTGAATTTTCCACCAAGACCTCTGATGGAACTAACCATTTCATCTACCCTTTGCATGTAGCTTGTAATTTTTTCATCTTCATACATCCATAGGTTCTCATATGTGATCTTTAGATTCTACATCTTAGCTTGTTTGACCTTATCATCTCCTTCATAAATTATTTCAAAATTTGTCCAGATTCCTTTAGGAGTTTTCAAATCTATAACTTTCACTAATTCAAAATTAGTAAGACTAAATAAGAGAGCATACCTTGCTTTACCATTGCTTCCATAGGCCTTTATTTCACTTCAATTCTCAGACCATTTGTAGGCATAACATAATTAGTCTATACTACCTTCTAGACATCAAACCCAAGATAAACCAAAAAACCTTCCATCTATGTCTTCCAGAGTGCATAGTCTGTGCCATCAAACATAGGGCTCTCCTTGTGTGTCATCCTAGATCTACCTTAAGTGGTTAAGCTTTCTTCCAATGAAATTTGCTTTGATACCAATTATTGAATGCACAAAAAAACTAAGAGGGGGGTGAATTAGCTACACCTTAAAACTTGAAAATCCTCTTACACATTCAAATCCACATTCATTCAATTAAACCCTTAATTTGTTATAATAATTTATCATGAAAATTAAATAATAGAAACTAAAACATAGCAACACCATACACAAGAGAACATTATATTTACGTGGAACACTCAAGAAAAGAAAAACCACAATGAGGATTAGCTCACAATATAACTAATATCAACACTAATTACAAAGACTCACTGCCCATAAATAGAAAGGCTCACTTCCAGAGTAGAAAAGAAGATAAAGAAGATATGTTACATAGAGAAAAATCTCAATGCAACAAAGAATCCACCACAATATCACCAACACCTTCACAGCCCAATTGAAGAATTATAGACACCTTCTACTCACTACATCCAGTAATCCAACACATGAAATTGCACACTACACTTCTCAAATTTACACTTTGTAACTCTACAATTTGCATCACATATTTTTATCCATTATATCTCACAATACCTCAACAACTCAACTCTTATTTATCCTATCTTCAACCTTGAAACTTTCTCCAAGGTCAGCTATGCACCTCAAACATGCAAATTCAAATTAGGTTGGCACCAAAACATTCTCATGATGGGAAGGAATGAAGGTGGACCACAACACACCTTAGATATGACCCAAATCCATCCTTACACACCATGATAAGCTTCCACAAACAAAAAATTACCTTTACAAGTAGTGTAAACACCAAGGTCAGTCGATACCCATGTAAACACCATTAAGCTTTTAAGTGCATGCTCATTTTAATCAACAACAACTCACATACAATAAATTTCACCTAAACACAATTTAGAATATTCCATAGACATCCTAAAAATAAACAAACTCCAATGCAACACCTTTCACCTAAAGAATGTACAAACCAAGTACACTCAAACAACTCTACCATACATTGTAACTAAAATGACTAACTTTCAAAGCACCAAACCTTGAACCACTTTGACAAAAGAAATATACCAACACTATTAGCACACATTTAGATCCGTAAGACCTAAATCATAACTATGTAGAAATATGGAAAAAAAAGTTTTTCCCAAACACCTCTGTAATACATAGTTCACACTCTAGTGAACACAACATCTTCTACACAACCATTCAACACACTAAATTTTGGATACAAGGCCTCTAAACACTTCTAATCAACATATCTTAAATGTACAAACATATCTTCAACCTAGAAGAAATGTGAAGCAAAGCCTGAACACAACTATGCAACCCAAAACAACACTACAACACATTGTTTCCTCTTTTTATCATTTTTTTCTCAAAATTACTTGGAAACCAAGCACCAACGACACATCCTCATAATCTTTAGCACTTTCTCATAGAAAAAATCTTATCAAAGTAACTCTAGAGGTTGAAACCAATAACTTTACTAATGACAACATAATTTAACTTATCAAAGCATATTTATAACATCAACTATCAATTGCTCACACTCTTGCAACAATCTCTCCTAAAAATAGAACCAATGACAACACAGGCTTGTTGACATCAATGACAACACCAACTGCTCATACTTGAAACAATGTTAACTTCATACTTAGCATGGTATAAGAAATTCATTAACCATCTAAAGGTAGTCATGCCTCAACATGGCTTGCTTCATGATACCTAAATAGATTAGATAATCTACACACTATCAAACAACACATGTCTGAAACCTTGAGACAACTAAAAATACTTCTACTTCTACAATATTCTTTATTTTGACAACCTTCACATCTGATAGCCTTGACACTCTTTGATAGCCACTATTAAACTCAATGACTTGTTGACATCAATTTGACATCAATGACAACCTATGCTCAATAAAAACCTACACTAAAAAGGACACAATTTTAACATTTTACAAGCTATTATGAAATGGTCAAAACCATTTATTTCTCATTAGCTTAAAATTAAAAATTCTATATAAGAAAATCACAAGATGGTATTAATTTTTATTAAGAAGATTCCACTATTCATATGTAAAAATTTATCTAATCAAGAAGGGAAATTGCATATAATATCTACATGGTGGTGCTCCCTTTGGGAAACCAAACAAACCATTATGCAGAGGCAGTTGCATCCTATCATGGCCTCATTTTGGCCAAAAATTGAGGAGTTTCTAAACTTTGGTTGGAGGGGAACTCTCTTAATGTTATAAATTGCATCTTGAAAAAATGTCCTCCCTCATGGTCTATTGTTCATTTCATTAATGATTCTATCGCTATTTTAAATTTTTTTGAGGAAATTAAAGTTTTTCATGTTTTCTATGAAGCTAATAGGTTGGTTGATGGTGTTTCCAACATGGAAGTGGTGGAAAGAGCTTATTGGAGTTCGTTTAAATCTCTCCCTCCTAATCTCAAATGTATATCTAATGATGACCAGCTCGCTTATTACTAAGTTTGATATTTTTGGGAAAAAGGTTTTTCATCATGATTCATATTCGAGACTTGCACAATGAACCTTTGGCTTGTTTGATTCATTATTATCACCTTGGTTTCCATAGTATGAAGGCCTAACAGCTTTGGCAGGGTTGTACCTTGATTGATAAGCCCACACGTATTGTGGGTGTTTTTTGTGTTGCTTTGTTGAGAGTCTAGTGTATTTCACAATTTCTCAACTCTTAGGTGTCATTGGGTTATGCTAATTTGCATGCAACCATGGGTGGTGACTATTGTAGAATCCAAACCATTTCTTGTGAGGAATTTCAGACAAATCGTGTTATTTGGGATCATTTGAAGTAGGGAGGGGTTGCTCAATTCATGCAGAGAATTCAAGGTCCACACCCAGATGCCACTAATTTTTTTGTGAAAGGTTGGTCTGGGAGGGAACTATGTTACAAGGGTGTGGAATTTAAAATTGATGAGGAATTTATTGCAGAGACTACTAGTCTGGAAATCTTTGGGAGGAAATTTTATAGGAATAGGGGAGCTACTAAGAAGGCCTTTGCAATTTTTTTCAAATACAAAAAGAGGAAGAAGCTCCAGGAAATTGGGAGTGGTAGCTATGCTTGTAATCCTTTAAAGCCACTGTGGAGGGACCTTGTGTTGGCCATAATGCACTACATCACTCTTGAAGGTAGATTCTTGGTTGTTTATAGCTACCATTTTATGATTTTGAATCATTTTAGACACAAGGTGTTGGTCTCTTTTCTGTACTACTTGATAATGTCTATGGAAAAGAGTATTGAAGACCATAGGAAAAACCATAAGAAGGTGGTTTTACATGAGGGTCTTATGAATCTCTTGTTTTCCCACATTAAGCATAAGTTGATTATGGTTTCTCCTAAAACCCCTGGCAAGAAGTCTGTTAAAAAATCTAGCTATGAAAATAGGGACTCTATCGCGGAATGGGTGGGGAGTTCTAAGGATGAAGAATTAGAGTTTGAAGAAATTTCTATGGATGGTGATGGCTCGGAGGATGAGGACGATGGTTCAGAGGATTGGAGTAAGGGCTATGAAATGGATGTGGAGTTACATGAAACCATGGCAATGTCTGTAAGAAATACTTCGAAAGGGAAGTCCAAAGGCTCCAAGAAAGGAAATCTCTTGGCTAAGAGGAAGATGGAGGTGGTGTTGAATTCTTTTAAGAAACCCTCATTGTCTTGTGGTGAAGGTGGTGAGAAGGATAACCATCTTGGGAAAGGTGGTGAAATTTGTTTTGATAATGTTGTGGTTAAGAATGTCTCTGTTGGGGACCCTTTGCAAGGGAAGGAGGATTTTTCTTCTACAATGGGTCTCAAGGCTCCTATTGTTGAGGGTTTGGGTTTGAATGCTCCTAGTGTTGATGTCAATGCAGGTTATGTTGAGATTTTGAATGGTCTTGAACCTATGGAGATGCAAGGGATGGAGACGATTTCTCTGGTTGAAAAGGAAATTAAAATGGAACGGTTGGAAGTGTTAGCAGATTTAGCTAACTTGCCTGATAAGGAGCAGATTAAAGTGGATATGGTTGAGGTCGAGGACTCCCAGTTGAAGAGGATGAGGGGCAGAAATTGGACCAGTCTAATGCTCTTGGTAACTTTGATCTGAATGTTCAACCTCCCATTAATTAGGATGGCGTGAATATGAATATGTTTTGCAAGATGGCTAAGGATGGGATGCGGAATTTGCTGTCTCTAGTGAAATGGTTGTTTTTTGAGGTTAAGGAGCATAATATTCAAATGAAAAATTGGTAGGAAATATGTGTTCCTATGCTCTGTGGAAATCAAAAGGAATGGGCTATTAAATGAAAACTCAAAACCATGAATGTCATGCCGGATAAGCTGGTTATTGATGTGGATCATCTGGGGGTGTCTCACAAAGAGAGGATTTCCTCTCTGGAAATGTTCGTGAATAAAAATCTGGAGGATCGTATTGCTAGTCTTGAGGAGAAATTTGGGAAAATGTTGGATGACTTAAAAACTATGGTGAACACCAACACCAATTCCCTGAAGACTACAACTAGGGGACTCTTGGTTTTAAACAAGAAGGCCCTTAATTGGATGGGTAAACCTCTTGACTTGGGTGAGTTAGAGAAAGTGATTGAGGAGATTATTTGCTCCAACTAAGTGGAAAAGGCTGAGGAGTACGCTCTAGGGATGGATAAAGATGTGAAGGTTGGGCCATGTCTTACGACCAAAAGAAAGACTAAAAAGAGAGTTGTTGTTCATGTGGATGAGATTAAAGAGGTTATGGAAATGCAAGAGGAGGTCATCAAGGAGAATATGGCCTCAATTAAGGTCTTGGATAATTTGTTGTAGCTGACACTTTCCTTTTTTGTTGGATCGGTAGGGTTGTTGATGTTTTTGTTGTTTGTTTTGTAGAGAGATTCCTTTTATTTTATATTTTGTCATCATTTTGGTATTTTGGGTTGCTGGTTGTTATTGATTAGGTTCTTTTGTATCTTTTGATCCTTGTAAAGGGTTTCGAGTCCCTACAAAACCTGTTTTTCCTTATCAAAAACTACATATAATATCTAAACTCTAGATTTTGACCACAACATAATACAATTGAATTCTACTCATATACACATCTAGCATGACTCATAACATGCTTAATCCTTCATTCTCATCACAAGATCAATTTTAGGGATATTCACAGTCATAGTATTTCATATTCCAAAATGATATTTAATTTAAATAAAGATCACAATTGAATTAATATATTCTAAAGTTGATAAAGTGGAGATCCCATCCCAAATATGATGAATCATAAACTAGCACTTGCACCAAAAAAAGGTGCAATGGTTATGCCTATTATAATTTATATAGAATATCTTATAAATTTGATAGGAGATTTGTAGTTAAATTTATAAGTACTTTATTAAAAATGATAGGACATCAAAAATGTGTACTAATCATTAATAATCATTTATAAGAATTGATACAATATTAGATGGTGTGTTTTGACATGAACTATTGTAGCAATCTTGGATGTCAGGCCCATGATCACAACAACCAATACAAATAAACCATTACATAAACCAAAATAACACCAATTGAAGAATGAAATCTTATGCCTCCTCTTTGTTGGGTCTCTCTCATCAAATTGGTCTACACCAAATTCCTATAAACAAAGTATGTTCCCTCCTTGAACCAAAGAAACCAAGTATATTGAAATGAAAAAAAGCCACCAAAAAATTATAGGTCTGGTGCAAGAATATGATGTGTAGCCAAATGGGGGTGGGTTAAGAAACAGTAGAGAAGTTGAAAGAGTTACAAGATATCAACCCATGCGATCAAATAATA
Source organism: Sequoia sempervirens (assembly GCA_007258455.2). Lineage (NCBI taxonomy): Eukaryota > Viridiplantae > Streptophyta > Pinopsida > Cupressales > Cupressaceae > Sequoia > Sequoia sempervirens. Next base: position 95,380,314 of record VDFB02256132.1, on the reverse strand, counting down.
TGAATTATGTCTTTTTTATGAATTATTTGTGATCTCAAACACAAAAAATGAAATATTTATAATGTCCATTCAACAAGTGTAGTGTAGAAAAATGTATCCCTTTACATTTTCATGCTTTATTTGGGCCCTCCTAATTAAATTGAGATTAATTAGGCCTTAATAAGTCCTATTATGTATTTAAAATCCCATTAAATTACATTTTTTTGAAGGGGAATCCCAACAATAATTAATGCCTAAACACAACACTTTACCTTGAGAAATGTGTGTTCCAGGGATAGGGACCTGGGACCCATTTTCCCATGGGTGAATGGGTCCTCCCTAGGCCTTTAAACCTAAATTTAAATTATGTTTTTGGTGGTATTTAAATTTCCCCAAATTCATATTTTGATGTTGTCTTGTATTGTTTAATTTTTGAGAAATTAAGGATATATACCTATAAATACAAGGTTATTTTATCAAATTAATCCTAGATTTTCAAAAGAATTTGAAGAGAAATTTCACAAGAGAAAAGTTGATGATCAAGAGCATTCAAGAGTAGATATATCAGAGATTTGATGTATCAATAAAGATCCAAGCATCATGTCAAAGTATTCTTGCATCATGCATGTTATTAGAGCTAACATTGTGATGTAGGTTTCAAGATCAAGTCAAGCATTCAAAGCATTATTTCAAGCAAGATTCAAGTATCAAGATCCACATCCATTGAAGCCATTTCATGCAAGTTTTAGACCTCCATTATCAAGGTTCATCAAGGGTTTATTGAGTGGTAACATAGAGTTGTTCATTCTTCATTCCCTCCTTCATGTTTCATTATTTCATTTCAAGGTTTAATTACCAAAACATGGTTTGACCAAGGTAAGACCCCATTCACCAAAAGCAAACATTTTTATATCTTGTGTTTGTGTTTGTAGATTTAGGTTGAAGAATGATTGAAGACCTCTTGAAGAGAAAGATTGGAAAAGTTGCAAAAGTTGCAAAAGTTGTCAAAGTTGTTATTAAATCACTGAATCCCACATATAGATCTGATTTTTGACTTTCCAACAGTGAAACTCAGAGAATCTAGAAGTGAAAACATAAGACTAGAGGCTCTCAAAAGTTGCAAAAAATCCAAGACAAAAGACCCATTTTCCCTTGGGTGAATAAGTCCTAGTTTGCATGATAAAACGACCTTTTGGTGATAGTTACACAACATTTAGACCTTCTCAAATCTGTAGAAAGTTTGTCATTTTTGTTTTTCATATAGTTTTTCTTGTTGTTACAAGTTTGAATTAGCATAATTAGGTTGATTTTCTATATTTATTTTATCTCCCAAAAGTGTTGTTTAGCCTTGTACCCCTATCCTCAAGCATAAGGAAACATGAAGATTCTCGCATTCGGTTGATTCATCTAAGGGTTGTTAGTCAATTCATTGTGGGGATCTCATTTCCTAACGAAATTAGGAGACTAGGTCCATCATACCCCACTTTCCAAGCATTTGATGATGCAAACCTAATTTCTTTCATTTCAACAAGATAAAATTTTGACAACTATTTATTACTTTTATATCTGAATAAGATTAAAATCCCTTTTAATTTAACCTGAGTGGTCTACTTATGGACATTAACCAAAAAACCATGAAAGAAACTAATTTCTACGATATAATTTATAGTACATGCACTTGCTTTGGGATAAAGACTGATAATTGGTACACATAGTGTGTAGATATATTTAAAATGATTTTGAGGTGGTGAGGCAAAGGGATTTAACTCTATTAATCACTTATTAATACCCATGTTAATTTCAAAGCTCGGGTGTAGAGAAATTCTCAAATATGTATAAATAGCCAAAATTTTAGTAAGATTAAAAATATTATAAGAGAATATAAAGTTAACATGAATTATTTCTAGCATTGAGGAATGGCAATAGATGGAGCTCAGGCGGGAAGCGACAGTTTGAAAACTACTGATGATGATGGTGTCAAGGGAGATGAGTCAAATGGTGATGACTTTGCTCCCTTCCTATGTTTGTATGTTGGGAGTTGTTTTGGTGTTGGACCCCCCTTAGATTTTGCGTCTGGCATTGATGCGATTTGTGGGGGGTGTTGGCCTACTAAACCCCTTGAGCTTGAGGGTGTTGTTTGGGTGACCTTCCTGCCTTTTTTCTGGCTACCTACTATGCGGTGGGCGAGTGTGGGTTTCTCTAAGGAAATTTGATTGTAGAATGGGCCTCTTTTTGTTCCCATTTGACATAATAGGAAGGCTTGGTGGTTTTTCATGTTGTTATGTTCTGCCTCTGGCTTCTTCTTGGTTGTCCTTCGCTTCTTCCTATTGCTTGTTTAGTGGATCTATTTTGAGGGTTTTTGTTCTTGGAGTGTTTTGGGTTCTTCCTATCCCCTCTCTAAGGAGTGATGGTGTTTCCCTTTGGATGGTTGTTGGGATTTTTGGCTCATCTCTGGCTCTAACTGGCATGGTGGTGTTGCTTGGTATCCTTTCATGTTGGCCCTTCCCCTGATTTTCATCCTACTTGGGACCCCCTGTTCCTCTTGGGGGTTGGGTGTTCTCATTCATTGTGAGACCAAGACTCTACCTTTGATGGTTCTTTTTGTTGATGTTTTCTTTGTGGCCTTGTTCTCTCTTCATGTTGTGGCCTTTGTCTCTCTAGCTAAGTATCTTTGGACCCTCTTTGTTGAGGATGTTGATTTTCCTCTTGCCCCCCAAGTGGATGATGTTGGGGTTTGTGGTCTTCTTTTGGGTTGAGTTGCTTCATGTTTGTATATTGTTGGCTCAGTTGTTTTGGCATTTTGTGATGGATCGAAAGTGGGTGAGCAATTGGCTTGTTGTTGGGTTTTTTTTCTATGGAAACCCAAATGAGTTCTTATATGAATGTTGTTAATGTGGACCTATGGTGTTTATTTGAGACTCTTTTCCTTGTCCATAGTTTGTTTCTAGTGTAGTGTTTACCGAAGGATGCTACAGTTGCTTGCTCAGCTATTGTGTTAGCTTTCTCCTTTGGTCCTATGAAGGTGGACCTCCCTCAGCTGTTCTTATTGAGGTGGGAAATTCTCCTATGGAGGTGGAGGTGGAGGGTGCTAGTGATTTTTAGATGCGGTGGTCTTGATGCTTGTAGCATCCTCTCCAATAGAGGGGAGCTCATTCCTTTAGAGGTGGTTTTGAAGTTGGTTTCTTGTAACTAGAGTGTTTTGAAGGAGTTGTAGTTGGAGTTGTCCATGGATGATTTGGGCTCTTTGGATTTTCATGTTTTGTTGCAAGTTGGGTGGTATTCTAAGTTTCTCTCTATGTCCCAGTAGGCTAAGTTGATTAGGGTTTTGATGGTGTCCTACACCATTAATATGGTTATCTTTCTTGGCTCTATGGTGTCTTCCATGAGTGGTTGGTGTGTTGATGTCTGGAAGATGCAGGCAATTTCTTTATATCTCTAAGGGTTTTTGGTCCTAGTTAAAACCAGGTTGTAAAAGGGGTTTTAGGTCCTTGCTTGTTTGTTTGGTGTAGTGTGTGTAATCATTTTTATCTTTTACAGGTTGTTGTGGCATTGTTGTTGGTTTACAGTTTATTTTATTTGTAGTTTTCTTTTCTTTTTATTGGGTTTTAGGCCCCATCAAACCTACTTTTACCTCTAATCAAAAACATGAATTATTTCTAAATTTCACTCTATAAGTTTTTCCCCCACATTTTAGGTTGAACTCCATGATTCATCATCATGAAAAAGAACAAAAAAGAAGAAAAATGAATAGTTATTAGTAGACTGGGTTGTTGGAAGTTGAAGGGTGCATCAATTGGTTGTCATTAATGTCAGTAGGTTGTCATTGATGTCAACATAGTACTACATGTATGACTAGTTTACCGAAGGTTTTTCACATTGAATTTGACCATTATGTGTAGTTCAACATGTAGGTTTTAGGTTCAGTTCCTACCGTGTGACAAACTATGATTCAAATATTTCAAGATCTTGGCCGACTTGGAGTATGTAATACTTTATGGATATTTTTGGCTAACCTAATTGATGTGTAATATATATATATATATGTGTGTGTGTGTGTGTGTCTCTCTCTCTCTCTCTCTCTTTGGAAAGTAGAGAGTGTGTGAGGGATGCGAGGTGTGGGGTTATGGAAGAACGTAAATTTAGAAACGTGTGTGGTTGTAGTAGATCAAAATAAACAAATTTAGCGAAGACAAAAATATGTGATCAGAGCATAAGTATTGAGTGATTACTAAACTTCATCTAGAACTAAATTCAACACAAGAAGGGTGTAATTCATCAGTTCACTTTTGGTGGTAATCCATAACTTTTTTATTCTAGTAGTGAGCCATATTTTTATATCTTTGTGGCAGTGAGCCCTCTGAGTTGTAGCCTTGTGGATAGTGAGTCCTTATTTCAGGTAGTGAGCCTTTTTGTAATCGGTTTTGATATTCTTTATAGTGTGAGTTAATCCTCACTGTGGTTTTTCCCTCATTGGGTTTTCAACATAAATCTAGTGTTATTGTGTTTGTGCATTTACATTTGATGGTTAATCACTTAATCAGTTTATGTGTTAGAGCTCCAATAATTGGTTTTAAGGTTGTAATGTGTGACAACTAATTCACTACCCTCTCAGTTGTCCTGTCCAATAATTGGTATCAAAGCAAGGTACTTTGGAATAAGTTTAACAACTTGAAGGAGATCTTGGCATGTTTAACTAAATGATGAAGGGATCTTACTTAGATGAAGAATTGAGAGCAGAGACCTTAGAGTCTAAGAATGAATATCTAAAAGAAAATGTCAAGTAGGTAGGTGAATGTATTCAAAAACTAAGAAACTAGATCCAAAAATTTAAGTTGAAACATAAAGAAGTTTATCAGGAAGTAAAAAAAGAAAAGGAGACTGTTGAAAATCTAAGGATGAAGCTTTAAGAAAGCAAAAGAATGGAAGAAAATGTGAAATTGGAAATTGGAAAAAGTAAAGAAATTATCAATCAAAAGACAAAAAAATTTGACAAGCTTGAAAAGGAAGTAGCAATTCTTAAGTTTGATCTGGGAAGCGAAAAAAACTTTGAAGGAAAATTTAAGATAAGTTTAGGAATTCTTGATGAATTAATTTCATCTCAAAAGCTTGTAAAGGATAAAGGTGGTCTAGGACTTGAAGAAGGACAAATTTCAAAGACTAATGCAAGTCTCAAAAAAATGAACAGTCAAAGGAAAATTCACGGTAATACTTATCAAGGAAAGAATAGAAGGATCAATACCAAAAGGATACCCAATCGACAACCTCATGATCAAAGGTACACATCTTTTAATGGATTTTGTTACTCATGCAATAAATTCATAAATAGAGCAATAGAATGTAGAAGAATGATGAACTAGAATAGATTCTTTGGAGGATAATGCGATGGTTGTAACAAGTTTGGACATAAATCTACAAAATGTAGAAGTCAGATAATGATGAACATATTTAATATGGAAAGAAGATTTTATTCTTTTCAAGGCTACAGTTATACATGTAATAATTTTGGACACAAGGCTAATCAGTGCAAGAAAAAGATGAATACAAACTCTCTTGATCAAAGATTTGTTGTATGTCACTCTTACAACAAATTCAGACATATCTCAAAATTTTGTAAGAGCAAAGTTGGAAAGAAATTGAATCCAAAACAAAAGAACAAGCTTAATTTAGAAGAAGTGAGGAGAGAAATGGAAAAAATTTAGAGAAAGAAAGAAGAACCAAAGAACAAGGACAAATTAGATAATTTTGTATTTGCATCTGGTGCAAATACCTCTTCTATGAACTAAATCTAATAATAGCCTCATGGGGAGCAATCGCAAAAAAATATTTCAAACCCCTGGTATAAGAGATGTCATGAGATGACACAAGGATATGCAATGTAATTTTCATTCTGAAGGAAATGAAGAAAATTTTGGTAGAAAAAATGCATTACAAAAGATTTGAAAAATCTTTTTGATTACTATGCATTTCACAAATTGGCTAACAGCTTAGGTAGAAGGAGAATCTAACAAACTAAAGTACAAATGATGATGTGGCAAGCAATTAACTATCCTTTATGAGAAACCCTAAAAGTGATAAGTTAAATAAGGAAGATTGAGTGGTCATTTTCATTTTGAAGTGAGGGAGTTGAGAAACAAAGAGTTAGGGTTATTAGAAAGTGAAAGGACAAAGAACATCACAGAAGCAATGGAGTCAAAAGAAGTTGTGGTATTTAATCCACACAGTAACGAATTGCAGAAATTGAGTAAGTTACAGATTGATGAATTTGACCATGAAAAGATTCAAAATCTTGAGACTTCTCTTTCAGTTGAGCAAATGCTTAAGGTCAAAAATTTAGAGCACAAGGGTTTAGAAATTTGGAGTGAATTTCCATACTTTTTAAATGTGGGCATTGTTTGGGTTATTTTAAGTAGAATTCAAGGTAATTAGATGATCTTTGACAAACCTTATGAGATCATGAAGGAAGCAATTGTAACAATAACATGACTATGTGATATCAGACCCGTTCGAGTCAAGAAATTGATAAAGAACAAAGAGGTTGAAGCCCTAACTGGAGTAACAGGAGATCAAAGGGCACTTATAGTTCACACCATAATTGACCCTGTGATAAGGATCCTCCTCTAGAAAGAGTAAAACAAGAAAAATCAGTTCATGTCTCCCTCTAGAAATGAAGAAGCTGAAGACAAAGGAGAAGGAAGAAAGGAAGGAAGCAAAACTTGCAGGAGCACTTGATCTGGTATCAACTGATGATGATGAAGAAGATATTACTAAATAAAGGGTGTTAGAAATTCTTAAGAAACTTGATGGGATAAAGAAGGTTGGAGATATATGGTTGTCTTGGCCATCATATGAACATGATGAGATTATAGATGCTTTTGGCTATTTACATCATTCATAATGGCATTGATCTAAGTGAATTGACATGTACCTTACCAGAAGTATTGATTAAACATATTGAAGATGGATTAAGGGAACTATCACCTGGTGAAACAACATAAAAAGACGAAATTCAATTGGCTTTAGAAGAAAGATGCACAAATGAATAAAAGAGGTTAACTAAGAGTATAAATGAACTGAGGAGTTGTATCAAAAGTGTAAACAACATATATAGATATTGTCTTTGGTGACCTTCTACTATTGTGAACTATAGAAAAAAATCGATACTATTGAGCATGAATTAGACTTTATTGGAAAAACATATGATGTTCTTAATGACAATGATGGAACATAAAAGAAAAGGATCAATTCCTTGCAATCTGATCTTGCAATCATCATGGTACAAAGGGATGGTATTGTGAAGACCTTTTGGAAATTCAAAGAGATAATTGAGTTAAGATTGGAAAAAAAATTTGATCTCTTGGAGGATGTTGAGAAAAAAGCACAGAAGATTGTCATTCTAAATACTCTTCTAGAAACAATTGAGTCAATAGAAAAGAACAACAGTATTTGTTTATACATCAAGCTGGCAATGGATTCCTGGAAGAAATGTCTTCCAAAGCTGAAAGAAAAATACAAGGAAATATTTTGAAGAAAGAAGGATTGAGGTAAAGAATCATTTTTGATAACCTTTTTGAAAAATTTTGAAGTAAAAGGAAAATAGAATTTTTTTTGTCATTGATGTCATAGGGGGAGAGAAGGCATGTGAAAAAGGGAGAGAGAAAGCATGTGAAAAATAAAAATCTTTTTTGTTGTTGTTGGCATTCACTTCTTGTGTTGCCATCAATGAAAAAGGGGGAGATTGTTGGAAGATGAAGGTTGCATCAATTGGTTGTCATTAATGTTAGCAGATTGTCATTGATGTCAACACAATACTGCATGTATGACTAATTTACTGGAATTTATTTCACATTGAAGTTGACCGTTATGTGTGGTCTAACATGTTGGTTTTAGGTATGGTTCCTATCGTGTGACAAACTATGATTCATATATTTCAAGATATTGGATGACTTGGCATATACAATACTTTATGGATGATTTTGGCTAACCTAATCGATGTGTAAGATATATATATATTCATATGTGTCTCTGAAAAGTAGAGAGTGGGTGAGGGACGTGAGGTGTAAGGTTATGGAAGAAGAACATAAAGTCAAAAGAGTGTGTGGTTGCAACAGATTAGATAAGTGAATTTAGCAAAGACAAAAATAAGTGATCAGAGTAGAAGTATTGAGTGATTACTAAACTTCATCTAAAACCGAATTCAACACAAGAAGGGTGTAATTCATCAATTCACTTTTGGCAGTAAGCCATAAATTTTGTATCCCGGCAGTGAGCCATCTTTTTGTATCTTTGTGGAAGTGAGCCCTCTGAGTTGTAGCCCTATGGACAATGAGTCCTTATTTCAAGCGGTGAGCCTTTTTGTAATCAATTTTGATATTCTCTATAGTGTGAGTTAATCCTCACCATGGTTTTCCCTCATTGGGTTTTCCATGTAAATCTAGTGTTATTGTGTTTGTGCATTTTCCTTTGATGGTTAATCACTTAATCAATTTATGTGTTAGCTCTGGTAATTGAATTTAAGGTTGTAATCTGCGACAATTGATTCACTCCCCCTCTTAGTTGTCCTATCCAACATGGGCTAGTTGAAAAATTAAGAGAAGAAATGAATATAAAGTTTTACAATTCATAGATGAGAATAAAGCTATTCATAAAACTATGCAAAATATTTTGTATCAATCTAATCAATAAGATGAAATCATGTCCAAAATGTTAGTAAGTCTTAAAAATCATTTTAATTTAGATAGTAATAACTATTATCAATCAAAATGTTTAAGCAAAATGTATTTAAAAGAGGATATTAGTTTAAAAAATGCTAATCAATAGATAGATGAGAGATGAGGAAAAAACAGTCTAGTATTGTCCCTAATATAATTCTAAAAATAGCTCTAAGAAGGGGAAGCATAGATGCAACACTATACCAAACATTCCAAAATTCTTTGCAGTAGTGGCGACATTCTATTACATGACATTGGTGAGATAAGTAACCAAGTTGCCAAAAATACCATAGTAGGCCAATCATTTTGTCATTTCCACACAAATAATGAGAAGAGAAGATGACCATCCTCTAGTGAGAAGTATGTTGATCTATTTTCCACACCCAAATCACCATGAGATTGTTGGAATTTGATGAGTTCTAAGCTGTAAAGTCGGCAATGAATTTTTTTCGCTATTTCCTTTATAAGCCCCATTTATCACCATTGGGATAAGATACTCAATAAAATGAAGGTAAAAATTAAAAGTTGATTCTAATATTTGGTTGACTCCTCCAAATAGGATAATCTTAATGAAAACACTTCCCATTGCTCTCCTTTTTCTCTCAGACAAGTATCATTAGTTCCCTATAAGGAATCATACATAATGTGGAGTAGCTTCTTGTAAGGATTATATGTAAAGGAGGAACCCAAGGAAAGAAAGATAGAAAGAATAAATCCCATTTCATTAAATAGGAGCGACTAATAAGGAGCAAAAAGAAAGGAAATTTTGGATTTGAGAATCCTCATGACCATCAAGAGGCCTTGGCTGCTAAGCTTCTCTAGACTAAATATAGAGTGATCAGTAACAAGGATAGATGGTGGGTTAAATTTCTCTCTCAAAAATACCTTCATCGGGTAAAAAGAAGATCTCTACAATTCTCTTCCTTGGTGAGTTAAACACAAATTTGGAAGTTGCTTCAAACCTCATCTCTCAACATATCTATTGGATGTATGTAATGGAGTGAAAATCTATTTTATTGAAGAAAAAATGGGACAATTAGAACCTTATCTCTCAAATCAGCTTAAAAGGTGGTTAACCTAGAATAACGTCCTCATTCTTAATCAAGTTATAGAGTTTAAAGACATTGCTAAATTGGAGAATTGGAAAGAACTCGAAATCCCACTAGAGTTGAGAGTAGTCTGGAAAATTTTCTCACACTCAATGGAAGGAAGGATTCCTCTAGTTATTACAAACAAGAACAACCTTATAAGGGGAAGCATGAATGGTTGCAACACTTACTCTATTAACAAAGATTACAAGATGATGAGTGGTGCATATTCCACTTAAATATGCTAAGAAGGAGTATATCCCACTTTGACTAAATGACAACGCTTATGGCATAAAGGCATCATCCCCAAACTAAGCTTCTTCCTTCTCAACAGCTAACATATGAAAATCTCAAAAGAAGAGTCTTCTCAAGACCAAACTATTGATTGCTCTTTGTTGGCTTAAGGAAGAGAAATATAGTCATCTTTTTACCAAAAGTGTGTATGCTAAAGAAGTATGGAAGCAGAGACTCAACAATGCCACTCCTACAACCACCAATCCAAATACTTTTCAATATGCAATTCACTTCCCTAATCATATTCAATATGTGCATAAGGAGGTTGAATCCAACCTCTTGCATTCAAACATCTACCAAGATATATCTTCTGGGGCATTTGAAAAGTTACAATCATTTAATTTTTAGAGAAAAAAATACAACAATGTTCAAGATCTTCTTCAAGACACAACTCATTATGCCCCAAAAGTGCAAGGTAGATTGAAGAAATCCAATAACAGTTTACCACATCTCTAGGAAGTCACCAATATGGTGACTTGAACTTTTGACGCCTACAAACAAAATAGAAAAAAGAATGAATAATAATTATCATCATGACTTGCTTGCATTCAATTCTTTCACAGTGTGTTGTGGGACACGGTCGTGCGTGCATGGTCATAGGTATTTGGAGTCACCAATGGCAATAAAACCCCCAAAGTGTTGAAATTGAGAAAATATGTACTTTTTAGAATGAAATAAACACATCTTAAAATGATTTGACTATTACAAGAGTTTCAATAAAGTGAATCCCATCAAACTTTGTCGCAAACCTATCTTTATTACACAATTTTCATTGTGATTCCTCACATCGATGTCTCTCCAAATTGCTTGTTTTCCCCTGCAATACACAGAGGTAATGCAAAATTTTCTAAACACAAAACTAATTTCAAAACCATAGAATTGATTGATAAAAAGATCTCCATAAAAAAATCACCCATGCTGAGGAGAAAGTGTTGATCTAAATGCTACTCATTTGGCCTAGAAAATTCAAGCCAGTAGATGTGACTGTTGCAACAATGACCATTAATTTTTTTGCTGAAAAAAATGCAATTAAAACCCTACAAAAGCAAAAATTTCCTACATAGAAAAACCAAAACCAAGCTCCCTATAGCTGCTACATTTAATTTATTCAACAATAAACAAAATCTAAAAATATTGGAGCTTTAGGGCTACTTAGATTCATGAGTTGGAGATGAACCAAAACCAAGCCCCCTCATGATATAAATCTTATTTTCTTTGGAGATTTATAATGAAAAGTATTAAATGTGAGTCCAAATTTGTTTTCAGGCATCAAGAAGTTTCAACCACTAGAAAAAAAATCCATTCAATTCATAAATGTGAGACCAAGACTATTTGGAGTGTATTTTTCAGTGTGAGATAATTATGGTGGGCTATGCCCACAATATATAGCCTATTGGCTAAAAATACAAATATGGAAATAATTCATAACTACAACCTTTCCAAATCCTTATTATCATCCACTAAAAAGCATAAGTTACAATTTTATAACAAGATTACAACTTCTTCAAATATGACAAGATAATATGAAATGAATCTTCCAAGAGCTAAAACATCCTCATGAATACTCCATAATATTTTTTTGTGATTCCAACAAGCATTCCCAATGGTGATTAATACCACACAACCATGTGGGACCTTGAGGCCCACTGCTCTAAAATACGAGAAGGTTTGCATGGTTATCATATGCCAACATGACATTTAAGATTGGTCACCTCTAAAAATACTTCAACCAAACATTTCTTATAAATATAAATCACTATATGTCTAGGAAACAAGGAATATGAGGAAAGTTTAGGACAAGGAATGGTTTCCCCTTGGTTCTCCAAAACCAAGATAGGATCAATTAGACATATGATCTCAAAGTAAGTGCACCTCTTGCAACACTAGTCAATGTAATCCATATTTTTAGACATCCTTTCAACTTGTTACATAATTTATAGTTGCAACCGATCTTTCTAAATGTATTGTTGAAATATTTCATTCCCAATGCAATCCATCCTTTCAAACATTATTTTTGTAGATTCCATAATCTTGAATGCAAATTATTCTTGTAGACATCCATTTGACAAATTAAAAATTCAAATGTAATCCATCCACTTCTAGCTCTAAGCTCTTAATCATTATTATAATACATTCCAAAGCCACTAACTTATGCAATTAACCCTTAGAAGGAAGAAAATTACATTTTAACACACAATACACATTTCAAGGCAAGAACACATTAATTCTATTGAAAAAGTCATATTTCCACAAAATAATTTTAATCCATATATTTCAAATTAAAAAATAAATAATATAAAATTTACCACAATTTCTCAATATCTAGGTTCCACAATTAGATAACCTTTAATATTTTAAAAATAAAATAAAATACAAAAAAACTCAAATTTCTAAAAAAACCCTCTTGTCCCAAATTCACCCCACAATACATTTTTGCAATCATATATTTTCGTTTAGAAAAAAATTCAAGAGTTTTGCTATGAAATTGAAATTTTCTAAATTTACAAGATATCCTAAAAATACCCTCTTGTCCATAATTCACTCAACAAAATAGTTCTATAATCACATAAAAACTTTAGAAAAAAATGAAAGGGTTTGGGTACAAAATTCATATTTACACAAACAACAAACCATATGCATCACCAATTAAAATGAGAGCATGTCCTTACACACATATCAACAATTCAAATTTATTTCTCATAAACATAAATAAAATCGCACTTTTCTTTCCTAAATCTATGACAAAGTCACACGGAATACCTATTTATTTATAATGAGTCCAAGGCTAGAAAGTTGTAGGTATTTCTCCACTTTGAGAATAATCAAGTAATTTTAAGCTTTCATGAAACATCCTTCAAATTTTTAATGTAAGTAAGAAAGTAGGGATTTGAAGAAAATCCACACTTTCTCTCTTGCTATCCCAAAAACTCATAAGGAAAAGAAGAAGTAAAATATAATTAATACCTTTTGCATATAAATCAATACCTAAAATCAAGTTCCTTCTCAATCATTTTCACACTCACTTTTTCAAATACAAGATAATATATAATTTTTGAATATTTATTTTCACTCAAAATATCTAATGTAGAAGGCATTTTTCACCTTTTTGATAATTCATAATTATTCTCAAGGAATAAATAAATATATCATATTCAAGAGTTATTCCTAAGGCATATATAAATAAATCTCACTTCACAATTATTCTTAAGCCATATATAAGATACAGGCCACTTCGTTTTTGAAATAGAAACTTATAAACTACTTATAACACTTTAAAACTCTCATTTTTAAATATGAATTCTCTTTTTAACATTTCAAATGCATTCAAATATTTCACTAAGCTATTAAATCAATTCCACTCATAGGTAACCCAAACTGCACACAAAGAAGTAATTGGATCTATAGTAACACATGACTTACACTAGGCTTTAACCTATTTTACACATACACCATGTAGTAAAAATATAAACATAAACATAAAAACCATGTAAACTATGTTTTTGATTAGCCACCATTAGGATTTTAATTGTGCTTACACACTAAATTTAAACATTACATGCATATGCCTAATATTTAACAATAGCCAAAGAATACTTTGATCCAAGGTTGGATTTGGGGTGGTAGGATGCATCCTTACTCTCACTTGCAGTTTGTGGATGATACTACTTTGATGGGCATGACTAGAATTCAAGAAGCTATGAACTTAAGGAAAACTCTAGATATTTATTTGGGTGTCTCTGGACAAAAGATTAATGAGGACAAGTCTTCAATCTTCTTTTTTAATACTCCCTAGCTCATTCAAAATAGGATTGCTAGGATTCTCAGGTTTTAGATTGGCTCTGACTTATCTTGGGATTCCCATCTCAATGGGTTCTTAGGTTAGAGATATTTGGTAGGATGTGTTGGATAAATCTCATAGGTGGATAAGTCATTGGACTTGCCAGTTGCTCTCTTCGACTAGGTGTGAATCTTTTAAAATTTGTGGTGTAGTCTCTTCCTATTTATAGATGTTTTGTGCAGGTGGCCCCCCAATGCTTTCTTAAGGAATTTGATGCCTTAGCTAGTCAATTTTTGTGGGTTGGTAATTTTTCTTCTTCTAAATGGAGCCTTGTTAGGTGGGATTCAGTTTTTAGGCCAAAGCAGGAGGGGGGTCTTGGGCTCAAACCTGTAGGTTTGATTAGACAGGTCTTAACAGCTAAGCTATATTGGCGTTGGTGTACTAACCAAGATCAAGACTAGGCTAGGATTCTTACTATGAAGTACCTTTGTGGGGTGTGTGTTATGGATGTGCCATGATGTAGCCTTGCGAGGAAGGGTTCCATGATTTGGGAAACTCTTAAATGAGGCAAAGCTCATTAAACAAGTTCTCTTTTCAATTTGTAATAGTGGCTCTGATGCTCTCTTTTGGCATGATTCTTGGATGGGCATGCCCCCATCTTGACTATGTTTTCTCACCTTGTGCCCCTCAATAATAGTTTTCTTGAGGCTGGTTGGTGTTGGGTGAAATATTTTAAATTGGTAAAGGCTATGGGACAAGTGGAAGTGGTGTGTTGGAAGACTTCATAGGAGTGGTTGTCGAGGGGATCTAAGGAGACTTGTTTAGAGTTGGCTAGGATTTTGGGTGACAAAACGTGCAATGCCCTTTCGGGGAGGGACACTTTGGCTTGAGGCCCTTCTCCAAAGGGTATTTTTTTCTGTTGCCTTGGACTACCTGGAATTAGACAAACACGTGTTTGGGAGGATGGAGGTGCCTTGGTGGAAGCAAGTCTGAAACAAGTTTTCTTGGCCCAAATGCATTTTTTTCTTATGGTTGGTTGTGAAGAATAGATTTCTTATCTGGGACAATCTTTGAAAGAGAGGGTTTCATGGTCCCTCTATCTATGTTCTTTGTAATAAAAGTGAGGAAATTTCCTCTCATCTTTTTTTCTTATGCCCTTTTTCTTGGGTTGTTTGGAACTCCTAGTGGGGAGCTAGGAATCATGCTTATGTCCATGCCACTTCTTTGGTTGAGTTTTGGGATAGTATGGGTAGCCCTCCTACACATACTTCTTTTCTTAAGTTTGCTTGGATCCTTGGCCCCTCCCTAATTATTTGGCAAATTTGGCTAGAAAGGAACAAGAGGATATTTCAGGATGGGAAAATGGTGATGGCTTAGGCATAAGATCCTCTACAGGGTTCAAAAAACTATCTTTGAAAATTGTGACATGTCAGATACTGTGGATCCTAATGACCTAGCTATCTTAAGGAATTTGAATCTGGTGGTTGGTGTCCCTAGTTACTATGATAGTAGGAGGTCTCAACATACCAAGAAAAAAATCAAGAGGGAAGGCAAATGGATCCCTCCTCCTTAGGGTGTTCTTAAGGTGAATAATGATGGCTCTTATTGGGGGAATCTTGGGCATGCTGGGATTGGTGGCATTGGTCAAAACAGTGTTGGTGATAATGTGTTCTTCTTCTCTATTTATAAGGGGTAGCAGACTAATAATCTTATGGAGGCCCTAGCTATTCTTTATGTGGTGGAAAGATGTTACTCCCTTGGTTGGAGGAAGATCATTTGTGAATCAGATTCACAGATTATTATTGATATGTTGAATGATAAAAGGCTGGAGGGGGCCAATTGGAAACTAGCTTTACTAATCAAACAGATTTTGAGGTTGTGTAGTTCATTGGAGTATATCTCCTTTTGTCATATTCCTAGGGAGTGGAATAGAGCGGTTGATTGTTTGGGCATCTGAGCATGAGGATAGGTGGGATTGTGGGTGACTAGAACCTTCTACCCCCTGGGTATGTGAAGACCTTAGAAAAGGTTATTCTAGAGGATAGGAATATGCAATTGTACCCTTTTGGGGTTTCATTGGGGAACCCTGGTTCTCTTATAGTTTCTTATGTATTGTTTCTTTATTTTCTAATAAAATTTTACCCCCTTTTTATTTAAAAAAGTAGCTAAAGAACATAGTAAAATCAACAAAATTATATATTCTATAATTTAATATTAATATTTTAGTTACAACATCGTCATATAGTACAAACAATACAATATTCAACATGATTTGTAGGAAATACAACCCTCTCCATATAATAATGGGTACCCTAGGCATCAAGGGGGTCTACCTTTTTATCCTTGTGAGTATTTTCCCAGCCTCCCATGTACAAAGATTTAAATTAAATTATGTAATTAGGATCCCAACCATCAATCACTCCCCATTAATTATGGGTTGGATTCTAAAGCATTTCATTTCTTTTTAAAGGTATGTCTATCCCCAACCCTAATACACCTTAGGTGTAAAGGTGGGATAGACTTCTTCATATTGTGGATGACATTAGCAGCATGGAAAGTATGACTAATGTTAATGGGTAGTAGATGAACGATCTTATGGAGGCCCTAGCTATTCTTTATGCGGTGGAAAGAAGTTACTCCCTTAGTTGGAGGAAGATCATTTGTGAATCAGATTCACAGATTATTATTGATATGTTGAATGATAAAAGGATGGAGGGAGACAATTGGCAACTAGCTTTACTAATCAAACAAATTTTGAGGTTGTGCAGTTCATTGGAATATATCTCCTTTTGGCATATCCCTAGGGAGTGGAACAGAGTGGTTGATTGTTTGGCTAAGTGGGTGTTTGAGCATGAGGATAGGTGGGATGTGGGTGATTGGAACCTTCTACCCCCTGGGTATGTGAGGACCTTGGAAAAGTTTATTTTGGAGGATAGGAATATGTAATTGTACCCTTTTGGGGTTTTGTTGGGGAACCCCGATTCTCTTTTGGTTGCTTCTATATTGTTTCTTTATTTTCTAATAAATTTTTACCCCCTTTTTATTTAAAAAAATAGCCAAAGAACATAGCAAAACCAACAAATATTATATAATCTATAATTTAATATTAATATTTCAATTACAACATCGTCATATAGTATAAAGAATACAATATTCAACATGATTTGTGGGGAATACACACCTTCTCCATATAATAATGGGTACCCTAGGCATCAAGGGGCTCTAAATTATTTACACATCTTATCACCAAGGTGCATCTCCCTTTGTCATTTCTTATTGGTTACAAAGTTGATACCTCTATATAGTTGACCCTCATTGCATAATCACCAACCCAAAAACCCCTCATAAAAATATATGGATCCATAATCGCATTAACATTGGTCATACTTTCCATGCTACTAATGTCATCCACAATATGAAGAAGTCTATCCCACCTTTCCACCTAAGGTGTTTTAGGGTTGGGGATAGACATACCTTTAAAAATAAATGAAATGCTTTAGAATCCAACCGATAATTAATGGGGAGTGGTTGATGGTTGGGATCCTAATTACATAATTTAATTTAAATCTTTGTACTATAGGTTAAAATATCAACCCTCCAAGTGTATCACCTCCCCTCCTTTAGGGTCCTCACAATTAAGGACAAGATAAATAAAATAATGTGACTACCCTTTTTTCCAAATAGTCTAGTTATAATGAACCCAATAATGGCCTTTCAAACAGTCAAATAGTCACTCTAGCTATTAAGTATAGCTCCATACCTCCATCATGCCAATCTTTTATTTGTGCCCCCAAAGTGGGTGACTCATCTCTCCCTCTCCTACTATCTTAAGGGTCGTCTACTATGAGTCTAGTTACCAAGATCAAGATCTTAAGTATCATATATACATCAAAAAGAGTGATAGTCCACTATGTCAACTTGCATAAGTTAGAAAGTGTTTTAGTCTATATCCCAATAAATGAAAATATCACATAGAATACAACTACAAGGGGATGCAATAGGGATACACAAAACCTACAATAATGTATCTTAGTCTAACTAGGCCCTATCAAGATTCAAAATAAATTGAAAAATTTAACAAGCTAAGGAAACTTGCGAGTTCCACTCCATTGAACATACTCCCCATGTAAGAACACATGAATAAAACTAGGATCACACCAATATCAACAAAGTTAGAAATGATATTTCTAATGCTTCAAATGGAATGAGGTCATCACTTTTATAGGTGATGAAAGCATGTCCACCATATTGATATATGCATGTTTATAGAAAATGATTGTTTATCATAAACAAACTTCATTGTGGAAAATAATAAATTACTAAAGTGACGTATTTTCCATGAAGGGGTGAACTCTCTTCTCACAAACCTAAATCCAAAAATGAATAAAAATTCATGGAAATAAAAATTTGAAAGCAAATATTTATTTTACACCTCAACGAAAATATTTTAATGCTACTTGTACCAATATTTTAATTCTTAAGAAGGGAATTTGAGAAAACTAGGTTTTTACAATAATGAAGGTTTTTAAAGTGTGTGCTTCTCTTATCTTTTGTTACCCTATGCATTAGTTGAATAATTATGATAATCACCTTGTGTGCTCTTCATCTACTACTTCCATGCTTGAAATGGTTGTTGTTCACCTAGAGCTTAATTTCTCCCAACTTTGTGAGTGAAAATGACCTTTAAAAAACCTAACTTCTTATATATATATATATATATATTGACATAATTATTTATAAAATATTATTTTACATGCAAGTATTTTTTGTTGGGTGACCTACATATATATGTTAACCTTTTCTTGATGGTCCATCCTCTTGTCTCTATTTTTATAAAACAATTTTAGTAACAATACCTTTAGAATACACTTGATTCATTATTACAATGTCTATTTTACAATTGTCATATAAAACAATTAAGTACATGGATCAATGATGTTTCTAAATAGGTTAAAATGATGGTAATTTCTCTTCTTCTTTTTTCATCTTAAATTTTCTTTTAATTTTAGTTTTTTTGTACAAAATTGATTTTATTGTCTTTATAGGTTTAGATGCAAGACATCAAACTAAAGTTGAGAACAAATAAGTTTGATGACCCATGTCGCATTTTTGGAAGTGACACCCAACAATTATTATGTAATTCTTTTCTAATGAGGTACATTAGTACATAAGTGCCTATAATTAAATAAGCATACATGACAAGTTTGATGATGGATAGAGATTTATATAATACACTTACATTGCATAAAGCATAAAAATGTGATATGTAATTAATGTCTCTAGGTTAAGGTACCATCTTTGTCAACCCACTATACTTCCTTGTGTGCCATTCATTTTAGCATTTGCAATATGCTAAGTGTTTACACATTCATTTTTTTTCTAAAAATAATCTTTTTCCACCCTTAGTGATGTGTTTTCCATAAAACAACTCGTCAAAGTTATCCAAACGCATGTGAATAATTCTAAAATCATGAGTTTCTCTTGAGTTCTTGGCTTAGTTATGCCCATATTAAATTTTTTATTCATGAGCTTGCTTCTAATTATCAAGGTTTCTACAAATATTCCAATTGTGGCATTTTATGGGTCTAAGTTTTTTATAGAATGCTATATAGTCTGTGTTATGACAACCTTACTCTCTTGAGATTAATTCTTGTTTGTAGCTATTGTTCACCCTAGTCCTAATATCCTCGTGCCACTTCATATACCCCATACCTTGTTTTGGAGATTGCCCCATTGTGTGAACATCACCAAATAAGGAGAAAACTATTGACTAGATCTTGGAGCTCTTAGGATCTAACTGCCTACACTTAATCTTGTTTCACACTTTGAAGCAAATGTAGCTCAAGATGTGGATGTTATTATTTGACTAGACTTAGCTTTCTTTCAAAAATTTAAAAAATATTTGTGAAAGATTATCTTCTTTAGTGTGGATTTAATTTATTGATTTAAAAATTGTTAGGAAAGAAAGGTTTGATAAAGAATAGTTTCTTTGTTGTTTGTGTTGGTGTGAATTAATGTCTTGTACTTAGCTAATTCATTCACTAGGTAATTAGAGGACATATTCACATGTTAAGTTTACTTAGGATATAAGATTCTTTCTGGAAGTCTTAGTTGGATTTTTTAGAACTTATCTTATCTAGATAGTAATGCTTGATTCCTAGGTAGTTAGTTTGTTAGTTGTCTCATGTCATAGGATTAAGACACTTGTCATAATATTGTCTAATATTATCTCTCTACCTTTCCTTTTTAAGCAAGGCATCTCATGTACATTTGTATTCAATTATATTCAACCATTATTCAATCTTGCATTGTTGAAACGAGCTTTCTTTCCATTCTCTTTCTTGTGGAAGATATTTTGGTCTAGCAACTATTCTTGGGGGTGTTGGGGAGTCACCATTTACTCCCACAATTTGTTTATTGCATTGCATACAATATTTAAATTATTTTATTCTCTAGAAGAAACATATAAGAAACACCAAAACAAATCATCAAGAAACATACTCCTAGAAGATTTTCCCTATAGTATTTTCATAGGCATTCTGTGAGATTTCTTAGAGGTAAGTTCTAAGGAAACATTTGAATTGTTCTTAGTGTAATTTAGGTTTCCTTCCTTGGAAATATTCAACAACCATTTAAAATTTAATTAAACAAGCTTCAAAGCTTTAAATTTTAATATTTTATTAATATTAAGGAAGCAACTTATTAAATTTGAAAGGAAGACATGTTTATGTGTGTTTATTTGGAAAATTATTTGGTTTATTGTTTATTATGCTTCTACAAAAAAGAACAAATTAATTTGTAGCTTTTGTCATTTTAATGCTTCAATATTGAAATTTTAGAAAGACAAAGTTTCATTTATAGTAGATAATTATACTTGTTTAATTAATAATACGAGATTAGTTAATTTATATTACATTAATTAGAACAATCTAATTAATTTAGCATAGTTGTTTTATTATTTAATTAATTCATTTGTTTAAAACAAAACAAAATAAATTGCAAGCTCTCTAATTAATTTAAACATTTAAATTAGAGTTCATTTTATTTAATTAGATGAGTTGCACTTTTGATTTAAATATAAAAAAGACCAAAAATAGCACAACACAAAAAACAACAAAGTATCCATCATCCAACCAAATAAATACATTTAAAATCAACATTGACAACACATGAAACAACACTTTCAAACACTCAATAATGCAGATCAATCAACCAATACCAATTTAAATTGACAATTTTATTTGTCGATTAAAAATTTAATTTAAAATTCACAAAAACACAATAGTAGCAACTCAATCTTATTAATATAAATCCAATTTCAGTCTTACATTTCTGCAATCTACACTTGGTCAAATTCTCAGTTCAATTACCTTAGTCTACACTATGCTATTTCAACTTTTGTGATCTGAATTTAATTTTTGACTTACCACATCCTCCTCTTCTGCCTGCAACACTTTCCATTCAACTCTATTCATATCCAATCTGCATTCCTTCTGCATTATTCATATATACGAGGCATATTTAGTTTGAATTTACTCTACACCTCTCCATTTGTCCCAACGTACCCATCCTCATCCTTGAGTGCAGTTTATTTTTTTATTCTAAAAACATTTATTTGGTTTGTTCATTGTTTTTCACTCAAACATGGCTTCACCTCTTCATCTATTTCTCCCTACAACATATTGATTATATGTATCTGGCTTTTAATTTATGATTCTTTATACCTTCTCCCATGGAACCTCCTCTACTGTGTGGCATATGTTTTTTTTTTAATGTAGCCTCTTTGTCTTCACTCATGTTGCACGATTGTCTACCCATCTGAACTTTTCTTTGATTTGAAAAATCCCTCTCTTAGGTGTGGTTTCTCTTCTCACCTTATAGATTGGAGACTCCCTCATTTTATTGGTTGTGTGCATTCCTCCTCCTTATTTAAAGCAAAAACTTATTTTTGTGCAAAAACTTGTCAAGATGTGTTGAATGGCATTACTAAGATTTCCATCAAGACATTTTTCTTCAACACTAATAAAACTTCAAAAATTATTTTTCTTGTAAGTAAATTATGAACAGATAATTTTAAATTATCCTAAACCACACGAGATACGACTTTGAAATCTTCACTATTAAATTTAGGACACTTATAAAAATATTCCTATGCAAGGATTCCCCATGAAACTTTACCAATTTCTCAAAACAATTGTTTCGACAAAACTGCCTATTATGCACTAAAGCCAAAATATGACAAAAAATTAACTCTATCAAATTTGATCACTCCACATGTATCCCAAGGCTATGAGATGCCAAAACAAAACCCAAGCAAACTATTAAAACTGAAATAAACAACTGAAAATATTTTTTTGGGTGACATTGATTGTACATGCACCTGGGTGCTCTTGCATTACTCAACGAACAATCAAAGTTAGATTTTAAACTTGTCAAAGGTTGTGACTTGATCTTATGAGAGAGATACTAGGGGAGTTTTCTCTTGTTCTCATCTCTTCTCCTTGAACAACTTGCTATCATAAAAAAACTACTCATGAACAAACATTTAACCATCCAATAAATTTCTAGAACTCCATGCCTTGTCCAAACAACACTTCTATTATTTATCATCCACTTATTACTACCGTGATGATAGAAAGAACAAAGTCAAACAAATAATGCAATCGCCCTTTCATGACTTGAATGTATTCATATGTGTCCATTTACAATGTTGGATGTTAGATTCACACAACATGAAACCAATCCACATAAAAAACATGATTATACACAACAATGTATATAAAACAAGAACATCTAATTTTCTATACCTAATCATTAAATTTTATACTACATGAAATCTACATCTTTGTTATTGATATAAAAACAACATATCTAAATCTTCTTATATATTATTATCTAAATCTAAACCTAAATATAGTTGATAATTATACTTGTTTAATCTATAGTTGATAATATATAAATCTATACCTAATTATTATATTTTATAATATATTTATTATAGTTGATACTTATACGTGTTTAATTAATAATATTATATTATTTATTCTATATTTCATTAATCAGAGTAATCTAATTAATTTAGCACATTTGTTTCATTATTTAATTAGTTCGTTTGTTTAAAACAAAATAAATTGCAAGCTCTCTAATTAATTTAAAATTTAAAACTTTAGAGTAGTTCATTTCATTTAATTAGATGAGCCACACTTTTCATTTATAAATAAAAAAGATCTTGAAAATAACACAAACATAGAAAGCACAAAAAACAACAGAGTATTCATCATCCAACCAAATAAATACATTTGAACTCAACATTAACAACATGTGAAACAACACTTTCAAACACTCAATGAACAATCAAAGTTAGATTTCACATTTGTCAAGGATGTGACTTGATCTTATGAGAGAGATACTAGGAAAGTTTTCTCGTGTTCTCATCTCTTCTCCTTGAACAACTTATTATCATAAAAACTACCCATAAACAAACATAACCATCCAATAAATCTTTAGAAATCCATGTCTTGTCCAAACAACATTTCTATTGTTTATCATCCACCTATTACTACCATGAGGAGAGCAAGAACAAAGCTAAACAAATAATACAATCACAGATTCACCAAGGTCACTATTTCACCAACTTTTGCCTCATCAACAACAATAGATATCAAGTCAATCAATCAAATTGAATGTATTCATATGTGTCCATTTTGATACATATAATATTAGATATTAGATTCACACAACATAAAATCGATCCACATAAAAAACATGAATCTACACAATAACATATAAAACAAGAACATCTAATTTTCTATACCTAATCATTAAATTTTACACTAAATGAAATCTACATCTTTATTATTGATATAAAACTAAATATCTAATTTTTTTCATATTAATTGTTATATTTTATAATATCTTAACTTTTATTTACTTTTAAATTTATTTGTCTGCAAACTTTAAAATCATCAAAATAATCTATACAAGCTTTATGAAACCCATACCTTATGGTGATTAGGCACTTTCTATTGTTTGGTTTCAAGGCTTAGTCAATATTCTAAGGAAAAATATTTAATAATAAAGAATCCATGTGAGTGATAAAGTTGAGGTGAGATTCTCACCTTTGCTCATACTTATCAATGTCATGGTGATATTGGCACTTCTTATTTGGGTAAAATAAGACCGCGGTTTATTCTTATTCAAAGTTATTGTGTTTAAAAGTTAAAGTTGATTTGAAAGGCTTATAGCTGAAAGTATGTTTTTTATATTATTATTAAGATTTAAAATTTTGATAAATATGATTTAGATCAAAGAAAAATATTTAAGCGTTTGAAAGTTATAAAATGATTTGAAAGATTTATAGTTTAAATGATGAGGATAATGATTGGTTTTTTATATTATTTAGTAGATTCAAATTTTTCATAAATATTCTAATATTGTATATTAAAAGTCAAATTTAAAGTTTAAAAGTTAAAAAGAACAATATATTCTTTAATATTATATATTATATTCAATTTTTTATAATATCCTATATTAAAAGTCACATTTAAAACTTAAAAGTCTAAACTAATACTATGTTTTTTTTTAATTATTTATTAGATTTAAGTTTTAAATAAGTATGATATCTTAAAATAAAATTTATCATAGTGAACTGAACTGAAAAGATTTCAATCTTTTTATTAAAAGTCAAATTCAAATTTATCTTTTTTTAAACTCAAATTAGTCATAATTACTATGGAACAAAATTCAATTTCTTTTATTTAAAAAAACCAAAATTAGATCCATTAAACCAGATTCAACTTTCTTTATAAAAACAATTAGGTAAACCAAATTCAATTCTCATCCAAATTCCTTAACGAATTGATGGCTTGACTGAATTCCTAATCCAATTGACGACTTCTGTGGCATTTACACAGATCCAATTAGTTTCCATTAAAAAATTGTATGGTTGGAATTTGAGATTAGCTAGAAACAAAATTGTGCTGTAGGCGCGCTTTTGGTGCATGAAAGAAGTGTAAATGCAATAGGTCACGCACCATTCGGAGGGGGATTTCAAATATTCCTGTCACCACTTCACAAGCCTATTTAATACCAGTTTGAGGTCCTGCCGTTGCCGTTCCAGATGCAAATGTTATTACTTCAGGTTTTTTCAATCGTGAAACCGTCCCTGCTTTTGAGATTCCCAACAGATGATAATAATAATATAACATTAACTCTAACAGTGCCTCCCTCCATTCGTCGGATCCGAATAAGGTACTCTTTCATCTTTCTCTGCCTCGTTTTTTCAGTTCGATTGAAGTTATTTCAGAGGAAATGCTGCTCAATGAGTTACACATGATGCCATTACAGGATACATTTGTTTTTGTTTTCTTCATTCTTTGTTAAAATTGAGTATTTGTAGTTTTCTTGGAGCTTTTACTTTTGATTTGGTAGGCAGTTCTCTTGATTTTTGCTATTTTTGCTATTCTTTATTTCCATTTTCTGCCTTGGCGCTTTGCTTTAGTAATGATGTGAGCTGTTTCTCAACTGAGTTATCAGGATTTTCGCCTTCAGTTTGATTTAGGTTGATGGTAACAGTAGGAATTCAATCCTATTCTCTCTAAGTTTACTGGCTGTTTATTTCTTTCACGAGTTCAAATTCTTATTTATGTTGTGGCCGCAAGGACTTTGACTCTTTCTTATTATCATAATGTCAGATTATTAAATGAGTTTTTCTTACCTGGTCTGATTTGTTTTATACGTCACAGGTTACGCTGAATCTAGTAAGGTCACAAGTTATCCAAAATTGAGGGTTAAACCGATTTTTTCCTACTGCGAAGATGAGTCTAACATCCGCAGCTCTGTCATCTTGCTTGGTGCCATAAAAAAGGAGTGGATTCTCTCATAATAGTGTCGGTGTAGTGCCCTTAAGTGTAGGCAGAGTGCCCTCAAATTTGAAGATTGTAGTTCAGGAAGGAGACCTTCTCCATAAAAGGAGAGTTCGCATGTAGGCTGAAAAGGCCCTGTCCTCAGCCTCAGCCCCAAATGTTGAACTGGAATGGAGTAGATCCGTAGTTGAAGCAGAAAAAATCTCTGCTGCCTCGGCCAAGTTCATTCATCTCACGCTATGGGGATAACGAACCAAGGAAAGGAGCAGACATAATTGTAGAATCTCTCAAGCGAGAGGGCATTGAGCATGTGTTTGCATATCCTGGAGGGGCGTCTATGGAGATTCATCAGGCACTCACTCGATCCAAGGTCATTAAAAATATACTCTGTCGCCACAAGCAGGGAGAAATATTTGCAGCAGAGGGTTATGCTCGATCTACAGGGAAGGTGGGTGTGTGCATTGCAACATCTGGTCCTGGTGCCACCAACTTGGTAAGTGGTCTTGCTGATGCTCTACTTGATAGCATTCCTTTAGTTGCCATCACTGGTCAGGTGCCTCGGAGAATGATAGGTACCGATGCCTTTCAAGAGACTCCAATTGTAGAAGTCACACGCTCCATTACCAAACATAATTACCTAATTATGGATGTTGAGGAGATTCTTCGTGTTATAAGAGAGGCCTTCTTCCTTGCAGCATCTGGAAGGCCGGGTCCAGTTTT
Source organism: Sequoia sempervirens (assembly GCA_007258455.2). Taxonomy (NCBI): domain Eukaryota; kingdom Viridiplantae; phylum Streptophyta; class Pinopsida; order Cupressales; family Cupressaceae; genus Sequoia; species Sequoia sempervirens. The sequence continues at coordinate 95,353,883 of VDFB02256132.1, read as the reverse complement.
AGTTGATATCCCAAAGGATATTCAGTAGCAGATGGCGATTCCCAATTGGACCATGCCTATCAAGCTTAACTCATATATTCAAAGACTCCCAAAGTCTCCACAGATTCCTCAGTTAGAGCAGATCCTGCGTTTGATATTTAATTCTAAGAGGTCAGTCCTTTATGTTGGTGGAGGTTGTCTAAATGCAAGCCAAGAACTCAGAGAATTTGTCGATTACACAGCATTCCAGTGACTACTACTTTGGTGGGTTTGGGATCTTTTCCATCATCAGATGAGAGAAGTTTGGAGATGCTCGGAATGCATGGTACTGTTTATGCAAATTATGCAGTGGATAAAGCTGACCTGTTACTTGCTTTTGGTGTACAGTTTGATGATAGAGTAACTGGATAATTAGAGGCATTTGCAAACTGTGCTAGCATTGTTCACATTGACATAGATCCAGCAGAAATTGGAAAGAACAAGCAACCACATCTCTCCATGTGTGCAGACGTACAACTTGCACTGCAGGGCTTAAACGATCTAATGAAAAATAGGGAAGACAGGCCAGATTTCCAGTTGTGGAGGGAAGAACTAAAAGAACAGAAGACAAAGTGGCCTATGAAGTATGTGAAAATTGAGGATGCAATTTCTCCTCAACATGCCATTCAGTTGGTTCATGAACTCACGAAGGGGGATGCTATTATTGCCACTGGAGTGGGTCAGCACCAGATGTGGGCTGCTCAATGGTCTAAATATGACCATCCTCGAAGTGGTTGACATCAGGAGGTCTTGGTGCTATGGGCTTTGGATTGCCTGCAGCATTAGGGGCTGCTGTTGGTAATCCTGGGATGACTGTTGTTGATATAGATGGGGATGGTAGTTTTCTAATGAATGTTTAGGAATTGGCTACCATTAAAGTGGAGAATTTGCCAGTGAAAATTATGATATTGAACAATCAACACTTGGGTATGGTTGTCCAGTGGGAAGATCGATTTTACAAAGCAAACAGAGCGCATACATACCTTGAGATCCCTCACAGGAAACTGAGATCTTTCCTGATTTCTTGAAGATGGCAGATTCCTACAGATTCCTGCAGCACGAATCACTAATAAAGCAGATCTAAGGGCTGCTATTTCTCAAATGCTAGAGACACCTGGTGGAGGTTTCTAGGATATCATTACAGAAGGTGACGGAAGAATTTCATATTAGAAAACTCTTAAATTGCTTAATGTATCATACCATCCTCAGTGCTTATGATTTTGAGTCTTACTAAATTTTGTGCTTGATTCTGCTTTTTTTCTTATATCCTGCCAGAAGCTGACTTCATTCATAAGGATGTTTAATATATGACCTATATTAATACTCAAATGAAAAAGTTTGAAGTTTGAGATAGGGAAGAGCTATACTACATCTACTGTGGGAAGAATGTGACATTTCTTAGATTTCTATTATTATGATTTCCAATGAAGGAGTTAAACTTATATCTATATACAATTGCTTGAGATGAAAATGCATCGTCAGCAACTTTTACCTTTGCTTTTCCAAATGCATAGTAGTGTAAATTTTACACTTTTCCGGGTATGGAAGCCGCCATTATCTCTATTGAATGCAATTAAATCATAGGGATGGTAAAAAGCAGAGTGATATTTCATATGGTCATCACTTATTGGTAATGCTTAATACAACCCAGAATATGTCTGATATAGTATTGCAAGGAAAGCAGTCCTTTTTTAAGTTTTTGATTGTGATCATTGTTTAACTTGAAAATCCTCAGTACACCATAGACTATATAGGGTTTCTTATAAATTTTGTTTGCATTATTTTTGGGAAAAGATTACTTGCTCGTCTTTGAAAACGATTGTTTAATATTGTTAATCAATCATGAATTTGGAATTCTTAAGAGAGCTTTACCTGCCCTCTTTAACATTTCATTGAGTGGAATATCATATTGCATTCTCTTGCATGCCCTCTTTTGTACAAACATTTAATATGACACACAGTGAAACACAATAAATCCTTTTTTGTTAATCGATCCAAAATAATATTCTGGTTAAAATTCATGTCATAGATTCTCTGAGTCTTTTTGACATCAATGCTGCTAGTGTCTGTCAGAGCAGATAAAACGCCATAATCATCTTTTGTGGCAAAATTCACAGAAAATCTAGTTAGGTGTAAGTTTCCAAATCATATCAGAAGTTCTTAATGGCACTGTATGGTAAGGGCAAAGAAATGAGCATATTTATCACTAAAGTTTCACCTTCTTTTAAGTTGATTTGTTCTGGTACTTGCATTATAATTTCTGTTGCATGCAACATTTTATCAGAGAAAGTACATTGGACTGTAGTTACATCGAGCTAAGCTAGTGATGAGACATTAGATGTCAAACTCATCCAGATTATTTGTAGAAACTGGTATAAAATTATGTATATATAATACATATTCATTGGAAGACTCTGATTTGTTTCTTAAGGCTGTATATAGCATTCCTCACCTTTTTAAGAGGTTTCAAACAGTTAGTCTTAGCATTATCTGTTAATGTTCATGCAGCATCGTCGCATCTTCCAGCGATTTCATTCATTGAAGAAATTAGATAATGGTTATCTGATTTATAAGATCTCTAAAGGCACGAGTTAAGAGTCACTTCGTTTTGCTAAAAGAAGATAAACATTAAATAATCATTATTTGTTTAAAATATGTCTTATACATCAAGTGGCGCGATTATTTAAATAGCCGACTTTATTTTAAATGGAGCAATTTCTAAGGAGACGTCTCTTCATAGAAGGCCGACATTGCATCTTGGAAGTTCACATCCTTTGGTCATTTCCTATCGACATCTATAAAAGGAGATCGCTGTTATTCTTTCATCATTGATTTAAAAGCAAGTTCGAATATCTATCTTTGGTGAATTCTTCTATATGCTGTGTGGGTTCTTCTAAAGGGAAGTGCGAATGCATTAGGGACAGAATTGCTTTACTGTCAAGTATAGTTTGTTATCAGTCTCTATATATTGCACAAGTGCTGCAAGTTGGCCTTGATATTGGCCTCATTGTAAAGAGAATTATTGCCATTACTTATATATAAAAGAGAGATCTTTGTTGCTGGGTTTTTCTCCCTCAAGAGGAGGGTTTTCCCAGGGTATATGCTGTGTTACTGTGTCTGATTTTGAATTAATTTTCTGTGCACTTATCTGATCACTAAATTTAACATTATCAATGATGGTAATATGAACAATGAAGGAAATCATATGCTAGTGCTGTGCCCTGTTTCCAGGACGAGATTTCTGAATTATAGCACCACTACTATTTGCAGAGTTTTAGCCTCATATAACAGAAAAAAATATTTATCATAAATGAAAAATTAATGGCAACGCATTTGAATTAATAATTTGATGAGCATGGAATGTTTGTCTGTAGGCCAAACAAAGCTTGCAATACAGAAGCACCTGGAATAGATTCTTATCTAAATTGTGTTTACAATTTTGTAGGTTATAGACTTTTCAGGAGCTAAGAAAAAATGCAGAACAGAATAGTTGGTATCATCTTTCCCAAGCACATTAGGATGCTTACATCAGCAAATTTGATTTGCCTTTATAATTTAGTGTTGCCATGGAAAGCAATAATCAGCATACATAATGAGGCATAACAGTGGTTCTAGCTGAACAAACACATACATTAAAAGGCATTGCCTTTATAATTTAGTGCTGCCATGGAAACTGGAAAGCATTAATCAGCATACATGAGGCATAACATTGGTTCTAGCTGAACAAGGTATAATACTGGTTCTGTGATATATCTCCTATTGGCTATTAGTATTAAGTAGGTCAAAACTATAGTGTGCATTTTTATTGTTTGTGGGATTTGAGCCATGTAGGTTTTAGACACCTCAAGATGACCTAAATGAGTAGTCATTATACTACTGATTGTTTTTCTGTTTACGCTGGTAGTAATCAAAGTCAGGGGAACACAGCACACAAGCACATTTAAGCATTTGTTAGTGGGGGGCTAAAGGTGCTTGTGTGTTAAGTGGGTCCCCTTTGCCATGTACAAGCATAAATGAAAAAAAATGTCAGTAGTGTAATGATTACTCATTTAAATTTTAGGTCATCATGAGATGTCTAAAAACTGCACAAATTAAATCCCATAAAAAATAAACATTTAAGAGAATTGTACATGAAAGCTTTCACCTATTGAACATAACTACATGAGTAGTTCAACAAGGGTGACTTATTAAAAAACATTAAATGCTCCATAAACTTTGCCGATGGGGAAAGAAGTAGATTCTAAAATGTCCAAAGTGGTGACTACATTCACAAATCCTTCCACCCTACCCCACCCTACCAACAAAAATGCTTAAAGGTGGATGCATGCTTTATGGGTCCCCTTGCCTTGGTAATAATATTTAGGAAAAATGTCATTAGTGTAATGACTACTCATTGAAAAATGTCCTACATTGAGGTCATCTTGAGATGACTAAATTTTATCTGGTTCAGATCCTACAATGTAAAAATTAAAGAAGACTAATAGAAAGTAGTAAAATTTGGTAAGTGAGATTGTAAACAGGATGATCATTGGGAATTAGACCTTGTCATTGGATGCTGCATGGAACCTGGTGAACCTTCAAACAAGTTCAATAGTTAATCTTCCTCAGTTCTTAGTCTTCTGTGTGTATTTTATATACCTTTAAGAATGCATTCCACTTTCCAAGCAGCTCCTGATTGATAAGCCAGAAGGAGTTTCTCTGCAAGAACATTATGAAATAAGAAGGTTAAATGAAATCAAAACAATCCATGAATCTCACAAGAGGCTAAGTATAATGTCTTCCTTTCCTTTCCTAACACAATGTGACTTATTTATTTTCAATCCATTATACTCTGTTGTTAAGCACAATTTTTAGAATTATGTTTCATTGTGTACCTTGGAAGCCTAAAAATCAATCGGCATGCATTGAGAGACCAAGCTATTGTTGTGTGCCTTAGGAAGCACAAAGATTGATTGGCATGCCATGAAAGACCAAGCTATTGTCATTTAAGCTCATGTCACTGAGGAAGTCCAATTGTGGAGCTTAGCTTGTCAAGAAGGAAGTCAATCTAATCCTTAAGAAATGCACTTGGCTAGAGTTCTGTTGTGTCTGGAACCCTGATCAAGACATGTGCCATTGTGTTTATGTCATGATGATTAATGTAGTAGATGTTGATATGGGTTTTGGACATCTCAGTTATACAGTCTCTCTGCAATGTATGACATGCAAAAATTAAATTCAAATGCAATAAAATGTGCACTCAGCACTGTCATCCCATCCATCTTTAGTTGCAGGTGATCTGTAATTTCTGTGAATCTAATAATTTTTTCCTTTTCTACAAATAAAAACAAGAAATCAATGGTGTTATCATTTCTTCAGGAAGAATTTCTTTTTCTATCTTTTGATGGGTATCCTTGAGCCTCAGCGCTCCGGCAGGATATAGAAAGATCTGAGATGGAAAGATCTTGTGAAGCCGGTGGCTATGGCAATGCTTATCCAACTGATCCATGATTACCTTTGTTCTTCAGTCTGTAATGGTTTCATCTTAAAAAAATCATGTGATTCATAATGATGGACTCATTCCTTCGTTTATATACAGAGACATTATAGACCTCCTCCTTTGGAAAGCCCTTTTTTTGTTGTTGGATTAATTCATTTACCCACACTGGCACACAACAATGCTACTTCATGGCACGATACAATACTAAACTCTGCCTTTATGAGCTCAATACGGAAGATTTTGTATACCAACAGATGATCAGTTGATGTATAGATTTTCTGACTCCATTCTCTAAATTCCATGTTTAGACCCTGCATTGGTGATTTTTTTGAGATTGATAGCTGTACCCCACAGATTATCAGCTGATATATAGATCCACTGACTCCGTTCTCCAAATGCCATATTCAGACCCTACATTGTGACTTTATTGACATTGATAGCTTTACAGACTCTCCCAGCGTGGAAGACAACTACAATCTTTTTTAATATTCTTAGATTATTCCTGTAACTATGGATTTTATCATATAATGCCTCTGCACCACTGAGCCGACCTTTCATTGTTGCTTTTGTTTTATGTGGTAAGAGTGCATTTCTGGAAGAGAAGCTATATGCACCACATGTTGCCATCATGATTCATATGTTTCTACTCTACCAAAATTCGATGACCTACTTTGATCATTTATGGACTAATATAATTGCCATCTTTAACTAATTTCAACAAATGATTGGGTTCTCAGATTCTAGTGTGCTTAATCTAAACTCGATTCAAAACATTAAGGGAACACTTAACTGTTTTTCTTTTCTTTCTCTGTTCTAGTATTAGAAATGATCTATATGTTTTTGGAAGTCTAAATTCCTTTTCAATCCCCAGTGTAATTAGACCTTATTTGAGATTATTAATTGAATTCTTACTGGTAATAATAATGTTTTGCAAAATAATGTCACTTTAATCATTTCCAAATTCTTTTGCCAGTAAACAGCTTGTGTTCTTTGGTCCCGTTATTGTTCATTGATAGTCTCCCCATAAGGATTATCTTTCAATAAGACTGTATCTAGCAATTTGAGCTTTGCTTGATAATTTATGAAGCTTGAAGTACTTTTGATGCCTCTTCATAATGGTGAACTATCAAATTATCATTGAAACTGGAAGGCTTTGCCTTTTGAAGATCCTCCTATATTTCTTCCTCATCTAACTTCATTTTACCATGTGCTTCTTTGAATGAGCATGTGTTTATGTGAAGAATGTAGCGAAGAAGTATTAGTACCATTCTCTCTTTGCACTCTTGTATAAAGAGTCCACATTCAGACCTCAAGCATGTTCTCAACAAAACCAATTTTGTTTTCTCTTCCCTCTCTGCTTTTAAGTTCCTCCTGTAATTTTTCTTACCCAATCTCCTTTTTCCATGCTTTTCTTTGAATGCACCAGTCTCAATGGGGAGAGACCCATGTAATAATTCTTCATGCTGTTCTATAAGAGTCATTTTAATAACTTAAGAATGACCTCAATTCCATTTTTTCTTATCTTCCCTCTATTTTGCTGCATGTGCGCCAGGGCCTGAAGTAACCGGTCTGTTGTGTGAGCATGGGGATCATACCTCCTCTGGTTTGATCCCGTAATCAAGCTTAAGAATAAATCAAACCTTTACAATCTGCCTTAACAGTCAAAATGAAAAATAATTCAGGTCAATTTCTGTGGGTTCATAATATCTAGCCTGCAGAGTTCTCAGCATTCAATGGTGCCAGTCCTTTGTTTCCCATGATCCCCTGATCACTAAGATTTGTCTTGCACCTCAATGCTACACGCTGCACACAGCAGCAGCAATCACAGATATCTGTAACAGCTGGAAGCTGGACCATTGTCCCTGTCCAACTGTCTTCTTTTTTAACTACTAAATATTGTATTCAATATTCATATGCTTGAATGCCTCAATACAAATTTTTAGCTTTATATATTGCATAAGACTTCTGAATTCTTATTCAAGTAATGAAAAATACAGTCCCACTTATTGTTTTGTGTTCTCTTTCATTTCAGTTTTAGTATTTGCATGATCTCAGCCAACCTTTTGCATGTTTCTGTCACACTTAATAACTTATTGACCTTGTAGTTGATATTTTGCCCCTAGTAGACATCCTTAGATCTACATCAAAATGGTGGGGGGATCTCATGTCTGAAATGATCTAGGCATGAATCACTAGCAAATTTTCTTGAAGGCTCCTGTGAATCGAAGCCCCGACAGAGTATGAATCAAAGCCCCAACAGAGTATGCTTCATTTACATCTAGGAGAAGGTGGCTTAGGTAGGAATCCCCCAAACCATTTGGTGCAAAGAGGGTTGAGGGGACTTTTTCCCACGGCACAATCATATACCCCAACCCTCCAAATGTTAGCAAGATCTCAAGGTGAGGGGGACTTCTGACTATACCAAAGAGTGTCTTGCTCCAATCAAAGAAACCGCTCCTTGCATGTATGGTACTCCAAAAATCTGTTAAGGTTGGTATCCTGCTTCGCCCACTAGTGGACAAGATGAACTTCCCTTACAATATAAGCTAGCTGCTTACTTGGCTAAGACAATCTCACCACTATTGGACAAGTCTAGTTCCTTTATTAAGGACTTAGTCCATTTTATTGATTTCATCAAGGATAAAAAGGTTGAAATAAAAGATGGCAACATCTTGGTTAGCTTCAGTGTTGTTTCTCTATTCACATGAAGTTCTAGTTAATGACTCCATTGACACAATTAGATACAAGACTAATGATAAGGTTGCTTTCTTCATAGAGTTGTGCCTAAGGTCCATGTTTTTCACCTTCCAAGGAGTGATCTATGAGCAGTCTAATGGGATTGCTATGAGATCCCATTTATCCTTTTTCATGGCCAACATTTAAATGGAGCATTTTGAAGAGTTAGCCCTTAACTCCTTTTCTCCTAGGCCTAAATGGGGGAAATGCTATGTTGATGATACCAACATATGCTGGCCTCGTGGCCTTAAAAACTTAGAAGAATTCCATTCATATATCAATGATACTGTTGATTGCATTTCTTTTATCAAAGAACTTGAAATTGACAATCAACTCCCCTTCTTGGACATTTTGCTCATTAAAAAACCTGATAGTACCTTGGTTTGTTGTGTCTTCCAAAAAACTACCTACACCAATCTCTATCTCCATTTGTTCTTCCATCACCATCTAGTTCAAAAAGCTAGTATCTTAAAAATATTGGCCACTAGGGCTTATCACATTTATGATGTTGAGTACATTAATCAACATTATCTCTCACCTAATGAAAGCTTACAAATTAAATAGATACAAGAGCAAGTTCATTTAAAAAGTGTTTAGACAAGTCAAACTTGGGAGCAATTTTAAATATAAGGACGAGAACTTTGTTAACACCCTTGTTGCCAATCTCCCTTACATCTAAGATTTCCAAAGTTCTTCATAAAAAACGTCTCAAATGTGCCTTCAAACCCTTTTCTATTGTGAGAAATCTTATCCCTTGATCCAAGATCCCAAAGATATCCTTCTTAATTTTGAGGTCTATAAGATTGTTAGTTCTTGTGGGATGCCCTATATTGGTGAGATTGGTTCTCCCATTAGCACCAAGATCAAGGAGTGTAGTGCTGATATTAGACATGATTGTGTCTCGAAGTCTGCTCTTGTTGAGCACTCTTCCAACACCAAACACCAATCTGTGTGGAGAATACTAAGATTTTGGTAAAAGAAGATGCTATTTCAAAAAAAAAAAAAAAAACTTAAAGAAGTGAGAATTTGACAACCACCCTACCAACCTTAGTTGTGATGATAGATGGAGCCTAAGTTTCTCTTGGCGACCCTTGCAACCACCCCACCAACCTCAATTGTGATGATAAGAGTCTAAGTTTCTCTTGACAACACTTACTTCCTTACCTTAGAAACCATTCCCTGACTCTTGCCTTAACCACTCTTTCATTTGATGCACCTTTTCTTCCATCCTTTATTGTCCTTTTTTTTTAATCCCCCTTTTTCTCTTCAATCCTTCATGTCATTTCTTTTGATCCCTTCTTTTTGTCCACCTTTTTTGTCTTAAATTCCAATCCTTTTCTTTCTTTTTATTGTTATTTATATTCTTATTAATGTGTTTCGCTTTTAAGATATTTTTTTGATTCAATTATTAATACCACTATATATAGTTATTCATATTAATATTATATTTATATTAATTATAGTTATTATTGTTACATTAATTACAATTTTAATCGAGTAACTATTAATTGTAATTAAATATTAATTATTTGTTAATGATCATTATTTGTTGTTGCCAAAATAAATTAGTTTTTATTTACTACTATATTAATTACAATTTTAATTTAGTAAAAAATGATATTTTGTTAGTGTAATTATTTGCTATACAATATAATATTAATATTAATGATAATTTATTATTTATTAGAGGGTAAAAATAGGTTTTTGAAAGATCATAGCCCTTTATACATGAAGTCCAACAATTTAAAAAAAAACCATAATTAGGGATTGACAAAAGAGTCCATTCACACAAAAGCTATTAATCAAATAGCAAAAGGTGTTTATCTAATAGTAAAAAAGATAACAAGGAGACAAGGTCCTTAACCTTTGAGCCACAAATATTCAAAGTGCATTGCCAACCATTAGTCACATATTTTGTAGTTTTCTTTGAGCAAATTTCCTTCTAATTTTGTCGCCCTCCCTTTGATACCACCCCAAGGTTAGTAGTCCTCAAAGAGCTTCAAATAAAGCACACAATTAGCTTTAAACAACCTAGAGGGGAGGGCACAAGAGATTCCAACAAAAGGCTCGAGAATAAGGGAACAATTTCTCCTCATCCAACACAAAATTATTAGAAACTTCATTTTCTAAATTACCAACTCTAGATTTTTTATTCCTATCTTTGTCTTGGAAAGTTATTGGTTGAAAGAAGGTTGACAGGAAATAGGATCTTACTTTAAGGGTTGCTAACACCTTCATATAAGGTTGGGTAGATGATTTTTTATTTTTTTTTGTTGCAACCACTTTAATTCTAACAATCCCTCTCACACTTATTTCAATGGCCTCCTCACCATGGAGTTCAAGAGCTTGGTTAAATTCCTTCCTACAATCTCTCTCAACCAATCCTTAATTTATTTTTTAGAACTTGTTGCTCGTGTTGGTTAATCATTACCTAGGCAAATTGAAACCTCCTTCAATGCAACCTTCTAAAGCTTTTCCTTTTAAACCTTTTTCCTCCATATCCTTTGATCACATTTTTTGGCTAGGCAAAAACTAGCAATGTGTATAGTTTTTTTGGTAGTTCTCATATTCAATTTTTTTTATCCCAACTACCATACTTAGAAGACAAGATGATAACTAACAAAGATTCCTTATCAACATTAACATTAACATATAATCTTGTAAAAACTAGGTGTCTTATGAATTTAGTAACAACATCAAAAACTATGAATTGTCCAAACAATTTCATTATTCCCATCATGTCCTTGTCTTTCTAATATTCCAATGATAAGCCTAGAAACCTAACCCATATAGACACTTAGTAAATATTCTCCTCAATTGATAATAGTTAATGCTCTTAGTAATTATAATTAAGTTTTATTTACTATTTAAACATATTAATAAGATTTCTACTTAATAAGTTTGATTTTAATTTTCTTTTTATTGAGATACATATCATTATCTTTATTTATTTTAAATATAAATATTAATTTCATTTACATTAAGATGAGCCTCAATCAATGTTAATAAATTTTATTATATTTATATTAACTTTTAACATTTTATCAATGAATTGTTGAATACAAATAATATCTCTTTTATAAATATTTATATGATTTTTAGTTTAACATGAATAACTCTATTAATTTCACATATTTCAATTATAATATTAACTTAGATATGAAACTCTTTTGATGTTGTTACTAAATCCATAAGACACATTGCGAGTTTTTCCTAGCCAAAAAGTGTGATCAAAGGATATGGAGGAAAAGGGTTCAAAAGGAAAAGCTTTAGAAGATTGCATTGAAGGAGGTTTCAATTTGCCTAGGTAATGATGAACTAACAAGATCAATAAGCTCTAAAAAATAAATTAAGGATTGGTTGAGAGAGATCGTAGGAAGGAATATTAACTGAGCTCTTGAACACCATGCTAAAGAGGGGTATTTAAAGGACTCCACCCCTTTCACAAGAAAAAATCTAGGAGATAGTGAAATATCACTAAAAAATTAACAAAATATTAGCAAAACAATTCCTAAAGGGGAACACTACAACTAAGGTAGCAAGGACAACAAAATGTAACACTAAAACAATAATGTACATACATTCATACACATATACATATGCATATGCATATGCATAGGCATATACATATACATGTACACATACATACATGCATACATACATTCATACACACATGCACACACATATATATACATACACACATATGTACACATACACATACACATACACACACATATATACACTTATGTTGTGTCAAAATATCTAATGCACCTACTTCAAAACTTAATTTACAACAAGGTGGAGGACTGCTTCGACAATATGGCTCACAACATTTCAATGGTGTCGATGACAGGCATGTTAGCGGTTGTTAGTCATGGCCACCTAGTTCTCCTTCAGACAATTTATTTTTAAAACAAATGACAAGGAGAGTTGCCCTATCCCCTTTCAGCAGACAAACCATATTCCAGTGATAAGCATCGAAGGATCCATCCATTGATAGGGAGGAATCTTTAGAGGTTTACAAAATAAAGGTAGAATTGTTAATGACACCAAAGTCAGAAAGGATGTAAAAACAAGAACAATAAAAGACCATAGCCACCAAAAAGGCCAACAAAGGCCACAAAACCAAAAAACTAGACAAAAAGCCAGCAACATCTAAATTTGCGTCTTTAATAAATCAGCAGCATCAGCTTCTAGCTCGTTCATATCATGAACCCCCCTCTTTAAGATTTGAACCATTTGGATAGTGGGAGGAACTTTCTTTTGAGATTGGCATGGGTCATTTTCAAAATACCTTAGTCCTCGTTCTTGCTTTCCTCATTCTCTTCCAAGTCAACAACCAGTGGCCCCTGTTGCATTTTTTCTATCTTTTTAGATATAACATTGATAATAATGGCATTGTTCCTAGCCATTTTATGGTTTTTCTCAATACCAGTTTTCAAGTTATTTTTTATTTTAACCATTTCTGCTTTGAGAGACTTGTACTTTTCCTCAATGTCACCTCCTTCCTTTCTAATACTGTTCTTATTTCGTTTCCCTTCTTCATTGCTAAGAGCAGACAACTTCAGTTCTAGCTCCTCATATTTACTATACAAAGCCCTATTTGTTTGATTAAGATCATTAATTTCTTGATAAGCCCATTTCAAAACCCTAAAAAATGTCACTGATGTCATTTCTTGTAGAAGCTAGAATGTCACCAGACTAAGCTTGGTCTAATATGAGGTTAACATCACTTGGGTTGGGGGAGCTAGGAAATTTGGTACCTTCAAATCTGAAAGAGGTGGGATGGGAGGGCACAAAATTTCTACTAGCTTCAAGGTTCTCGGCTTTGTCTTCCAAGGAATCCACAAAATAGGAAACCAACTTGTTGGTAGGGGAGCCCTTAAGAACAAGATTCTTTAAAGGGACAGAGCAATCAAGGTGGGTCAGGGTTGGCTTTAGCAAGCTGGGGTTTTTAAGACTAGGTTTTCTTACCCGACATCTCAGAGGACAAGTGGGCTTCAACAATTCTCTCCTGGTTAGGCTGATTCTTTGAACCCCCATTATCTATGTCATAGCTTCCTCAGACACCGTGGAGGCAACAGGTTTAGATAAAGCCGACATACTTTGAAAGTGTTCATATATTAACCTAATAATACTAGGGTGAAGAATTGGGTATCTTTTTGGATTTTCGTATGGTCCTAAAGGCTATTACTCAACGAACATAACTGGTAGTGAGGTAGAGAAATCTATACCTTATGGTGGAAGTGGTTAAGAATGGAAAAATGATGATCATACACTCTAGTAAATCTCCCATCTAGTGTGATACACTCCATTATAACACGAAGTACCTTCCTCCACAATGCCTTGATGGTGTCAATTCTGAAGTAGCTATTAGAAATTTTAACCAATTTCAATTTCTCCTTGTCCTTAGGAAATATGATGACTGCCTCATTAGAAAACCTTCTGTCATGATAAAACTTCACGTCCTCAGTGGAAATTCTAGTAATCTGATCCCCTATAATTTTCTCATCCAGCTTCACCTTTCTTCCAAAGAGAATTATTTCATCATTGTTCCAGTTCTTCTCGAAATAGTCCATGGCCATAGTATCAGGCCCATGAAGTTTTTCTAGAAATGAAACCAACCACCTCTTTCAATCTGCTTCCAAACCTTGTCATTCCTAGTGTGTACCTCATAGCTTTTTGGCTCAACTCTTTTTCTGTCCCCCCAATTTTTGTTTTCCCCTTACTACAGACTCTACCACCATTGAGAACTTGTTGCAAAATTATGCAGTTGTTCCAATGCAAAATTATGTCTCTTCCATGTTGACCCAAAGTGGATATTTCTTTTTCTTTGTTTTCAATCTCTTTGTGTCATTCTTCTAGTTCTATGTATTCGTGGAATGATGATAGTTCCAAGCTCTTTCATCAAAACATTGCAACAATGAACATATTGACCCCAAATCCATAGATCCCTTATGTGTTTGGTGTTCTTTTTTTGGGGGCAACCGCTTTCCATTCTTTCTTTTTCCTTCCTTTCACTTGATGTAGCCTTACTCAGAAACATATGACTTGACATAGGGGATTTCCAAGTTGGCACTCATGTCGTGTTTCTTTTTGCATTTTTCATTTACTACTTTAAAGTAATTGCTCATAGAATGGTGTGTAGCAATTCCTTTAAAGTGGGGGCATACATTGACATAATTGACTTGCATTTTTCTTCTTTCTAGTTATTAGTGCAGCCTTGTTACTTTATACTTGCATTTGTCACTTTGTGGATGAGATTGGGTGTGATGTCTTTCATAAACATGATCTCTCTTAGCATATTACACTCCTCTTGGTGGCCTCATATGATGCATTGCATCCCCTAAGTTGTGAATCTTCTATTATTTGATTGGTCCTCTCTTGGAGACATTAGACATAATGTTCCCTAAGTTATAGACCCAACATGAACTAAGCAAGACTCATTTGAACATCCTTTTGCATGTTGCATTTTGCATTTACATGGCCACCTTGCATAACACAACTTGCATGCCTATGGTGCCATTGCATTTTTTCGTGAGTTCTAAGCATACGAAGCTTTGCTTGCCTCATGAAGCATGAAACAAAATTGTCTTTGTGGAACCTTATTAAGGTTATTAGGAGGTATAACTTTAGTATGGTTACGTGGGAATCCCATTTTGAGGCATGGATTTCCCCATAGCCACCTTTCAAGATTTCTCAGCCCGCAAACAACCAAAAGTTCCATGGCCCTAGAGTGAGTATACTTGGGCCTTCTCACTCGACACATAGCCATAAGTTCTATCACCCCAGAGTGAGTACATATTTCTAAAAAACAACCAAGATCTGATCCACAACAAGTTGGTAAAATGATCGAATCTTGATCTAACTTTCTTCTCTCTTTTATTCCTTTTTCATCATTTTCACTTGTGTCCCTTTGCATTCATGTTTGGTTTTCCATGGGATCTTGGTCTTGGGGACCTGATCATCCCTCTTGATCATTGTTATCTCATCTTATCGACATTAGTGCATTTAGATCCCTCTTGGTTGCATGTTCGGCTACTTTAGTATGAGTTTGAAGCAAGTTCATCCTCTCACTAAAGTGGGGGCTAACTGTGGACACAAAAAAAGTAACCCTTTTACTTTTTCTCATGTTCAAGCCCTCCTAGTTGACTTTGGCTTGATTTTTCCTAGATTTAATGTTGTAATGTGGTCAACACATTCACATTAGGTCATGGACCCTTGTGAATCATTAACTTCTAGGATGTCTTGTAAAAATGTTAACCCACTTTCAATCTTTTCTAGGACCCTTTTATCATAATTCACTTAAATATCTCCTTTTTATCACTTACCAAGTCTTATTTCAAAGTGTTGTAAAGAGTTGTAACAAACTCTCATGCTTTTCTAGACTTGTCATCACTAATTCAATCCTTTCTCATATTTAAATGACCCCTTAATGCACTTTCTGACCATGCACTTAAGTGTATTTTTGAGGATATTCCTGTTAAAAATTATTTAATGCACTTTAATTTCTAAAATCCAGTAAAATTTCCCTGGTGGGACCAAGGAGCCACCTGGAATGACTTAGTCCCACTAGGAACAAAAATAAAAATAATTTTAATTTCTTAGCAGGATTTTATTCTCTTTCCCTTGAGGTCGGCCTGTGATGTGTTATTTTTGGGAATTAATGGAAAATCAAGTATAAATAAGGGTTTTTCCTCTCATTTTATCTTTCATTCATTCACTCAAGAAATTCATCCATTCATTTAATCATTCTCAAGCATTCAAGCACTCTAAGCATAATCAAGTCATTCATTGGAGAGCTTCATTCCATATCTTCATATTTCTACATCAAGGGTTTGGTGAGTTCTTAACATTGCATATTGTCTATTCATTATTCTTTTCACATTTCATTTCATTTCATAGGGTTTGATTGCCAAATTGGGGTTTAACTAAGGAAACCCCCTATACTCTAACCCTTAACTATTTTTCTCCTCTTTGCATGTGTGTTTACAAAATTTATATGCAATTTTTCCAAAGAGTTTGGTGTCAAAAAGTGGTCAACAATCCATCAAAGTCAACATAACCCTAATTAAAGCTTGGAGACTCTTTTCAGCCCGTTTTCTGTAGATTTAGATTCAAACACCTGTCAGAAAAGGAAGTGCAGACCGAAAGCTACATAATCCTATTATGAAATTCTAGAAATCCTTAGGTGGACTAAGTCACCATCTATGTGAATTAGTCCCACTATTAGGCCTGAAAATTGATTTTTACATTTTTGAGTACCCATTTGGAAGATTCTTCTTCTAGTAGATTTTCCTCAAAACTGAACTAAGTCACCTAGCTTGGCATAAGTGTCCTAGTCAACATTTCTAGTCAACTCTATACGATTCCAGGTGCACCTCTCTAGTTCTATTTAATTTTTTCATCATTTACCTACATTTTTAGGTGTTTTTTGCATACATCACTATGTTTTCCAACTCTTTTCATTTATTAGGTTTAACATCAATAAATCATTTATTTTTCACTTCATTACATTTAGACATCATAGCTAGACATATTGCATCCTTCATAACATCAATCTTTGAATGTAACATTGCATTTTTTCCCAATGTTTCTCCTTTTAGGTAAAAAACTCTAGAAGGAGCTTAAAGCATTCGGGTGCCAAAATCTTTGGTTACAGTTTCATCATCTTAGAGTGCTCATATGTATTTTTTTTAGTCAAAAAACGTTGATTTGATCAACATCATTATAGAAAAATGGTTGAAGCTTGATCCAACTCTCTTTTTCCATTTACCTTTTCTCTCTCTTTTATCTTTGACAATGCATGCTTGTGCTTTGTTGTTGTTCTATGTATTGAATTCTCATGTGTGTTCTTTTGTACTTATGTTAGCTTGTCATGGGATCTTGATCCTGGGGGAATGATCACCGCTCTTGATCATTTTCTTCTCATCTTTTTGTTATTGGCACACTTGGACTCCTCTTGATGTGTGTTTGTCTACTTTAGTGTGAGTTTGAAACAAGTTAATCCTCTCACTAAAGTGGGGGCTAAATGGAGTCACAAAAAAGTATCCCTTCTACTTTTCCTAGCTTGTTTGGGCCCTCCTTGTGGGTTAGGCTTAATGTCACCTTGATTTAGTGTTGTAATGTGGTTGACACATTGACATTAAATCTTGGGCCCTTATGAACCAATGGATTTAAATTCTATCTTGCTAAAGTTTTGTGAAGTGTTGTATCTCACTTTCACACTTTTCCAAGGTTTTATTAATTGATTAAGTATAATAAACCCCTTTTTAATCAAAATAAACATTAATATTACCTTGTTTGAAGTGTTGTAACACATTTTCACACTTCTCTAGGCTTGTCATTAATAATTGGGATTTCCTATGCTTTAATTGGCCCTATTTTACATCTATAAGCCTCATTTATTACATCTTTTCAAGGATAATCCTGACACCAATCAGTATCCAATCATAATTCAGGTGTTTATGGCTTGTGTGGCCTAGATTTAGTGATCTAGGACTCATTCACTACTCTGGCCGAATGGGTCCCACCTAGATTTTTGGGTCCAAAACATGATTTTACACCTTTCTAATCATTTTTTTAAATTTTTGGTCCCATACATTATGTTAGATGGGACTCATTCACCATCATGGATTCATGAGTCTCATGTGGCCCAAAATTAAAATTAATTCAAATTTCTAGCGAGATTTTATTCTCCTAGATTTGATGTCAGCTTGTAGTGTTGTAATTTTGGGAATTCTTGTGTAATTGAGTATAAATACAAGGGTCTTTCACTTATATCTTCACCTAGCATTCTAATAAGCAATCAAGTGTTCACAAGAGTATTCAAGATCACTTAAGTGTCTTCAAGAGAAAATTTTCAAGCATTCTAGAGCAACATTCAAGCATCAATTATCATGTCAAAGATTTCATGCATCATGTTGTTTTAGAGCTAAAATTGTGGTGTAGGATTATGTGATTCAAGCAAGTGTTTCATTCAAGATCAACATCATTCAAGCAAGAATTAGAGTCTACATCCATTTCAACCATTACAAGAATATTTGTAGCACCTTATTGCTAGGGTTTGGTGAGTTGCAACATTGTTATTTGTTCATTCATCATCCTCCATTCTTATTTGAATTTATTTCAAGGATTGATTTAGAAAATGCGGTTTGTCAAAGGAAAACCCCTATCCACTAACCCCAAAACATTTTCCCCACTCCTTTCTGTGTGATTTGTAGGTCTAAGTTGTAGATTTCCTAAGGAGAAAGATTGGAGAAAAGTTGTCAAGAGCTTAAAATTTATCAAAGTTGTCATAAAGTCTTGGAGAACCTTGGAGAAGACCTACATGATGCAAATTGGAGATTCAAATATGGAAATAATTCAAGAAGGATAGAGAAGACATAGAAGAGCATGATTATCTTTTGAAGTTGTAGAATAGCCCAACTAGACTGATTGACCACTTCTGGTGAATGAGTCCCAGTTCCAATAATTTTTTAGGACTTTGTAGATTTGAATAACCTTTTTCCTGAACCTTGTTCCTGCATAGTTTCTAAGAAACAACATTGATTCGCTCAGCTTGGCAAATGAGTCCAAGTCAACAATAAAGTCAAAGTTTCTAGCGATTTATACCTCCATTCATCCATCTCCAATTTCCCAGGTGCACACCTTCCTATCTTTAGTTTTCTGTTCCATTTTAGTTACTTTTATAGGTCATTTAGTGTTAGTTTGCATTCAATTAGGGTTTTTCATTTCATCTTGCATTTCGTTATCTTTTCCAAGTCTAAACTTGGTTGTGAACCCTTTAGTAGATCATATTTAGCCTATAGGACAACCCTATTGCAAGATCTCTTTCTCTTTTGTATTGAGATCTCTAGGGTTGTCCTTGAGTGGAATCTTTGAAAGTGGGCGTGATAACACTTAATCTACATCATCCAATCATTACCCATTTTTAATAGGTTCCAATGAGGTTGACCCATAGAAAGATACACATGTAGAAAAACCACAAGAAGATGCACTTGTAGAAAAAAATGATGAACATGAAGGTGTAAAAGAAGGATGAGGAGAATTTTGAAGAGGAAAAACTACATAATATTTTTGCACTTCTATGAAAATCCACTAGAAAATGTACACCTATTGATGGGTATGGATATAGTCCATCTTTTTCTTGTTATGTTTTTGTTTTTATCTTGTAGTGACAATGAACCTAGATCTATGAAAGAGGCCTTATCCTTAGAGGAGCATGATTCTTGGTTAGAGGCAATGAAAGATGAAATAAAGGCCTTGGAAAAATGTGACACATGGGGTCTAGTTGAGTTGCCTAAGCAAAGGAAAGCTATTGGACACAATGGGTATTTGCAAATAAATTTAAAGTAGATGGTAAGTTGGGATTTAATAAAAGGCCTAGTTAGTGGTAAAAGTTTACTCCCAACTTGAGGGAGTGGCTAAACTAACCTCCATTAGATTCCCTTTATTCATTCTTATTTATTTTTATTTAGTTTAGTAGAATAGATAGATGTTAAATTCATTTTTTAACATGGGGATCTTGATGAGGAAATATTTTTGAAAAATCATGATATTTTTTTGGTGAACTTGGACAAGAACACTTGTTTTGCAGGTTAAATAGATCTTTGTACGGTTTGAAGTAGTCACCAAGAATGTGGCATCATAAATTTTATGCCTTCTCATTGAATCATGACTTTATTAGAAGAGAATAAGATCATTTTGTTATATTAAATTAATGGATGATCGATTACCAATAATTGTCCTATATGTTAGTGATATTTTATTTACTGGAAATGAGAAGGGAATGATTAGGGAAATTAATTTGAGATGGACTATATGCAATATATGTTGAGCCTTTAAATTTTAATTTGAAAGGAGATATAAAGAATGATAATTTTCATAATTATACAATAAAATATAAAAAACTACTAATTTTTTAAAATTAATTATCTTTAACAAAAGATAATACAAGCCTACATATAAAGAAATAAATTAATGTTTTGATTAAACACTTTTTATTAGAGCTCTGAACTAGTAGGGCCAAGTCCATACAAAGAAACAAGAAAAGGACCA
The DNA here is from genome assembly GCA_007258455.2 of Sequoia sempervirens. Lineage (NCBI taxonomy): Eukaryota > Viridiplantae > Streptophyta > Pinopsida > Cupressales > Cupressaceae > Sequoia > Sequoia sempervirens. The sequence goes on along the minus strand of VDFB02256132.1, from coordinate 95,333,590 downwards.
AACTACAAGATAGAACAAAATGAAGCATGTGAAGAGACTTGACACAAAGACAAGCCACATCACCCCTATTGGGGGATGCCATGTTGAGTAAATGTCTCAACCTTTCTTTGTATTTAATTATTAAAGGGTAATTTGTAATTATCTTTAAGTTGTGATGAATGTTGCTAAATACAACTATGCCAATTTATAAAGTGTTTTTAACTTTTCAAATTAGAAAGAGCGTGAAAAGGGGGAAGTTAAACTTGAGCTTGGACAAGATAAGGAATGCTGATAAGGAATATTACTAAAAAGTGAATAAAATCACAAGTTGGAAGAGGAAGTTTCTTATTTTTGTGATTTATGCCAAAATGGTTTTTAAAACCATTATTGACTTGTAGTTTCTCTCATTCCTAGATATAATTTGTGCTTTATTTGAAGGTAAAACAAGTTAATTATATGTTGTTGAAGCCATGGAGTGTTACAGTGATCCAAAGAGAGAAGTTGTATTGATGTAACACATTTGAAGGATTAATACAAGTCTTGGATCTCTTTGGGTGTGGATTTTTTACCCATAAGGGTTTCTCCACATAATTCATGAGTTATGATTTACATTTATATTGTAATATATTTTCATCTCTCATTTATTTCTATTTTTAGCCGATAGGCTATTTTGTTTGAAGTTTCTATCGGGAATTTCGTCAGCCCAGCTGAGAATTGGATTTTCTAGCACCGGAGATGTCTCGACCGATAGTGATTTTACTGGGTTTTTGGGTAGTGACGTGGAGCTTGGGAATTACGTGGGTTGGCTATGGTGGAGTTGGTGTCCTTGATATGTGGAAGCTGAACCATAAGTGTTTGCTCATGGGAATGTTTAATCATTCTATCATTGTTGTACGATGGGGGTAGGCAGAGTAAATGTGGGCGGACAAAGTAATGCAATATTGAGTGTTGCAGTGTGGGAAATTATACTTTGTTTATGTTGTATTTTCAAAAAAACCATTGTAGTGTTCATTTCATAGTAGAGTATTTCCATGGTTGGTTTCATAGCAGATTGGGGGGGTTTTCAAATTGTTGTTCTCTGCAATCTATATGTCATTTTACATGGGTGTTTTGCACAAATGATTTATTCATTGTTTATGTTAAAACTATTGTTCTCCAAAAGATGTAAGTTGTTTTATATGGGTGTTGCCGTGTGGGAAAGTAAAGTTGGAAATGTGTGAGAAAATATATCAAGATTAAGTTGCATTGTCGAAAGAGTGATTGTGGTGTTGGTTTGATAGCAGACTATTCTAAAAATCGCCATCTTCGGTTCCATGGTTCGTTTGATAGGAGATTATTGTAAAAATTGATGGCCTCGACTCTATTTTATAGGAGATTGGAGGGTTTTGAAACTATTGTTCTATGCAATCTATAAGTTGTTTTACATGGTTGTTTTGTATAAATGATTTATTTATTGTTTATGTTATAACTATTGTTGTGTGGAATCTGTAAGTCATTTATATGGGTGTTTGGAATTATGGCTATGTACACTTAAATCTTCTTTCTTTCATCAAAATAATATGGTTAGGGTTAGTAATTTTTTCATCCCTCATTTATTGTTTGTTGTTATCTCTGTGCATCTTTTACCTTTCTTTGGTAAGAAAATATGGTTAGGGTTAGTAATTTTATCACCTCACATTTATTTTTTTGGTTATCTCTATGCATCTTTTCCATTACAGTCATTAACATGGGACCAATTGTAGATTAACATAGGAGTGATTGCATAAATATATGGTCTTATACCCATTACCATAGGAGCAATTGTAGTTAAATCTTGTTTCTTTGGTAAATAAATATGGTTAGGGTTTGTGATTTTATCACCCTCCATTTGTTGTTTTAGTTATCTCTATGCATCTTTTCCGTTACACCCATTAAGATAGGATTAATTCTAGATTAAGATAGGAGTGATTTCATATGTATATATATGTAGAGGGTTAGTATGAAAGCAAAAACATGTTGGCAATAAAATCAGTTTGGTGCGTGTTAAGTGTTATTCTTTGTAATATCTCGTTTATCTATTCAATTCATTTGTTTGATGTTTATGATGGGATTTTTTGTCATCCGAGCCATGAATAGGATTTGTCCTGTAATAGCTCTTTTACAATTTCTCTATTTGTTTAGAATATTTAGTGCTAGGTAATGTAGCTCAAATTTTTGATTGGGTGTGTGGCATTATAGGAATTATTTACAGGTTATTGCTACTCGTTGGACTAAACTTGCTCCTATGGTAATGGTTGCAATGCTAAAGATAGACATAGATAACTACAAACAATAAATGCAAGATTCATAGAGATAACTAAAACAATAAAGAAAGGGCAAGCAAACAATTGCTCCTATGTTAATCTACAATTGCTCTTGTATGTATATGTTTGGCATGGGTTTTTGATCATTTGTGATTTACGTATGATTCTTAAGTGTTTTCCTAATGGTTGTTTTACAATTTTCCTATTTTCTCTATAATATTTAGTGGGAAATTATGTAGCTTGTAATACCCCTCCTCTTACTATTTGGATTTATTAACTTCTATGCTTTAACTTGATACGATGATACTATGATGATACTATTATTGTTTGATTTGGTTGGTTTGAAGTTTGATAATGTTGTTACTCCTTTAGTGGACATAATCATTTGATGTGACATTCTTAGTATGATTTATGATACTCGATGTTTTGATTTGGATTATTTCTTATTTAAATAGATTTTCATTAATGTTTATATGTCAATGTGATGATTCTATGGAGATGTTATTTAATTCAGTATTATTATATGATGCAATTGTTTAATAATTAGTTATGATGCAGTAGCTTAATATCATGATCAATTTGGTTAGAAATGTTAGCTCGTCTTTGATAGTATAATTGTTAGAATAGATTAGGTGAGAGGACAGTGTAGCATCACTCGTTCACGAGTGCCCTGCTACACTGAAATTCCTTCTCATGATAGGATATTGATTTTATGTATATATATACATGTGCTACTTGACGTTTATTTGGATGCAGGATTACAGGAATAAGTCTCGATTCCACCTGCTTCGGCAGGATAGGGCGAGCAATAAATTAACCCAATGGGTAAAAGTTGAAAAAGGGAGTAGGTTTGGAAGTGTCCCCATCCCAAGTCCGTCGTCCGTTGTGAGTCGTTGTGTTATGATTGAAGTTTTGTCTTTGCCTTGTATGTAGTTTCTCTGTTGAGTATTTATTTAATTATTGGTTAATGTTTAATTAATTAATCGTATTTCATAAAATAATTAATTAATGTTGCATCGCTATTTGATTTAATTGAGAGTTAGAAAAATGTTTAAATTAAATATATTATAAATTAAAAATGATTTAATTAATTAAAAGTGCAAATAATTATAATTAAATTAATATTGTTGAGAGTAATTAAATATTATCTTTTTATTAATATTAAATTAGAAAATCATGTGAGGATAATATCTGAATTAAATAAATTATTTTAATTAAAAAAATTTAGATATGTGTGAGCTTTTAAAAGCTGGAAAAGGGCCAATAAGGAAGGAGGCTTTTTGAAAAAGAAAGCGGAAAAAGATTTATGGATTTTAATTGGTGATTTATTATTTTGATGGAAAAATTATTCACACACAAGTTGTCTTCTGGAGTTTTGCTCTGTGTTTTTAGATCTAGAAAAGAAAAATAAGAAAGATAGTTTTGGAGTTTTGAGATTTTCTTCTGGGTAAAAATTATTGTGAGTTTAGAAAGAAAAGGGGGATTCAGTAGAACATTGAAGGCAGAAGGTCAAGAAAGGAGTTACAGGAGGAATTCGAGAGGAGGTTACAGGCGGGATTCTCCTTCAGACACATGATTCTAGGTTTTCCCCTTTTAAATTATTAATACTTCGTAGGTCTGTAAGCAAATCTGAATGCTATGTTTTCGAAAATTGTTTGAATGAAGTTTATGTTTTAAAAACTTGTTTGTGTTTAAACTTTTGAATCTTCTATAGTAAATTATAGCAGAACTTGTTTTAAAATCCTTCAACATAGTTTAGTAGAGAAAACTAGTGTGCTTGAAATATAAAACAAAAAGAATCATTTCTGATGGAAGATCGAATTTGCATGATTAAATTTATATTGAGTTATTGAAAATCCATGGTTGAGTTGCTTAGAACCTCGGGTTAAATATATTTATTCTTATACAAAGATTAGATATACTTATATTATCATTCTGATTGAACCAATTTTTTGGGTTAATTTCTATCTTGTATGAAAACCTGAAGTTTTTATTGGTTTGTCATAAGTTTTGTTTAATTATAAATTCTCTATATATTATTTAATATATTGATATAAATAAATTGTTATGTATACTTTTATAGATTCAAGTATCTGATTGTACAGAATAAATAAATGAATGTATTTGTGCCTGTGTGTTGGGTCTCGGATTTCGTGTATTAAATAAATATTTAGTTATTGATTTGTTTTAAAAGAAAAGACGATTGGGCGAAATTGATTTATCTGTGAAATTTTGTACCTGTCATAAATTATGAATTTAATAGGTATATGGTAGATAAAATAAATTAAAATTAAAATTTAAAAAAAAAAATTAGTGGGGACGTTGCCCCACAGCCGCCCCAATGGAGGCGCTGCCTGTGGTGGCCGCGCCCAGCGCAGCCCATGCAAGCCGCGTCCCCATGTGGGGGAGGCTGTTGGGCAGCAACCCCCGCTAGGGGCTGTGGGCTTCGCCGCCCACACAACCCCCTGCTAGGGGCCGTGGGCTTCGCCGCCCACACAGGGGCTGCGTCCCCTATTTGGGCCGCGCGGCCCATGAGGAGTCAGGGCTTCGGCCCTTGTGCGGTTTTAAAATATTCGTTTTAAATTATAGTTTTATTTTATAAATAATTTGTATTATATTTAATATTATGTGTATAATATTTAATATTATATGTTAAATATTAAATATTATATATATAATATTTAATATAATGTATGTAATATTTAATATTATATAATATGTGTTTTTTTAAAATAATTTAGTTATTGTTAATAAGTTAAATATTTAATATATATTCATATACTTTTATATTTATATTAAATATGTATATATATAAATGATTTGAAATTTGCATTTAAATTAGTTAATTGGCATTTAATAAATTTTGTAATATGTTGTGATAAAATGATTCTTGTTTTTAAAACAAAAATAAATAAATAAATAAATTTACTCTTAGACTTAGTACGATGATTTTTTTACCTGATATAGTGAAATAGGTTAATCGAGGAAATGGGAAATAAGCTAGGTGAATTCTAATTAAATCGAATAGTTAAAATTAAAAGATATGATATTATAATGTAATTGTGCGAATTTGTCTTTAACGATGTGTTTTGTTTGAATCGAATAACCTCAGATTTTTTATTTATTTGTTTGATGAAATTGTTGAGTTTTGGAAATATTCTTGTATGGAGTTGTTTTAAGTACTCATTTTCTTGAGGTTATTTGTTAAGTTGTGGTGGTATTCTCTTCATTGTTTTATCGTGTTGTATGGAAAAACCCTAGATTCACCTTACTGTTCGTAAGAGTATAAGTTATTGTTAAGGGATTCCAGTGGTGGAATGCGTGTCTTTCATGTTTCTTTTATTCCCCATGTTGGGCAATTAGGGTTAAGGGTATTGTAAGTCTTCCAGAGAAGTATTCTTGAGTGGGATGGTATGTGTTGAGGTTCATTTTGTGAATCGCCTTGATGTATTGTATTATGATGTTGTACCCGGTTTCCATGAACGGGGATTTGTGCCTCCTAGGAAATAGGAGTGGGTAATGAGATTTGTACCTCCTTTGGAAGGAGTTTGTTGTCATATGTGGTTTCCTCCAATGTTTGGAGTGAGTTTCCTTGTCTGTTCCTCCTTTGATTGGAGAGGTTATGTGGTTTAGTTATCTTTTGTGGTATTGCACCTTGTGTGTTGTCGATAGGAGAGTGGCTCTTTGTGGGGGTCTGGCACACAAAGGGGCGCCAGGGTAACCTACCTAGAGTTTAATTAAGTGATAATCTAAATGAATTAATGGGGGGGCTTTCACACTAATAAAGATAAAGGATGTCTCTCTCGTGAAGCAAGTGAATGATAAGGCTCGAGATGAGATGGACGCATAGTTTTGCATGAGGGTCCGGCAGTCGGTAGAGGCAAGCCAGGGTAACCCAGGATGGGGGTCCGGTAGCCTAGGAAGGTTGAGCCAGGGTAACTCATGGAAATTTATGCATGACACTCTTCCTATGTCAACAGTTAGCCAGTTATTGTGCGATGTTCTTGATCTTTGCTCTTTGGAAGCATTGTAACCTCATGTTAGTGATATTGTGTTTGTAGTTGTTAAGTGATGCTGTGATTGTCATGTTAAGTGATATTGTGCATGTTGTGGTTACGTGATTTATTGTTTTCTCCTTGGTTGTTGTTGGAAAGAGTCTTTGATAATTTGTCTTGAGTTTCATTGATGTTGTGATTATGACTTGTTGTTATGTTCTGAAGTGGTTTGCTGTTGTGCCTTGGGATTTGTCGTTGTTGAGTTTCTAAGTGGTCTTGGATGTTAATTTGTCTTTTGGAGTTAGTCCTATTATTGTTAGGCATGCTTGGTCGGGGACCCTTCCTTGTCTACTCTCAGCACGGGGGTGGTTGGGTGGAACGTGCTTCGCACCCCATTGGGTTCCCTCTTTTGTTGCAGATGTATCTTTTACTTGCAGGTTTTGGCGAATGTTGATGATCCAGTGTCCTTATGTACCAGATTGATGTATATACTCCTGATGTAATGTATTTATTGATGTATCGTCTCCCACGTGTGTTGGGATGACCTTGTAAATTGTATATGTTGTTATTGAGATGTATGTTTCGACAATTGTATTTTACTATCATTTGGATGTAATGTAAATGCAAGCCATGTATTTAATTAGGAACGATCACTTGTAATAATTGGTTATGTTATGTTGTATCTATCGAGATATGTAACACTGTATATCTTTATAATTCCATGTATTGTCATATGTGCATATGTTATTAATATGGATATAGTTGATAGATATTTTAATGATGAAATGGGAATGAATAGATTTACATATAGATTAATTATTGTTTTCTTGTTATCGTTGTTATGGGTTAGTGTAGTCATGTCACTTCGTGTACCCCATTGGAACTAGTTGTGCCTCATAATACATTGTTATGTTATAACACTTATGTATGTTATTATATTCCTTTTAAAAAAAAAAAATTGTTCCGTTGTTATTAGTTCCTTTGGGGTTCGCACGGCGGGGCATGACATAGCTTGAATTTTGAATTGAGAAGCCAACTGTCACATAGAATTTGTTGTTACACCTTGTCTGGATAGTGATAGAATTTCAAGTAAGTAGGAATATGTTGCAAACTCAAATATATACATTCATTTGACTTGAACTGGGTTCTCTACTTTGAATATTCTTTGTAAGTAATTTCACATACATAGATGCCCATATATCTAGACTTTTTGGCTGAAGGGAAATTGCAAAAGACCTATTAGGAAAAAACTTAACAATCACAGGAAAATGATAGATGTTGGAAAAACCACATTAAATAGAACTTTAAAATATGGAGAATACAACAGGAAAACTACAACAATGAACATTTTGGTATGGGGAACTGGAAAAAAGAAAATGATGATGAACATTTTTTTATGGGGAGGTTCAAACAGTTGAGAAAAAAAGAATATCATAAAACATATTAGTACAAGACAAAAAACAAAATTGGAAAAGAGCTATTAGGAAAACACTTAAGAGTCACAACTGCCGTGTCAATTCAAAATTTGAGGTACATTATTCCCCACTGAATATTATAGAAAAAATAGGGAAAATGTAAAACAACTATGGAGAGAAGAAAAAGGAATATCATGAAGAGTGGTTTGTTGTGGGGAATGAAAAAGATGAGGAAGGAAGAATATAATGAAATGTGCATTGATATAGGACACTATCATCCCACGTAATTAGCAAGCTTGACCCCTTACATAAACAAACATGGGCAATTTTTTTCGAGGGAGCTTCAAGTAGATTAGGAAAAAAATAATATCATAAAACATATTGATACAATATTGGAGCTATGTTCTTTGTTAATAAATATTGAAGAAAAAAAGAGAAATTGTATGAGAGGTGTTAGAATAACAATTATTTGGTGCAAGTTGTTTTACATGGGTATTCTGCGTAAATGATTTGTCGACAGTATTTAATGCTAACCAATGTAGTCCAAATTTACAATTAAGCCTATGGTGCTATATGCATTTTCCAGAGATTGTTGAATCATGTAATTGTTGTCATAGCCTAAAGAAAATAGGTATCGTGATAAATAACTGGGTTTAAATAATTGTTTTTCTAGGCTGAAAAGATATGTGTATAATTGTGGAGGGAAAAATAGTTTGGTGTCTTTTAAGTGTTATTCTAATAGCTCTTTTATCTATTCAACTGTATATTTTTAATTTGAGAAAAAGGATATCATGAAACATATTGGTATAAGAGAACAAGTGAAATAGGAAAAGAGCTATTAGGAGAACACTTAAGAATCATAGGAAAATGACAGCTGTTCTAGAACCCAAATTAAATAGAAGTTTGAAATTTGGAGAATAGAACAGGAAAACTACGACAATGAACAATTTTTTATGGAGAATTGGAAAAAAGAATATGGGTATGTGCAAGATCATCATGGAGAAAATAGGCCCTTAAGTGGAAAAAAATTCAGAAAAATCAGAGTTAGGAAACTTGACGTAAAAAAATGAATAAGTTATCTATATTATTTCAAAAATATGTAAGAATAAAATCTTTAGAAACTTGAATGTATTTTTTAAACTACTAGGTTTATTTAAAAATAAATAAAAAATCTATTTGGTGAAAATTTGAAATTTCAATTGACTAATACTTAAATTTTAGCGAAAAAATAAGAAGTAGGTGTTTGTCTGACCACCTTAACCACAATAAAATGATAATAATTTTTTATAAGATTTTAGATATAAGTAGACTCATGCCCTGATGCGATGAATATTTTTTTGTAATTTTTTTCCAAGTAAATAATTAATTTTGATTTTTTTATTACAACTTTTTAAAAATATAAATACTTGTATGTCTGACCACGTTAACTTGGTCAAAACTTCACGAAATTCTTTTTTTTTTTTAATCCTATAGTATGTGAAGCATAGAATGTGATGCATGTTTTGGATTCAAAAAATGTGATGCTATTTGAAAGCTATAGATGTTTTTCAATTAGCCTATCAATTAGGACTTTAGTCGTAATTCAAATAGAAAACGAATAATAAATAGTTATAAAATTCAATGTAAAGCATAATTTATATTGGTGGAAATCTGAGAATCTCCTTTAAAAATCCATTTCGTTTCATCAATTTTGGTTAAAATAAAATTCGTCAGCCACATACCCTACACATACCCATTATATCGCCACTTTTTGGCCCATCATGATCCTACACATACCTATATGATGAAGAAAAGTATGTTGTGGGGTAGTTCAAACAGATATAAGACATTGTCATCCCATGTAATTACCAAGCTCCACCCCTTACATAAACAAACTTGGGTAGTTTGTTTCAGGGAGCTTCAAGAAGATCAGGAAAAAATGAATATCATTAAACATATTGATAGAAGATATGAGCTATGTTGTTTGTTAATAAATATTTTAGAGAAATATAGAAATTGTATAGGAGTTAGAATAATTATTTGCTACAAGTCATTTTATGTGGGTATGTTGCATAAATGATTACTTTACAATATTTAATGGCAATCAATGTAGCTCAAATTTACAATTAAGCCTGTGACATTACACACATTTTTTAGATATTTTTGCATAATATAATTGTTGTCATGGCCTAGAGAAAATAGGTGTGGTGATAAAGAATTGGGTTTAAATAATTGATTTGGAAAGTTGCAAAGATATTTGTATAAGCGTGGAGAAAAAAATAGTTTTGTGGCTTTTAATTGTTATTCTAATAGCTCTTTTATCTATTTAGCTTTATATTTCTAGCTAATAGGCTATTTGTTTGAAGTTTCCACTGGGATTTTCATCGGCTTAGTTGTGAATAAGATTTGTCGTCTAATAGCTCTTTTACAATTTCTATGTTTTTTTATAATATTTACTAGTAGGCAATGTACCTCAAATTTATGTCTATATATATGTATTGAATTCCCCATTTGATATTTTTAAAAACACATATAGGAAGAAATATATATTGATATATATAGAAAAAGACCACTATGTCTCAATTAAGAATGCAACAAAAAATTATATAAGCACATGCATATCTAAACAGTTGTGTATGCTATATTCATTTGTATTTAGGTAGACTTTGATTTGAAAAGAGTTAAAACTAGCATATGTAAGTATTATTTAGCTTTTGAGAAAAATCCTACAATACAACCATAGCATTGAATACATTCAAAAAGCACCGAAAACAATGTAGCTTGCATTGGCTTGTTGTTGCCATCTTGATTTCCATTGTCAAACAATGCAAGCAATCATTTACCATTCTGCTTCAGTGTTAGAATGGGGCCAAGAGTGCCCCTATGGTGTATATATTTTAATAAGCTTTGAAGTAAAAACATGTTGTTGGTTTGCATAGCTTTTTCCCTTTCCTTGCCCTTCACTTTGCACACTATGCAAAACCCAAATGGATTTGATGCTATGTATCTTTTGCATTGTAACCATTAACATAGGAGCAATTGTACATTGATAACTCCTCCCCTTGAAATTTATAAAGACACCAAACATCCAGATTGGATTTTCCCTCAATTGATTGGCTGAGAAGGCTATGAATTAAAACCTTTTGTTCCATATAGTAATGCCTTACTTTGAAGTGGAAAATATCCTATAGGCAACAAAACGTTTGAATTCGTACCCTTCTTAACTAGAAAATTGATGGAAAATTCAATCTTGATGTGTGCTCTCTTCATAAATTTCAAGGGGAGGAGTTACATAGTGAGGAAAAAGTATGGTATACACATATATTTAGATATAGCAGTGTGTGTGTGTATATATATATTTGGTTATATGTGTGTGTGTTTTTAAATGTGGAGACAAAGGGGAGCTTCAATGCATATATGTACTTAATCATTTCTAGTCTTCTTGCTGTATAGCCTATTGTTTTGTTAACAAGGGGTGAAAGGAGGTCAGGTAGCAACATATACAAACATGTATATATAGTTATATGTAGAAATATAGTAAAATAATAAAAAACTACTTGGATACATATATAAGCAATAGGTCAAAGATAAACATATACATATAGCATTATATCAAGATGTATTTATCATTTTTATTCTTGCTAATGTATCCTCTAGTGTTTTGATACTATTAAAAGTGCATTTCTATTCTTGTTCTTGTATCTCATGTTGTTTGTTTAGTTTTAGAAGTGGAATGGTTATAGATCAATCTTTTGTAAGTCATCTACCAATTTCCATTGGGATGTTGCAATACATTGATATTCTATTTTAATTGCGAAATAGAGTTGTCAATTAGTCAACTCAAATTATGACATTTTTTTTCTAAAAAATGTTCCCAGAACTATGTTTATGGAATTGGGTTTTGTGGATGGGTCTCTAGAGCCCCCAAACATTGATTTTTTGAGGTCTACCATGGTTCCCACTATGGGGTTCAGCTCTGAGGTCATGAACCACCGCTCTTCATATCTTGATTCCATAAGTATAAATTCCCCTTTTTATACTTGTTGCAAATTGGGTGTAATTGTTTCTAGTTTCCTTCACTTTAAGGTGTATAGACACATGGGTGGACCTGACAAAGCATATAGATGTGCAGGGAGATACAGAGTATATGTGTATGTATATGTATGTGTATATGTATATGTATGTATATGTATATGTATATGTATATGTGTATGTGTATGTGTATGTGTATGTGTATGTGTATGTGTATGTATATATGTATATTTATATGTATGTGTATGTGCATGTGTATCCATATGGATATGTATATGTATATGTATATGTATATGTACATGTCCCAGTTGGCGGCGACTTGACCCAGTTTTCTTATGGCAATGTGGAGCTTCGTGATTGCGTGGGTTGGTAGTGGTGGAGTTGGTGGCCTTGATATGTGGAAGGTTAACTATGATTGTTTTCCCACATGAGGTTTAATGTATCTTGTCGTTATTGTATGAGTATATGCACATGCACATGTATATGTATATGTATATGTATATGTATGTGTATGCATATGCATATGCATATGTATATGTATATGTATATGTATATGTATAGTATATGTATATGTATATGTATGTGTATGTATATGCATATGCATATGCGGAAGCTGAATGGTATGTGTTTTCGCGCATGAGTGTTAATGAATCCTATCATTGTTGTGTGGTGGTGGTGGTTGAAGTAAATACAATATTCAATGTTTTAGTGTGGGAAAGTATACTTTGAATTAGTTGTATTGTCAAAAGAGTAGAATATGATACATCGCATATTGAGACAATAGATTACCCTCTAATTTCTTATTGTGTCATGTGTGATAGAATTCCATGAAATTATGTGTGGGCATTCCATAATGTCCTTGGTCATTGTATTCTTTTAAATAGGGGATATACTAATAGTGAAATAGTGGAAATGGTTAACAAAAAAACTATAAAATCCTTCTATATATATTTTTATATATCTCAATGTTCAAACTATGTTATTCATTTTGTGATCATCCATACATATACATTTATCTACAAATGGATACACATATATATTTTGTTACATGTTTATGTGTAATTACTAGTTTAAATATATCTATGGCTATACATGTATACTCATATATGCTAATATGGTTGAACTTGTATGTATAATCCTAGGCTGTGCGAGTACATTCATGTTCCACAGCCCAATCACTTGCTGAATTTAGAAAGGGTAAAAAATAATTGAACCATTTATACTATAGCCAACATTTATAGGAAATTTATGCAAAGTGCCATACAAAATACATGGAGCAAAGGATAGCTTCACCATACACAACTACGACTCTTCCCACTACTAATATTCCTTCATAGCATGCATTGGAAATGGTGGATGCCAACCCTCATAAATAGTCTTAGAGAAATCCCCCTACTGCACCAGTAGAGCAACAATGCTTGAAAGAAATATTTAATGATTTCTACCTTTCTATGGTGAAACGATTTCAACATCACATAGATGCATGGTCAAACCTTTATGTTTATCATATATGTAGAGAAAGCTACATAGGGATGCACACTCGTATGCTAGGGTCAGCGACAACATGTGTAAGATGCTATTCTGAAAAAGGCACCCACTACTTTAGCTATGCAAATGGCATGGACCCAAGCCCACAACCGTTGTTGCTAAAAAAGCTAATGCAAGTTGAAGAAATTCTTATTGCTAGGGTGGCTCCAGTTTTGTAGGTGTCGCACACTAGAGGAGGTCAATTTAAATATAGTGGTCACATGATAAGCTTTCCTCAAGATATCTCGAGCATAGAAAAACGTTTTCCACGCCGCTTGCAAGATCTTGAGGTTGTCATTGTACATTAGACCACTATTGAAGGTGGTAATTATGATTGCTATGTTAATAAACATCATGTCATGGATGCATTTAAATATAAAAATCAATATGAAAAATATTACAATGATGTTGAGATTGATATTGATGCTCTTAATATGTTACCTGATGTTGTTGTTGATGTGTCCAATTTCTTGCATACAATAAAGAAAGTTTCCGATGAAGATCTAATGCCATCAACTAGCTTAAAAAATGTTGCTCAGGATGAAAATGGCTCTTCAAACTTTTCATCATTTATCCCTTCCTTGCCAAATGCTAAACAAGAGGTCCAAGCAATCAAACAAGTATTGAAAATTGAAAAAAAAGACCAAAATATTTTGTGTTGGCCTAAAATTAGCTCATCTCCTATTAATGAATACAACACTGAAGGTTTATTTACAATGGCCTTTCCAACATTGTTCCCCATTGGAGCAGCACATCCCCTACAACCTAGGAATATTCAAATTCACTTGCATGAATATTCCCTCCACTTAATGAGATATTTTGACCACAGATTTGGCAAACATGTCAAGTTTAGGTATTTCCTTTACAATTTGATAATGAGACATTGCAATCAACAAATTGTTCTATCTTTGTTAGAGCGGACCTAGAAGAAAAAATCCCCAAGTTGTTGTCCACATTGCCTAAATGCCTTCAAGTTGCCACTAATGGCCAGATAGCTAAGCAACTAATGCATTTTGGTGCATCATTGAGTGGGATCCATTCTTTTTGGAACTCTTGTTGAGCCCAACTCACTACAATGATTGAACAACTTGGCATACCCACCCTTTTTTTCACTTTAAGCTTTGCAAACACAAAATGGGCTGACTTGCAAAATGTTTTATCTTCTATGGATCGATTGGAGATGGAGCCCTTAGAAAAGAAACTAAAAAATAGTGTTGTTCAAAATCCACATATCACGTCTTTATATCTCCATCATAGATTCTCAATTTTCTATGAAGAGGTGATTGAAAAGATTTTGCATGCAAAATATTATTGGTATGGATATGAATGGCAACATCATGGCTCTACACATGTGTATGGTTTTTTATGGCTTCTAGAAGCCCCCAACATGGACACTCTTGATTGGTCCAATCAACATGATGTTACCATGGTAAGGCACTTTTCTTGATAGATATGTTTTAGGTTGGAATCCATGTTGCTCTGCACAGAGATTACTCAGAATCTATCATTGTTCTAAAGAAAATCCATGCTTACTTTCCACAAGCCAAATTATTTCTAGTGATCCAATCATAGATTATGAAGAGCTGCTAAATATAGTTCAAAGGTACACAAAATGCTCTGAATATACTAGTTTAAGAAAAAAATGAGAGCAATTACAATGTCAGTATAAAGCACCTTAGTAGCAACAATTTACCTCTACATGGACATCTAATGTTGAGACTAACAAATCCTACAAGCTAGCAAGAAATGATGATCATCTAAATATTCATAGCCCACCCATGGTTGCAATATGGCATGCCAATGTTGACTTCCAACCAGTTGGTTTTAGGAAAATCATTTTAAATTATATTTCTAAATATGCAGCTAAATCTGAGAAGAAATCAAAAAATTATCTTGATATGTTGAAGACTTGCAAATAGAAATATAGTTGAGGATAGAGCACTGCTTGCATATCAAAAATTCATGATGAATATTCTTGTGGAGCGTGACATCTCCGCACAGGAGACATGCCATATGTTGCAAAAATTTCCTCTTCTCACTTCAAGCCGGTAATATGTGCATTTGAATGTTGGTGAAAAAGTATGGTTCTATATAAATAAAGTTGATGTTGATGAAGAACTGTCAAAAAATTATGTTCATTACTATAGGCAAAGGTCTCTAGAGCTATTTGGTGTATCCCTAATTGACTTAGTCCACTTATATACACATTCAGAGCAGTGCAAAAAGGATAACTGAAAACTAAGACACCAACTTGCAATTGTCCTTGTGTACCTGTTGTTCAAGACTATTCCCATTGAAGATACAAAAATATTTGAGACATTTTCTTGGACTGAACTTATGTTATACAAACCTTTCTGAAACATTAAAATAGATATAGGTCCTTCCAAACAAGAGGCCATAAAAAATTGGAAATTTTTAAAAACAACTGGTTATGATCCTTGGCATGTTAATAGACTTCTAGTTGCATCCATGATTGCAGAAGAAAATGGCAGTTACTCTAATGATTTGAACCATCGATGTTCTATGGAAGAATATGAATGGGAATTTTTCTCTCAACTTGGTGCAACTACTAACTTCAATATAAATCAGCTCCAACTATTGGGTAGGCAAGAATTTTATATGAATTATTCCTGGAATACAAACCATGTACCTAAACAACTTCATAATATTTCTTTGCAGTTCATCCCATTAGCTAGGACACAACATGAGCAAGCTATGATATAGTTTTTTCCTGCACATACATTATCCAATCAACTTTCACCAAAACAAAAATTGGCTATTCAAATCATCCAGTCCCATTGCATGCAACCTTTCCCCAAAGACCCTCTCTGCATGATCATTCAAGGGACAACTGGCACTAGAAAATCCTTTTTGATAAATTATATTAGACAACAAATAAACATGTCTACTTCTGGATCCAATAGCTCATTGCCCACATTGGCCCCCACAGGTGTTGTTGTGTACAACATATGCACCTCCACAACCCATACAGCCCTCTCGATCCCCATAAAGGATATGAATCCTTTGTAAGGTCAGGCGTTGAAAATATTCCAAGAACAATTTAAATATATTCAATAAATTTTCATAGATGAAATGAGTTTTCTAGGCCCAAAGTTGCTATTGAAAATATATAGCCGATTACGCCAAGCATTCCCTGATAACCAAAGGGAGCCATTCAATGATGTTTCCATCATACTTGTTGGTCATCTTTCCTAGTTGCCACCTGCCATGGATACCCCTATTTATGCTTCATGATCATCAATAGTAGCTTTATGGCATACTTTCATAGTCTTGATCACATTGGACACTATTTTATGCCAAAAAGGAGATAGCCCTTCCCAACAAAAGTTTTGGGAAATTCTTCTCCATATAAGAAATGGTGAGGCTCTCCATGATGACTAGGAAGAGCTCATGAAACAAAAAAATAAAATTCTCTCAGCCACAAAAAGAGAACAATTTGATGTTGCCACACATTTGTTGGCCACAAATGACTTAGTCGTATTGGGTATGTGTAGGATCATCATGGAAAAAACAGGCCCTTAAGTGGCAAAAAATTTAGAAAAATCAAAGTTAAGAAACTTGACGTTAAAGTTTGAATAAGTTATCTATATTATTTAAATAATATGTAAGAATAGAATCTGTAGCAAATTGAATGTAGTTTCTAAACTACTAGGGTTTTTTAAAAAACAAAAAAATCTATTTAGTGAAAATTTGAAATTTCAATGGAGTGGTACTTAAATTTTAGAAAAAAATAAGAAGTAGGTGTCTGTTCTCCATTTTCTTTGCCTATATATACCCTAAGTTTTGACATTTTTGCTTCATCCTTTGCTCCCACAGATTCTTATCTCTTCTTGTTAGCTTTTCAATTAGCTTTATTTCATTCAACTAGTTGTAAATGTTTACACATGAAATTCTCATTTTTCATCATTTCACTCTTCAAATCTTCTTGTTTATTGCATTCAGAAAATATATAGTCTTTTCTAGATTTCTTTTTGTTTTCATCAATTATGATAAAAATACATGTTATTTGCGATGGGTTGTTTGGCCTTCTTTACAATGATGATTGAGATTTTTTGCCGCACAGTTTTTTGACCAATTGACTGGTCACCTTGTATAGTGGAATCACAATGGTAGGTTTCTAGTGCTGCCAGGGTTGATACATTTTGGCATTGTATCTCAATGCCACCCAAGGGAGTACATGTAATATTTTTTGTTTCAATATAAGGTTGTCTATTGTTTTGCTTGCATATTGAAATGACACATCTTGGTGTTGATTCCATAGCAGGCTACTTAATAAAGTTGCCATACACCTCCATTCGATACCAAATTGGAGAGCCTTCCGATAGTTCCTACTCACAATCTATAGTGTTTCAGCTTCTATTATTGCTATAAGTCATTTTCGATTGCCTTTTTTCCATTCTATATGCATCTAACCAGACACATATATTTTAATATGTTCAATTTTTTTTTTCTTTACAACAATATCATATTGGCCTCATTGCAAACATAGATGGAGAATGAGAAACGAAGCCCATGTGTTAAGAAATTGGTACATGAAAGGCGGCCATAGCTGTAAGCATAAGCAAGGTTTGTTTTATAGACTTGTATTTTCCTAAGCTATACATTCAACCCTTTTCTTCCTCCATGGTTAGATAGCCTCCATATATTCGTTGCTATAAATATACATTCATGTATAGATTGTTACATGCACTTGACTACAATAAACATTGTCTATTGTGTACATTACATTTGTCCATGTTTGTATAGTTTCCTTTTTAGCTAACAAAAAAAATATCTAAATACACCAAACAATTCTAAGCACGGATACTTTGACAGAAACCCTTGTGGAAATTTCAAACACATCATAATATTCTCTTTCGCTCATCTCTTTGAAGCTGCCTATAACAAGGTCTTCATTTTTGTAGTTTACTTGTTCTATTATTCAACAAACATAAGATTAACCTCCACCTTTTGACTAGTTACTTTCTTTTTTGGCCCATGTGTGCTTTGTGCCCTCTACGTATTGCTCGTTGTTATCTGTGTTCATCCTCATTGCTATATGTATTTTTTACAAAAAAAAGATTTGTATAAGAAAATCTCCATATCTATGGTCTTCAACATGTACTCTCCATATGTTAAACTTCCACATAAAATCTATTTTAGATGATCTACCATTTGAAACACTCAAAAATAGTTGTGACAAAAACACTTGAGAATCACAGGTAAATGATAGGTGGTCAAAAAACCCACATCAAAAACAAGTTTAAAATAGGTAGACAAATGTACATAGGCCAAAAAAATTGGGAAAAGGTGAATGGTTCCTATCCATAACCCATTAACATGTGTTTTTAAAGTGTTATTCTAATACATCTTGCAACTATTACATAGTTTGCTTGTGTTGTACAACCAATATGTTTAATGATACTCTTTTTTGCTCATTTGTTTCAAGCTACTTATAACAAACTGTTAATTTTTGTGGTTATTTTATTTGGATGCAACATGTTATATGTGTCCTATCAATATGTTCAATGATATTTATTTCCCCTCATTAGTTTGAAGTTTTGCATGACAAATTGTTCTTCATGGTACTCTTCTTCCCAGATGCCCATAACACATTGTTCATTGTCATTGTTTGTGTTTCCTTGTGGGAATGTTTGTTTGTTCTATTATTGTTGCACGATGGGTGCGGCTGCACTAAATGTGGGTGGCCGAGGTAAATGCAATATTGAGTGTTGTAGTGTGGGAAAGTATACTTTATTTAAGTTGTATTGTTGAAATAGTCATTGTGGTGTTGGCTTCATGGTAGACTATCACAAATCCACATTAAATAGATCTTAGCACCATGGAGAATAGAACAATTGACCTACAATAATTAATAATTTGTAATGAGAAAGTGGATATTGATAGAACACAAGTAGTATATGTAACAATCGACTCCTCAATTTAAAATTCAAGTTGCAGTATTTGGCGCTAAATATTATAGACAAAATACATGAATTGTAAAAGAACTATTAGAAAAACACTTAAGAACCATAGGTAGATGGCACATGATTGAAAAACCACATTAAACATATTAATAGAACATAACCAGTCTATGCAACACTTGAGTTGTGAATTGAAAATTCAGGCTACGTTCTTTGGGAGTTAAGCCACATTAAATAGAACTAGTAAAGCCAATGTGCTCCAATACCCTACACAAAATGGGTATTAATGCCATAGACTTAATTGAAAATTCAAGGTGCATCACTTGTAACTAAATATTATAGGTGAATAGAGAAATTGTAAAAGAGCTATTAGAATAACACATAGCAGCCATTAAACTTATTTCATCTCCAAAATCTCCATGCTTTCATACTAGCTCTCTACACACACACACACATATATATATATACAATTACTCCTATGTTAATCTACAATTGCTCCTATGTTAATGGGTATAATGCCAAAGGTGCATAGAGATAACTATAAACAATAAATAGAGGGAAAAAATGTTCGAGTTTATCTCTTTCTATTTACAACAGATAGTGCTAACCTCTTTTATTGTATATGTATATTATTTTCTTTATATTATTGCACTAATATAATATGCATTCAAGAAAATTAGTGTATTGTATGCTGTCTATTTCAATTTCTTTCATGCTCCTACTACTTGATGCAATGCAACTTGCCCTTCTTAAACAAAATCAACAGTGTACATAAGTACATAATATTCCCCACTCTCAATAGATAGATTTGGTTACCTAATTATAAAAATTGTTCATTACTTTTAGCTTCACATTGTATATATTAATTTTACCCATATACTTAGTCATTTTTTATCATTCTTGTTTGATTTTCCTTGCTTGTGCACTAACATACCCTTCTATTTCATTTGCAGGAACTAGGTTTAAGCATGTCAGAGGATTTGAAAACTAGGATACCTGTTTCCCTTAAAGTTGTGACATCAAGGAAAATAGAACAATATTAGATATTATATATAAAATCATTAGAGTTTTCTCAATTATTTTATTTTGTAATGTATGATGAAACTCCACAAAATCTCTTGTGGCCGTTTCATCCTTCTTTTTCTCAGGGGTTTGGCTAGAGTCCATGGGGCTTTATAATCCAATATGGTAGGGAGGAAAATGAGTGTGGCTTTACTTTTAATGCCATATATTTATTGTTGGATAGATTAATGTGTACACAAATTGTTGTCTAAATTTAGCTTCAATAGACACACTCTATAATAACATGTTTTACATGTTAGAGCAAATCACAAAGAAGCAAAAATATGTTTCTCATGTCATACTACAAAATAGTATGTTTTTAATGTTGCCTCAAAACAAGGTGTACCTTCTAATTCAATTATTCTAACAATGTAAAATATTTGTGTCATTTCATTGCATTCTTCTTCTAACCTATTAATCACAACCACACAAATTTGTTTTATTCCCAAAATTATTGAGTGCATATTGTTTATATCATGTTTCTTTTTTGAAAAATTCATTTCTAATGAGCATTATAACTAATATTCAAATAAATAGTAACTTTTTTAAATAATACTTTTTTATTCGATAATGTCCCATGCATTGTGTTATCTAAAGATACATAATAATCAATCAATTAATTCATTAACCTAGGAAAAAAATCAAAGATCAATTCCCTATTTTATCAAAATGCTTCTTACCCTTGCAAAGTATTGCCTTTTCTTAAAACAATCAAATAATAATTAATCGATTGATTGATTAACCTAGACAAAAACATAAAATATAGATGTATATCTAAATTTAACAACTATAAGACTAGAATACATATAAAATTATTTCATACCTAAACTTAACATTGGAAATAATGAAGACAATATAATATCGGGTTTAAAATGTTATACAATGCTCCAATTAAATGTAGAGGTATAAAATAATTTCTACACCAACGTTAAGTCCTTTACAATATTTTCAAACATAGCTTTACTTTAATTGATCTATCCATCTAATTATTCATATAAATATATAAATTTATTTTCATACAATACACTCCACAAATCTTATCCTCATTCACATCGTACTATAAACTAAGCTCACATTATTCCATGTTCAATTATTAACATGCTTTCGCTTTTCTGACTCATCCAAACAATTTGAAATAATTAATAATATTTATACTTTACATTACATTGAGAAAACAAGTTTCTTCCTCCATTCCCACTAAATATCCATATGTAAAGGATCCCTATTAGTTGATCGTTCCATGCTCTTGCATGCGACTGGTAGTTTATTTGGATGCATAAAATTATCTACATATTTTCGTTGTAAATTTTTATCCTAATTTTCAACATTTGGTGCCAAAGCTAAGTTGGCTTGATTAGAGAAGAGGATGCATTTCTTAGAGTGTTTGATTGGGTTTTTTCAATAATGGGAGTGCATTGTGTTTTCTTACAGTTTCAAATTCAGTGTGATAAGAGATCATGGCTAGCTCGTCTCGGTTGGATATTGAAAAGTTCAATAGGACTCAATATGAGCTTTGGAAGTTAAAGATGGAGGATCTCTTGGAAGAAATATATCAATGTATTGTTATTAATAAATAAAAGAAACCATATAGTATATTAGATGAAGATTGGATTAATATATATAAAAAGGCTCACAACACTATTCATTTGCATTTATTTGATTTTATTCTATTAAATGTATCTAATGAGACTACAAGATATAAATTATGGCATAAAATATGAGAGATATACCAAACTAAGAGTTGCATAATTAACAAGTTATTTATTAAAATAAAGTTATATTCACTTGAAATGAATAATGAAGAATCAAAATTATAGAACATTTGAATTCATTTAATCTAATCTTGAGTCAATTATAGACAATTAATATAAATATAGACGATTCAGATAAATATATTTTATTATTATTTTAACTCCCTAAATCTAGAGATAATCTTATTGTTGCAATTAATTATTATTTTTCAGATGATCTAAAGTTGGTTGCTCATTACCTTTCTACTTTAAGAGGAAATGAGGAGAACAACTTCAGAGGGGTCTAAATATGCATTGAATGTATGAGGTAAATCTAAGGAGAAAGGTAAGGACACAAAGAAAGGTGAAAAGGACAAATCTAAGGATCCTTCTAAGTCGAAGAGAAGTTCCAAAACATGTGGTAAGAGTAGATTGAGTTGTTGAAACTTTAGTAAATGGGAGAAATTGAGCAAGGAATGTAAGAATAAAAAAAAATGTTGATGATTCCTCTATAAATAAATCCCTCGACGATAAAGCTACTGATGTTTTTATTATTTTTGCTAATATGATTTATTTAAAGTGAAACAAAATACAATTTATTTATTTATTATTTTAAAAAATTGAATAAAATTTAAACTCTGCAAACATTGCTTACAACTAGTAACCGGTAAGCCACCCCACCAAATGCCATTAAATGGCATTACACCATCTCATTCTTTAGTTCAACAAAAGCTCCAAATCACCTTTAAGCAGTGTCGAGAGTACGGGGCCGTCCATGGGATCCCTTACTACCAAAATTGAATTTGAAAGTCGTCGTATCATAAATACTTTGTTCAACTCCTTCGAATGACCAAATTAAAACAAAGGTCCATTTACGCATACAGTAAATGCCAATTGGTTGGTAAGCCTCATAAACAGAAACAATTGAGCAACAGAACATACCTCGTATATTTGGAGGTAACTGACTGTCACAGGTACCCCTGACAACTGCGCCGCTTGCCATAAATTTAACTTCAGATTTGGTATTATAGCTATCAGCTCTTCCATGGACTTGCCTGAAGGATATTGCCCGCACGGAGGTGCTTTTGCAACATGATGACAGTGAGCAGTACCAGCGCTGACGGGAACAAAACAGGCTTCTGAAATCTTTTAAGAGAACAGCCATTGATAGAAACAAAAAACAGGCTTCTGAAATCCTTTAAGAGAACATTCATTGACAGAAACAAAGCTGAGAGTATTAAAGCAGTTGAGGCAGGCATTGGGGGACACTGTCGGACAAACAGAAGATTATCAGCGGGGAAAGCAAATTGCCTTCCAGTTTTATTGCGAAGTAATACGCGCAACGCGAGTCGTTATATAATTGGACCAAAATATATACTCAAATATTTTATGATTTATAAAGGGGAAGTCATGTTGAGGTTGGCTTCACACTTATTTTAGGGAGCAAGCCGAGTTCTTTAATCATTAAAAATAATAATAATAATAATAATAATTCAAACATTCAAAATATTCAAATCCCTAGTGAAAACTTCTTTAAGATGCAACTGGTTAAAAAAGAAAAAAGAATAAAAAATGATGTGTATATTGCTTAAAAAACTCTGTAAGGCATTAAGAAATGAAGAATTTGGCCTTCCCTTGAAATCTTCGTACTTGCAAGATAAGTCAATGGTCTTCGTAAAAGAATTATAGGAGATCAATCTCATAACACACACTAATCCAAGAATCATCTATATGGAAATTAATATGTCAATAGAAGAACAAGTATCCTAAATCAATAATTAAGGAGAACATTCGATGCCTACAATTGGATCCCTTTTGGATATGCCACAAAATAATCATCATTGTGTCTTTTTAGTCAAAAATGTTTGATCCCCACATGTGATGACCCTAAATAAGAAGTCATCTATGAGCTTGTTTGCCCCAACAATCCCTAGTACCATGACGTAAATAAATACCAACATAATCAAACATTACCACCCAACCTATCTCTTGTATACAAATGGAATTTTTTATCCATCACTCATTTCATTTCACCATCCATAATTGAACATTGTATTGAAGGATCATTGATTGTGCTCTACTTAGATGCCTTAATTAAAAACATGATTAAATCACATTAAAAGAGAAGCATAATGGTATATATGATGCAAACACTAGAAGTATTATCTTTGTCACAAAAATCTTGAGAACATGCATGCATGTGTTAGAACATCCGGATGAATGGTGTCTTTGTTGGTTTGTTTTTACTACTAACCAGGTTGGTCTTCTAATCTGCCTATGGAATTGCCAATTCCAATCAAGGGCAGCTCGAAGGACCTGGACCAATTGATGAGGAATTTAAAAAGCCTCCTACACTTTGGGCTTTGCAAGACCCGGGAGGGTGATCCCTTAATGTGTTTACAACCTCTGCACCATTATTATAAACAACATTTACAATAACGGATAATTTCACTTAATAGCTCAACACGATTGGATAATATCAAACAGAATTGGTTGTTCATCGATAGTATCAACTATCTGGAGCATGAGATAACTACAACACAATCCACAATATAAGATAGTCATTGATTTACAATTTGTAGCAAGCTCTAGGCAAAGAAAAACAAATAATGAATCATACGAATAAGTACAACTTAGATCAGTGCCATATATCCATTGGAAAAGTCAAATTCATAAGCATCTAAGGGTTTATGATAGATTTAACACAACATATAAGATCTCTAACAATATTGCATTAAAATTTCATCAACATGCATTCTAACCCAATACTACTTATCAAATCCATATACAGAACATATCTACCTATAATCCCATTCAAGCATTTTAATTAATTCTTTGAATTAAAGCTAAAATAAGGGTCATACACACCACAACAGTGAGATGAATGAAACAACCCTAGTCATCTTATTCAAAATTCAGATATGCATATAGAGTGGAGAGACATGAGTTTGAATTTATCATTTCAACTCGAATGTTAGTACTGTTATACAACATTAAATCCCCACGAATTCAAAACCTATTACAGAATGACTCAAAACGTAAATTGCATTTTTCTCTAAAACCATCTAACTTTACAATTTTCTCTGCAACTTCACCTAGACTCAACCCAAAATTATCTAACTTGCTCACCTGTACTTCTGGCTTTGAAATCCTTCTTATAGTAAATGAAGGAGAAAACAAGCATCGAGCCAAAAAGTACACATGTCACTAGCCAATTGGAGCACTTGGTGACATTCCAAAAATCGTTACAACAACAATCACCCTAGAGAATATTCTTGTTCATCGTGCTTGCTGAGAAAAGTTGATGAAACAGCAAAAAACCATAAGAATCCCACACTAAGACTGCCATCAAAGCAAAACTGGAAACTGTTGTAATTGCAACATCTGATTTACCACCCATTAGCAGCTCATTCTTTTTACTCTTTCTCAGTTAAATATTTAGTTACCCATTTATGGTATTCTTCATTAGTTGGCTAGTCAAAATTAATCACCTCATTCACCTTGGTACTATAAGGTGTGTATTTTACCGCTACCTGATTTGCATCTCTTTCAAAAGATTCCAAAAATGAGCTAGTACTAATGATTTTATCCATACAGTTCACCAAAAAATCATAATCTGAGTCATCACAAATTAATTTAATTTGATCATTAATCACCTCACTTGCTTGATCTTGCCATTGCTGGAGTGACTTGACTTTCCCCTGCTCATCAATTATATCAAGTAACAATGTGTTATTCCAATCACTAAAATTCCTCACCAATTCCTTGATCTTCCTACTTAAATCATCTGGTAGGGTTTGAAAACGTTGCAGTGATTTAACTAATACTTGAGTAGGCCTTAATGATTGGGGCCTATTACTTGTATCAAACCTTGAGGCCTTATACATCACATCTAAATTACTGGCTTTAGGGATCCAATTTTCAATCAATGGTAACACTACTTCTTGATCCCTATCAATATTCTTTATTGCATCTAATAATAAAGAATATAAAGAATGTATAGATGGCAATTTATTATCAACCTTCTCATTTAAATGTCTCAAGACAGCAGTAAAAATCTCCTTTTTCTTTGAAAGAGATCCTTCCTCACTTACCTTCAAAGATGCTTGTAATTCATCAATTTTGTGCATGAGATGCTTCTTTGTAGGATCCATAGGGAATTCTATTTCTTCATCAATTTCCTCTAGAGAAGCGGTGAAGGAAGGATTTTGACTGGGAGACCCTGGTATAGAAACAATTGGAGAAGCAAGAGGCATAGGCCTTGATGTGGAAGGAAATATATTGGTCCCCAGAGCACTTGATGTCTCCCTAATCTGTTTATACCTTAACCTTTCCACCTCAGTCCGCAACTCAACATTCTTCTATTGCATCTTGTTGTATTCCTCAATCAAAAGGTTATACTTCTCCATTAGGCTCTTCTTTTCAGCCTCCTCAATTTGAAGAGTCTTTTTGGCCAATTTGGCCACATTCACAGTCAAATTAGTGGCCTCAGTGGTTGAGGTCTCTGAAGCTCTCTTTATTATTAATCCTCCTCTAAAATTTGGATTTATATCAGAAATATCTAGCTTTCTCCCTTGTGGGGCCAATGCCCAAATTTCCAAGGTTTCATACTCTTCACTAAAGGCAGAGTCTTGCAATGCTGCTTTGAATTCTTCTTCAGAGTCTTGAAAGGGATGCTTGGACTTTAGAATAGCATTAAATGCTACAACATCTGCAATGTCCCATTCAGGAAAAATCATTACACCAGCTTGACTCACCAGTTTTCTACCTTCCTCAAGAGTGATGTTCTTGAATTCTTTCATTAATTCAACTTTCATTTCCTCATCATTCTCCTGGTCTGACTTGCCAGGTCTTAGTTCTCTTCTTTTCTTACATTTATCTTGATATTCTTCAAATTTCATCCTCCATACCAATTGCAAGAATACATGAGTCTTTACAAATAAATTTTCATCTAGAAATTCCTTGCATGCCTCCATTCTTGCATCTTGTACACATTTTCCTTTCATATCAAAATCGGATAAAACCAATTCAACTGGCCTAGGAGGGGAAGGCATACCAACCTGGATGTCATGATCAGTAACAACAATTTCATCCATTAGATCATCCTATGGTTGATCAATTCTTTGCCTCTTAGGGCTTGGCTCAGATGGTGGTGATGAGGGACTATCTTCTGGTGATGATTCTAAATCAATAATTTTAATTTCCCTAGACACTTTTAATTTTGGACCTAGCTATGAATGCAATTTCATTATTTTCTTCCCCTTTCTGTCTAATTCTTCCTCATCACTATTGTCATCTTTTTTCCTCTTGTAAATGGGCCTTTTTCCTGTAGGTTGATATGTTGGCCTTGTTTCAATTGGTCTGACACCTTGTTCTTGTACACCCAGACTCAATTCTAAATTTATCCTTTTGGTCCTCAAGGTGCCCATAATCTCTTTGAAGTTCTCTATTAGATAATCAAATTTCTTATGGTATGGACTGAACTCCAACAATGGATCATACTTTAGATCCATTTTGTGCAAAATATCTAATAGCTTATCATAAGCTATTCATTTCTCCTTGTTCAACTCTTACTTATTTAGGTCAAACTCATTTCTAATCAGGTCCTCAGGAAAGTTGAACTCATGCACAAACTTACCAGCCTTTATTCTTTTTCTAAAAAGGGAAAAGAAACCCTCAGGATCATGTTGCCGCTTTGGGCCACACCTTAAATGGTAATCATCAAATAATTTCCCAAAATGCACACAACCTCCTTTTGAAAAGCCAAAATCAGACACCACTATATAATTCGGGAAAAATGTTCCCTTACCCCTCCCAGTGAGGTTGTCCTCATGGATACAACCTATTTGCCACATAACTTCTGCAAACCCCACTCTTGGTGGCACATTGTATGACAATATATGAGGGGTTCCTTGAAAACCATATACCCTTAAAATGGTGTTGACTAGGTATGGGATAATGTCACCCCAATTATGATAGACTTTCAGTTCTGGCTTCCTCCCCTTTGGTTTGAGAAAATCATACAATTCCTCAAGGATCCTGGGTACATTTACCATCAGTCTAGCCCTCAACTTGGAAGCAAAGTAATTATCAAATTGCAAATAACTGGTGCTTTCCTTATTACAAGATAAATCTGCAGTCCATAACTGTACTGACAATCTTTCTCCATTAATCGATTGCCTCAATTCCATCTTCTTAGAGAAAAAGTCAACATTCTTGCACAAGAACATATAAATCAAAATAGAATGACAAAAGAATTGCATGTCAGTATCATTTTTCTACAACTTTGACAACCCTTCATGTATCCTCTCAGCCAAGAAAGAAGAAAATTCATAAGTCACAGAGAAGTTAGGGTGTTGTATTTGCACCCCCATGAACATGTATGCAATGGGCATCACCTTAGCAGGACTGAAACCCAAGATATGGCATAATGAATAAAAAGTGGCCAAGAAATGATTTGCAAAATAGTTTAATCTGAAAGGTTCCTAGTCACTGGGGTAATACAAAATCTTGAACCTCCTACCCTAGCTTGATGAGGTGGAAGCAACTTAGCTTTGAAAAAAGACTTCAACTTTGGATATTCCTTCCTCATTTCCTCAAGATTAATAGGAACCAAATATTCACTCTGTTCACTCAAGTCAAAAACGTATTGGACTTCCTCTCTGTTAATGCTTAACAAGACCCTTCCATCATTATCCTTGATTACTCGTGTGACAGGGTCATATCTTGCGGCCACTACTCTAAGAAAGTCTATATTAGGGAACAAGTTTGGCACCACTAGCTTCCCAAAATAATACATCTAGCCATTTGAAAAGGGGTGAGGCAAATCCCTCTGTCCATACCACAATATGAACATTTCCAATCCTATGAGAGGAACCCTAGCATCGGCTATGTTGGAGCAATTATAGACTAACCCTTCCCCCAGGATTTTCCCTCACATTAGAACCAATCCCTTCTTTTTATCATTTATTGACAAGGGAAATTGATCCAAGAAATCATCGTACATGTTTCTTCTTAAATAGTCAATTTGGCTAGAATGTTGCTTTGGTGGTGCCATCTTGGACAAACTAGGGTCTTTTTACAATTTCACACTTCAAACAACTAGGAGTAACCAGAGATATGAAATTATAGAACAAAACACTATAATTTCTCACACTTTAATTAAACTATAGCCCTAAAACATTTATCAACAAATCATAAGTACAATAAATCTTTTCCCAAATTTAAGTGCAGAGTAACCAGGAAACACAAAAATTGACTCACAGCTTTGTGCTTGTAGAAATCCCAAATTCTAGATACAAAGACTCGCAATTTCACTTTCGGCTCTGAGACTGCTTCGCAAAATACTTGAATGCTTGGTGATACAAATAAAGTAGGAGAATTGATTTTATTTCGATCAAATCATGCCAACAAGTGTCTCATCTGCCATTAAAACTCACTCGGGCACTGCACGAATGGATCCAACCATATTTGATGCAGATTTAAATTCTATCTGTCGATCCTTCAGTTTGATGAAATCATCAAATGACCACCTTCAAAATAAGCTGACACAATCGCCAACATGGCAATAAAGGGCCCACCATACCATATGCTACCAAGGAAATCCACGTGGCGATTGCTTGTGATATCACAATCAATAAAGACCTTGCAACTTATGATCATGTGATGGTGGGCAACTATACATCTTGAGCATCGGTGATCTTGTTCCTTCAAAAAAGTCACCAGCCTTATCATTAACCGTTGAGCAATTTTCCCACCAAGATTATAACATACCCGTTGATTTAAAACATGTGCATCTTAAGAATACTTTAGTAATCTGTTGTTTAATGTATTAAGACTAGATTAATTCACCAAGGTGCTTTCCTTATTCCTTTGGCAGATTTGACACATGGCACCTGCCCGTGATATCGTAATCAATAAAAACCTTGTAATTCTCGATCACACGATGGTAGGCAATGGTTGAGATCTGACAATATTTGATCAACGGTCACTCAAACTTATCCCCTTCGGACTCACCAGATGGGACATGTGGCACCCGCTTGTGATATCATGATCAACCAAAGCAGTGTGGTGGGGTCATCGCAGGATGGCGAGGAACGATAGAGATCAAACGATAGTTGATCAACGGTTGTGCAAATTTTATCCCTTTGCAAAATAAAACATTTATTAAAAGGACAAGGGGACATCACTAGGTAGATGGTAAACAATGACATAAGTTGTTTTAAGCGATGAAACATGGGGCCAACCAAGATGTAGGAAAATAAAACCCTATAGAGGAAATAAAATATTAAGACCAAAAGGACCCAGCCTAGATGAAACGATAGGACATAAGTCATTTTAAAACCCTTCAAAAAGGTAATAGTAGAAAAGATCCCAACCAAGGCATAAAATAAACACAAGGGTTTTACATGAAAATAAAGCCAAAACCCCCAACCCTAGGAAAAATCCGACATCATGAAAGATTAGTAACATAAGGCAAGGCAGGAGTGGAACACAAGGAGAAAAAATTTGAAGTTCCATCAGTCTCAATGCCCATCACCTTCAATCATACTATAATTATCTTTTCCATAGTTACAAAAAAAAGATAAGTGCTCAATGGTTTCAAACAATTCATGTGTTCCTTATGGAAAATTAGAGAAATATTCAAGGTAGAGACAGGTTAGAACATCTGGATGAATGGTTTATCAATTCCCTCTATCACCTTCAATCATACTATAATTATCTTTTTCATAGCTACAACAAAAGGTAGGAGCTTGATGGTTTCAAACTAGTCATGTTGTCCTTATGGAAAATTAGATAAATCTTCAAGGTAGAGACAAGAAAGCTAAATTTGAGACTAATTCATTAGAACAATATGTCATCATTTCGATGTATGGTTCAAGAGAATATCAGATAGCTATAATCGAGGGTTAAGATCTTAATGAACCAATCAACATTGTGCATCTCAAGTGCTTCCATGCTTAATTAAAAAAAAACCTATTGAGAAAAGAAAAAAATAAATTTTGTTAAAGATAAAAGTTACCTTCTAGTGAAAATCATCGATTCCTTATCCTACTTCCATGTCATTATTAGTTCATGCTTCGATTCATCACATTTTGTGCCTTATTTGACATTGTGGGCAAGTGAGTACATCCTACATTAGAGTAAAACATGGTTTATACCTTTTGGATCACTTAATGACTAGGATGCCTTCCATAATAAACAAGTCTAATGAATTTCCCATATTTACACAAATAAACACAAACATAAAACATTACACATATACTTTCAAATCTTCAAGCAACACACTTGAAACACATACTTTTGTTGGAGAAATTAGAAATCTACATCAACCATGATATCATATGGTCATTACATCCTTTGCCATTGGGAAAATTTCCCTTTCCATATATCATTTGTATTAAATGGGATGTTTGCTTCCCTAAACTAGACATGGTCTAAATCCTTCTTTTAGTGCTTTCAACATCTTGTTAGGATGTAACATTGTTGTGTTTTAGTTGATAGTTTCTTGTATTGTTGTTGGTTTATTTTTTTGATCTCTTGATTTTCTTTTGACTTATCTTTTCACCCATATAATTCCTCCTTAAGGTCACCATAATCATTTTAAATCATGGTATATTTAGAATGGTATACATTAGTTATAGTCTATTATTTTTGTGTGTCATGTTTTATGGTTGTTCTCTCAGCAAACCCACCAAGGTCAAGTACCTTTTGATGTGTAGGGAAATCTTTATATTTGTTGGTTGTCTCATCATATATCCACCAAGAGTTTTAACTACCTTTTGAGTGTTAGGGTTTCTTTATGCCTATTATTTTCTTTAGAGTTAATCCATCTATTGAATACATTGTAACCATGGTTTTATATACCATGGTGCATAATATCAATTGATATATCAAATAAACTTTTCTAAACTCAAAGTTGACATAGCACATCATTATAATAAGTTCAACATCACCATTTAATCTATAATCATATTTCTTTTATCTATATTTTAATTTTTCTCCATAGTTTTCTTTATTTTCTAATTTACATGTGACATTTTCTTCAAATACCTTCTTTCAATCATGTAGTTTATACACAAATAACCTCTCAATAGGGAATCATCATTTTTTATTTTCCTACATTTTCATTTTCTACTTAATAGGGGCACATCATCATTTTCATCATCTCCTAATTTTTCTTCTTAGCTATATTTATTTTCATTGAAATGATGTTACTTCATATACTTTCTCAAAAAAGGGAAAATGTAGACAATAAATTATTCTCGTAAATGAAGATCATTAATTATCATCATTGAATCACTTATCATTTATTGCATAATTCTTACTATTTTTTACTATCTATTCATCTACTTTTTTATATTATTAATTGTTTATAAATATTATGCTTATACAAGCATCAACATGAGATCAAAACAAACTCTTGTGAACACAACTATGAGATTAATTTATCAACTCCTTTTGAGAAACCACACTAGAAATCGCCTATGAAATACTAAATTAAAACTTAGATATCCACTTATTTAGAAACCGCCTCACCATTATAAGTCAACTACGAAGGACCAAGAGTCACAAGTTAGAATTCCATGTTAGATATGCCATTGGCATTTAAACTTGGGTCTCCACATTCAAAAATAAATTCTTTAACAAATGAAGATCAACCCCTTGAACATTTTTATCTATTTAATTAAATAATATTTATTATTTAATTTATGAGAGTTGATTATCCATTTTTAATAGATAAATTAAATTTATATTTCTCACCTCATCAATTAATTGTCTTTCAATTAGAATTTTTTGTTCTCATTATCCATTTAATAAAATAAATATTTGATTATCATGCTCCTAGGAATTCAAAATGGAAATTTTCCATTATCAATTGAGTTGTCATCTCCACTCTCTCAATTTGACTACATAGTTAGTTTGGTTAACTCATTTTTTTAATCTGATCCTCATCCTTCCATTTGACTTTTCCAAAATTCTATAAATACCATCCTTCCTTCATTATTTTCATCAATCAATTTTTTATACAATTCTATTTAGTAAAAATCTATTATCAATAAGTTTATTATCCACATATAGAGTGTTGTTCATTTTCTTTCCCTTGGGTAGGCTTCTTTATGCAGTTGTTGTTGTATGCAGGTAGCTTGGCTATAGTTTTTCTATTGGATGATTTTTTCATTTCCTAGTATTTGTTGAAATAGGTTTTGGGTTCCCTTCAAAACCTATTCTATTCTGAATGAAAACAATCCTAAGAGTGTAATTCTGTTTGTGGCCTTTGTTGGCCTTTTTGGTGGTTGTGGACTTTTATTGTTGTTGTTTTTACAACCTTTTCAATTTTGGTGTCTTTAACGATCTTATCTTTATTTTGTAAACTTCGTGGTTTCAGGTCCCTGTAAAACCCATTTTTTCCTCTTTCAAAAACATTGATTATCATTTTTTAACAATTTATATTTGAGTGAATTTCATAGGTAGAATTTAAATATTATTTCAAGTTAAATATATAATTGTAGAATAAGTCCACAACCATGATTTATATTCTTACCTAGAAATTTAATATAATACATTGTAGAAAGGAATATTTAGATTTTATTCCCATAAATGACTGTTTAGACCATCTATAGCTTCTAATGTGCATTATCAATTTTATTATCCTCATCAATAGACACTCAATATTTAATTATAATGTAAATATTTTCTCTTGTCATTAATTTTTTTTTAAAATGCAATATGCTTATTGTAGGTGGAGCCCAAGATCACCATTTATAGGATCAACCTTCATAGATAAAAGAGAGAATCAATGAATGGTATTTCACTAGAGAGAAGAAAAAAGTGAGATCATTAATTTACACAATGTACAGGATTTTAAATCCATGAGAAAAGTGTCGAGTGGGAAAACTACCCACATAGGAAAAACCACTTGGGAGAATCTAATCAGTGGTAATTTACCCTAAGTTAAAACTTAAATACCCTAACACCCCACCTTAAGTGCAACTTAGGGAGAATAAAGATGCAAAAATGAAGATGCAATATGGGTCCTAGCTACACAACCATGTTAGGTACCCATTTATAATGCAATGCAAAAAATAAATCTCTCACAATCGGAGAAAAGGAGAAAAACCCTATGGGAAAAAACCCTCTCTGAAAGAGAGAAAAAAATAATGATGCATGGATGGAGGACTCAATCACACCCCCAAGGACTAGATACATCATGTATACACAATCAATATCCCCCCCATAAGAGGGAGAAAGAGAGACTATATAGCCCCCCTACAATGTGTAATCACCTACAAAAATGCTAAGTTCCTAAAGACAAAACATGATCCAGTGTCGAAAAACAAATTGTCTCCCTTTCAGAAGAAACAAAAAAAAAATATGAATGAAAGTATGCTTCCCATTCCAGATAGGAATTGAAATAAAGAAGCATGAAAATTTATGATGGTGTCTCTAAAATCTACTCATTTGTTGCCAAGACCTTGGAAAATGATGCCACAAACCAATCAGGAACATGCCCAATCACAACAAAAGGTAAAAAACAAGGTACCACTAGAAACTAGTCATGAACACTCTCTAGAGGACTAAGATGGGGTGACAATAGTTGTATCACAACTATCATTAAATATGAGGAATATACCCTCAAATGTGTCTTCCAA
Source organism: Sequoia sempervirens (assembly GCA_007258455.2). NCBI lineage: Eukaryota > Viridiplantae > Streptophyta > Pinopsida > Cupressales > Cupressaceae > Sequoia > Sequoia sempervirens. The sequence continues at coordinate 95,299,012 of VDFB02256132.1, read as the reverse complement.
GTCAGAAATGTGAGATTCCATGCACAATGAATCAATGTCTGACAAATAAGAATCCCAATCAGGAAGACAATGAGATATTGGTTGTGATGAATCACGGGACATGCTCAATGAATCATCAACACAAAATGAATGGTCCTACAAAATATGAATGATAGGATTCTCAATCAATGACTCTACATAATGAATCACTAAAGGCGAAGGTACATCAACTATCTTTGATGGAGAAGAAGGAGCATCTGAAGAACCCTCGTCATCCTCATCTAAAGATTCAAAGTATTCCAACACTTCAAACTCTTTCATAGTAGCATTATCATAGGGTATCCTGTCTTAAAAATGAAGAGGTACAAGACAATCTAAAATAGGATCATCTGGGAATGGCTGAGTATCATGATCTCTATGTATTTCCCAAATTTTAATCCAAAGATTATATGGAAACTCAAAATGATCAATAACATCCAAAGTGGCATCATCAATATGCATTGCAATAACTCCTAGGACATGATCCCTTTTGTAATTCTATGCAAATTTCTTACTATCAGTACCAGGAAGGGGAACAAGATTATACAAATGTGGAAACAAATGAAGCCATCTGAGATGCTTTATGATACCATCTCTCCATTGTTTATAGTTCCCCTTTCAAACATAATAAAAACAAAATGCAATGAAAATCCCATAATCAACTATGAAAAATCTCCAAAAAAAACGAAGACAATAACCTTCAACAACAATTAGAAACTCCCAAATACTGCAAATGAAGCTTTCCCAAAATACTTTAGGAAGCAATAATACAAAAGAAGGGCTAAGAATCAAGAAACTTCAAAGAGAAAAACAACACCAATATTGAACTTCAAAAGCTTAAAAGTACCACCAAACAACAAAATATGAGAGAAATTCCTCAACAATTGCAAAGGTGATGAAAAAACCTTTCCATTGATGGGTATGTGCAAGATCATGATGGGCCAAAAAGTGGCAATATGATGGGTATGTGGCTGAGGACTTTCTTTTTACCCAAAATTGATGAAATGTAAAGGATTTTTAAAGGAGATTCTCAGTTTTCCACCAATATAAATCTTGCCTTACTTTGAATTTAATAAGTAATTATTATTCATTTTCTATTCGAATTATGACCAAAGTCCTCAATGGTAGGCTGATTGAAAAACATCTATAGCTTTCAAATGGTATCAAATTTTTTGAATCCAAAACATGCATCACATTCTATGCTTCACATAATATAAGATTAAAAAAATAAAATTGAATTTCATAAAGTTTTGACCAAGTTAAGGTGGTCAGACATACGAGTTTTTTATATTTTTTAAAAGTTGTAATAAAAAATTCATAATTAATTATTCACTTGGAAAAAAATTACAAAAAAATATGCATCACATCGAGACATGATTCCTCCACTTATATCTAAAATCTTCTAAAAAAATATTATCATTTTATTATGGCTAGGGTGGTCAGCCAAACACCTACTTATTTTTTCCCTGAAATTTAAGTACTACTACATTGAAATTTCAAATTTTCACCAAATAGATTTTAATTTTTTTAAATAAACCTAGTAGTTTAGAAACTACATTCAATTTTCTACATATTGTATTCTTACATATTTTTGAAATAATATAGATAACTTATTCAAATTTTTACGTCAAGTTGCCTAACTCTGACTTTTCTAAAGTTTTTGCCACTTAAGGGCTTTTTTTTTCCATGATGATCCTGCACATACCTTGATATGTTTTCAAAAATCAGCCCCCGTTTGCAAAAGATATGCACAAATAAAAAATTCCTATAGAGGAACTTTCAAAATCTTCTAGAGCTCTTGGGCACACCACATGACCACAGAATGCACAAGGGATAAAAATTGAGCCTCTCGGGCCAAGCAATTTCCTCCAATCTCCAAGCCATTCCACCAAGCAAGCATACCAAACACAGATGCACAAGCTTCTCACAATCACTTCATAATCACAATATGAGTGTCAGAGTATAAATAGGGAAAAAAGGGTTACTGTGGGGAAAATGTGGGATTAAAGATCCTAGAACAATTTGAAAGAGATTCAAAACTAGGGCCCACTTCTACTTCAACACAACAATTATGAAGCCCTAAATAAATATTTGGAAATTTTTTTTATAAAATATAAAGTTTTGAAAAAAACCAAAATACCAACAAATTCATGCTTGTGTGAAGATTTTGCGCACTGCAGATGAAAATTGAAATCCTCTCTTTAGTTGCAAAATATGTGGAAATCACAACCTCCCAATCAAAAATGACCTTCAATGCAAAAAATCGTCCCTTCAAAAGGAAATCAAATTGCTCTTTCAGACAAATGCCAAGAATCAGAGAAATAACACAATGTTCAAATTGTGCCACCTGGGACAAGGGATTTTCAAAAAAAAATGTGGCACTTGAAGATGCTTCATATATTAACAATGTTGCACCTCTCCAAGTGACAGGTTGAATCACACTTATTCATGGCCCTTTTGCAGTCTGAATAAAATTTCCCCCAACAAGTTAAGAAGATAATATGGAACTTTGAAATGCCCCCTCTTAACTACACCACCATCTAATGAATTCAGGCTCTCTTCAAAGGAGAAAATTGTGTCTTAGAAAAAATGTGCCTAGTAAAGAATCTAGAAATAATGCCCTCTAAAAGAGATTCATAGCCTGCAACAATTTCAGACACCAACCATAGTCACAAGAGGAAGAATTGTACCCATAAGATAAAATGACTGTTACTCCAGACATAAGCCTCCAACAAAATTGAGCACTTGGGTTTTTTGAACACCGAATCTGCCAATGACTAGACTCGGTTTGCCAAAGAGAAAATTGAGCTTTGGAAAAATATAGAAGTATCCAACAAGAAAAAACCCCAAAAAAATCAATTTGTACCTCCAAACAAAAGAATTCGACAGAGAATGCAACACATTCATAGATTGTGCAATAAAACTCTATCACAGCCTTCCGAAATGGATAAAAAAAGAATGTGCCTTGTTCACAACCAAAGATACTCAAACACGGGCAAAATAATCAAACATCGGCAACAGGAAAAATTGAAAAATGAGGCATCTTAGAAATTTGAAAAAAATTCAAATGCCGAAATAAATGATCTTAAAATCTCTCCAGTGAAAATTCTCATGGGAAGGGCTGCAAAATAGTTTGGTTTGATACCATGTAGGTGGAGGCCAAGATCAACATTTGCAAGATCAACCTTCATAGATAAAAGAGAGAAGCAATGGATGTTATTTCACCAGAGAGAAAAAAAAAAATAGTGAGATGATTAATTTACACAATGTATGGGCTTTTAAAGCCATGAGAAAAGTGTTGGGTGGGAAAACTACCCACATAGGAAAAACCACCTGGGAGAAACTAATCAGTGGTAATTTACCCTAAGTTAAAACTTAAATACCTAAACACTTATGCTATAATTTTAACCAATTCATTATATTTTACTCAATCCTTGTTGGTGAGTAGAGGAGACAATATATAACCCCAAATGTGCTACTGCAAACAAATTCTATTGTTTGATTCAAACCAATTAAATTTCCTTATTAGGAGTTTGATCATTACAAGGATCTTTCTAGATCATATTGGATCATAGGCTGATTTGTACAATATTTATTGTTTTCCTCTTTCATCCTTATCTTGATAGTGTTCTAGAACATTACATTATTCCTCTCAATTAATATTATGATCATTTACTTTGGAATGAGAGAAACTACATATCCCAACACTCCCTCTTAATTTCTACCATATATTTCTTTTAATTGTAACTAAGTCTTCGAACTCATTGAAATCCTTACATGATAGCTTCAAACCATCTATGGATCCTTTCTCTTTTGACGAGAACTACCTTTTAACTATTGCAGCAGTCATTCAAACCTTTGTTTGGAAACTTTGCATGTCTCTATCCATCTTCAATTTTTCTTTCAACAGTTGGAGCTGTATCTATATCCTGTGTGGACAATGGAAATGGAATGCACAACTTCCTTGTTCACACAAAAGGGGAATAAAGGAAGAGGGATCCGATTTTGCAATGCTCACATTCAAGAATATCTTAGACATCAACCCAGTGAAGGATATGAGAGATTTGACTATAAGATATCCTTGGAGATGAATGAAAACAAGAAATGGGTTCACCACCAAGTGTAAACTTGGAAAATGGAAGATGTTTGTAAACACAGTGTGATATGTGAACTAACACTAAACGACCTAAGAATGCAAGTAAAATGTAACAAAAAGTTATGAAACTGGAAATGTGCACCTAGAAACTTGCTGGAGATGGAATGGAGCTCTGGAATCTTGAAAAATTCACTGTTGATGCCAACTGGGACTCATACACCAAACTTGGTGACTTAGTCTAGTTTTTTGAAAAATGTACTAGAACAGGTTTAAAAAAAAGGGTACTCAAATCTGCAAAATTCCTATTTAGGCTTGGGAAATGGGATTCATTCGCTAATAGTGGCGAATCAGTCCACTTCTAGATTTAAAGAAATTCAAAATAGGAAATTGTAGCCCTTAGTCTACTCTTTTGCTCCTGATACAGATCTAGGTTCGAAACTGCATAATTCATCCTGAAGTTCTTCTCCAAGCTTCTCCTAGGAATTTGACAACTTTAAATCACTTTGAAAATTTGATGACAACTTTTCCAATCTTGCTCTTTGATAAATCTACAACCTAGACCTAAAAATCACATGCAAAGAGAGGGAAAAATGTTGAGGGGTTAGTGAATAGGGGTTTGCCTTGGTCAAACCCCTTTTTGGTAATTAAACCCTTGAAATGAAATGGAATGGAATGGAGAATGATGAATGAACAAGTAATAATGTTGCAACTCACCAAACCCTAGCAATAAGGTGTTGCAAACATGTAGGTAGTGGCTCCAATTGATGTATACTTGAACTCTAGCTTGATGTTGATAGATCTTAAATACAATGCTTACAAACCCTACACCACAATTGCTAGCTCTACAACAACATGATGCAAACAATATTTGACATGATGAATGACACTTGAAAATGCTCTTGATTGCTTGATAATTTGCCCTTGAAATGCCTTGAATGTTCTGATGAATGCTCAAATGCTCTAGTGAACTATATGCATGAAAACTTGAATGCTAGGTTAGGTTGAAATGAGAGAAAGAAGCTTGTATTTATACTCAATTATGCAATAATTCCTAAAATTACAAACTCACAAGCCGACCTTAGATTTTGGAGAATGAAAACCCGCTAGAATTTTAAATTAGATTTGAATTTTGAGCTAAGGGGGAGTCATTCACCACTTTAGACGAATGGTTCCCACCTAAGGGGACTCATTCACCATTAATGGTGAATGATTCCCACCTTAGGAATTTTAAGGTGGGTTTCAAAATTTTGATTCTTTAAATGCTATTTATTGGGATTATTCTAAAAATACACATAAGGCTTGTTGATGTAAAATGGGGCCAATTAAAGCATAAGAAAGCCAAATTATTAATGACAAGCCTAGAAAAGTGTGAATGTGTGTTACATCACTTTACAATATTTTGAAATAAGGCTTGGTAAATGATGAAAATAGGTTATTTAGGTGAAATACATTAACAAGACCCTAGAAAAGTGTGAGTGTGTTACAACACTTTACAACATTTAAATAAGGTACCACTTGAGTCCTTTTTATTTCACAAGGGCCCAAGATGTAATATGAATGTGTTATCCACATTACAACATTAAATCAAGGTGCAATTAAGCCAAAATCATAAGGAGGGCCCAAATAAGACAAAAAGTAGAAAGGTTACTTTTTCGGTGTCCACATCCTTTCATTGAGTTTTTTCTGCAATCTGATCTCTTTTCAACGATCTACTAGGTTAGGCTGTCATACAATCTATTATGGTTGGTGGGAGAATTTTTCCTTGAACAATGCCAACTTCAACAAGTCTTCAACTATTCAAACCTTTTAACAACACATTAAATGATTTATTTGAAAACAAAAATTACTTGAAAGAATGCAATGACCACCTTTGTCTTTTGTGTGGTGGAGATAAAATATCCTTCACTCAAATTTCCCTTATTCAAATGCTATGACTTCATAACAACTGATGCTTCATTCGGCTAAATCTGTGATTTTTCATCTACAACATATTTTGATCTTTATTACCACTATGACCTCCTTTTCTTTACTCCAATCTATAGAAGTTGACATACTTCAATCATTTAGGGATCTCCTATGGCTGTGGCCTCTTTTTACTTTTAATCTCCTTCCTTTCTACTATGATCTTTCAATCGACAGTTTGACTATGGCTTTTTTGAAAACATTTGTAACTTCTTTCAAATCTACTTCGATTATCTTCTCAAATGTGAACAATATCTTACATTTCAATTTCTCCACCTCTTTTGTTTGACATCTTTTCTCCTCGATGATCTCTTCCCTCATAAACCTAGTGCCTATCATTTTAACAATACCTTCTACTAATTTGTTTGCTTCAACTTCAGCTCTGTCCCTTTGGCAGGAAAATGTTGGTTTCATTGTTTCTTGTCTCTCCTTATTCCTTGAAGCATTGTTTGTTTTATTGGGAGAGTTGCTTCTGCCATGGAGTCCTTCAGGGCCTCTTTGGTGTGCTTTCCTTTTTAGGATGGGGTCTGTGTGTCTTTGTTTATTTCTTCTGACCTCTGGGTTTTGTTGCAATAGGGGTTTATTTGTCCCTCGCCTTCTTGGTTCCATGGCTTTACTTTTCAAGCTGCTTTCGGTGCATCCTTGGGTTATTCTGGTCTTTCCTATGGAGGTGGTCCTATCTTCTATTGAGGGGGAGATGGATGTGGCTGGAAGTGACTGTTCTCCTATAGAGGTGGAGTGGGATGTGGCTTGTTGTGCTTGGAAAAGCTATTGGGGGGCTATTGAAGCCCTATTTTATGGTGGTTTGGGTTTTGATGGGAAAATACATGCTGTGTTGTTTTATTTATCTTTTATGGAGGTGGAGATATTGATTTGGAAGCAGATCTTTGAGACTTTCAACCCCGCAATCATTGACAGTTGCAGCTACGAGAAGCTAGGTCTTCTTTTCTATATAGGTGGAAAGAACAAACAAATTTTGAAAGATACTGCTGGAGCTTTATGCTTTTGTGTTTACCTTTCCTATAATTTGGGAAGGGGTGCTTTGCTGGACTCTGCTACTTTTGCTAGTGGAGCTTTGATCATGATTTGTACTGTGAAAAGTTATATTGGGTTAAAGGTCCCTGTCAAAACCTTATGTTATGGGCTGATGGTCTTGTCTATAACAATGGAGTGCAGTGGGTTGTTGGGCCCGTCAAAACCAATGAAGTCAAGATTCAAGTGATTTCTTGATGCTCTTCTTGGCAACCTACTGGCTTTTGGCTGGTTGTTGTCTTGTTGTGTCCCTGGTTTGCTGCTGGTTGTATTTTAGTTTATCCTTTGTGCAGCTTGTTCGTCATGGTGTGGGTCTGGGACCCCTGTAAGTCCTGATGGTTTCAGGTCCATTCAAAACCTGTTGTACATGGTTTCGGGTCCATTCAAAACCTTTTTTCCCTATTTATCAAAAATAATACCTTCTACTAAAATGTTGCGATCTCTTTTTCACAGTGATTAGAAAACTTCAAAATAACAAAAGAATAGTTACAATTTTACCCTATCTAATCTCTAACTTCTTGCACACACTCCTTACGTGGGTGGATTGTTTTCTTCATAGAGGAAAAAATAGTCTACAGTGACCTTCGATTTATCCTCCTATAGTAGGTTTGACTGGCAATTTCTTTCACTTTGTAGAAGGCTTTAAAGATACAACTAAACCTTTAATCTTTTCCTTTCTTTCTCTTAGCACGATGCTTTACGATCTCCCCCTATCTCTCTATGATTTCACTTCACCTCAACTACATATGACTTTGATTGATGGAAACAAACAATGATATTTTGGCTAGTGAGCTATGGCTTCTTCCTCTAAACACCGTTCTTGATAGCAAACAACTATGGGAACAATCTCCTTGGATCTTTAGATCTCTCCAATGCTCTTTTAACCTTAGCTCTAATACCACTTGTTGGTAGGTAGATGAGATAATATATAACCCCAAATGTGCTACTACACACAAATTCTATTGTCTGATTCAAACCAATTACAACTACCATATTTATAAAGGACTTTGATCATTACAAGGATCTTTCTAGATTATATTAGATCATAGGTCAATTTGTACAATATTTATTGTTTTTCTTCTTTCATCCTTATCTTGACATTGTTCTAAAAGATTACATTATGCCTCTCATTTAATATTGTGATCATTACATTGGAATGGGAGAAATTACATATTTGAACAATCTACACTCCACATATTTATTGGGTGTGCTTATTTATATAATTAAACTATTTTTTTATTTGGATAATATAAATTACCCTATCAGATAAGATTGCTTTTAGATACAATTATGTTTATTTTTCAAACAACATTATAGATCACACTCAATTATTCATCATAAAAAACAAGAAAATGAAACGTGGATTGAAAAACAAGCACAATTAAATCCTAAAGCAATCTTATCTAATCTACATAGAATGTAGAAAAATTATACCAACTATAAATACTTTATATTAGAATATAAGACCTTATACAATTAAAATCATTTAACAAATTTAAAGCGACACAAAATACAATTTATTTATTTATTATTTTTAAAAATTGAATAAAATTTAAACTCTGCAAAAATTGCTTACATGTAATCGATAATCCACCTCACCAAATGCCATTAAATGAAATTACACGATCTTGTTCTTTAGTTCAACGAAAGCTCCAAATCAGCTTAACCAGTGTCGAAAGTACGGGGCCGTCCATGTGATCCCTTACTGCCAAAATTGAATTTCAAAGTCGTCGTGTCATAAATGTTTTGTGTAACTCCTTCGAATGACCAAATTAAAATAAAGGTCCATTTATGCAGACATGAGTAAATGTCAATTATTTGGTAAGCCTCGTAAACAAAAATAGTTGAGCAACCGAACATACTTCGTATATTTGGAAATAAGATATCTACAACATGAATATATCTGATGTAACTGAATGTCACAGGTACCCCTGACAACTGCGCCGCTTACCATAAATTTAACTTCATAATTGGTATTAAATCTATCAACTCTGCCATGGACTTGCTTGAAGGATATTGCCTGCACCGAGGTGCTTTTGCAATATGATTACAGTGAGGAGTACTAGTGCTGACGGGAACAAAACAGGCTTCTAAAATCCTTTAAGAGAATAGCCATTGACAGAAACAAAAAACAGGCTTCTGAAATCCTTTAAGAGAACAGCCATTGAAAGAAACAAAAAAAACAGGCTTCTGAAATCCTTTAAGAGAATAGCCATTGACAGAAACAAAAAGGAGGCTTCTGAAATCCTTTAAGAGAACAACCACTGATAGAAACAAAAAAACAAGCTTCTGAAATCCTTTAAGAGAACAACCATTGGCAGAAACGAAGCACAGAGTATTAAATCAATTAAGCCAGGCATTGGGGACTCGGTCAGAGAAACAGAAGATTATGAGCGGGGAAAGCAAATTGTCCCCCAGTTTTATTGCTAAGTAATACGCGCAGCGCGACTAGATATATAATTGGACCAAAATATATACGCAAATATTTTATGGTTTAAGGGAAAGGGGTCTATAGTGTGTAGGGGTCCAATGGTGGGTATAAAAGTGTGCTTGAGTGGGGCCTATAGTAGGTAGACTTGATATCCAAAAAACTTACACTTAATATTCAATTGCAAAACACTTTTATCCATAAAGTACACAAACTAACAAAACATGTGATGCCACATCAGCACACCAAGAATACATGACTTAGTGGCCCACTATCGGTCTCACCTTTGTTTGGGCCTTTTTGGATACCTTGACACAAACATGCTGATTTGGCATCATATTTGATGATGTGGCTTTGAAACCAATTTTTATAAGTAGGAGACCTGCCAAATAAACTGATGTACAAATTTGGGAGTGATTTGAAATTTTCACATTGGACTTTGAGAAGCCCAAAGTTAGGGTGGCCCACTATAGGCCCCTCTCCCTTATAAAGGGGAAGCTATGTTCAGATTGGCTTCACATAAATTTTGGTGAATACACTTAGGTATCTTAGTAGCTCATAAAGAAGAAGAATGGAAGGTATTAAATCTTAGGTATGAATGACATGGTGGAGTTGGAGAAAAAATTATAAGGGTCAATAAAAATTAATAGTTGGAAAAAGTGTTAAAGGAAAAATTATAGACATGTATATAAAATGTAATGAACTCTTGGCACTAGTATGAACAAACGTAGTGGTTGCATATGTGGTGATAGTTAAAGTATTAATACTTTCAATCTCCCTAATACCTAATATATGTTCAAATCTTACCCCAAAAAAAATCTTAGATATTGCTTTAGTAAATATATCAACAAATTTAAACAAATTCATCATTAGTTTTGTAAAATTTTAATTTGACATGTCTTTAAGCCACAAGATTTCCCATAAAAATGATGTCTAATATTAATATGCTTTTTGCAAGTGTGAAAGGCCGAGTTTTTTAAACAACAATTGTGGAATTATCATCAAAATAAATAATTGTTGTTCCATGTTAAGCGTTAGATCTACTAATATATTCTTTTAACCAAATTACTCAACAAGCTATTGTTGTTACTACAATATACTCAATTTCAATCTATAGTGTAGAAAAAAGTATCCATTTTCCAAACTTAATTTGGAAATAATTAATAATAAAATGAGCCTAATATTGCTTTGATTTAGTGTTGTAATGTGTTTTACACATTAACATTAACTTTAGGGACCTTTTAATAAAATAGACTTAATGATGCCTTATTTAGGGTGTTGTAAAGTGTACCTTTACACTTTCACACTAATCTAGGGTTTTATTAATTAATTTAGGTTAATTTTTCCTTAAGGGTGATCCTACAATAGTGGTTTACAATTTTTGGCCAAACTGGACACTGAAATTATTTTTTTAAAACTAAATATTCACATTCGGGCACCTATAGCGGCTAAACTGTAAAGAATTTGAAGAAGATGCAAACTAGAGTCTCGTCACATTTTCTCTATAGATTCTAAAAATATTTTTTTCAAAATTTTTGAAATCAGATTCCACTTCTTTTTCAATCTCCCACGAAAATTGGTTTTTTCAGAAAACAACATTTTAAAAAAGTGACACACACCGTATAATGCATAACTTTTTTTCCATGAAGGATAAAATTCTAATTCTTTTGAATTTAGATTCGTAACTCTAATATCTAGTGCTTCCACTTGGTTAGATAGTTTTTTTATTGAATACTTTTTCTTTAATCAAGTTTCAAAGTCAAACCAATTACAATTCAGACATAGCGCGACCGTATAATGCATAATTTTTTTTTGTATATATCAAAATTCAATTTTTCTTTTCTATTGGAACAAGGACTTTAATATCTGGTGCACTCATATTTTTCATTTTTTTTGATAATCTACTATTTTTCCACATGTGCAGAACAAAGACCTTCATTTTCGATGAAAAGCCTATGTTTAATAAAACTAAAATTATAAATACATAATAAAACCAAAACATATTAAAATTATATTCGTTGGATAGCTCATTCTAAGAACTACCTGATTCTAGTTGGGTTTGTGAATATTCCTCCATTTTCATCCTTAAACCGAGCTCTGAAGTGCCAAAATTCAATTTCTTTTTTTTGTCTAAGGGGTTTTGATGGCTTTTTTGGTGGGAAAGTATTAAGAGGGTTCATCCGAACCTAGGTTTTACCGAACCCCTAAAATCAAGTTTTTTGCCATGCATTTGTTTTTTGTGAGTTTTCCTTCCTCACTTCAATTGTAAACCACTATTGTGGCTTCACCCTTAATTGGCCCTTTTAATTAAAATCCAAGCTTAATTAATTGCAAATTTTGAGGGATAAAACTCGACATTCATTAATGATATTATACAACACTTAATTTTACAAGGTGTGTGTTCTAGGTTAGTGATCTAGGACCCATTCACCACCTAGAAAATAGGTCCTCACTATGTCCTAGGACCCTTATTTTACATATCATTTAATATCCTCTGAAGTGTGTCCTAGTTAATTGTGCTAGGACCCATTTACCACATGGCGAATGGGTCCTCACTTAACCCTAGGACCCCCCCTTCGGATATATTTTTGGTGGTATTTTAATGATTTCAAATCCTAGATTTGATGTTAGCTTGTGATATTTGAATTTCAGGAATTAATCTTAAGCTACCTATAAATATATGGTTATTTCACTATGTTTTCACCTAAGAATTTCATGAGATCAAGTAATTTTCACAAGAGAATTATAGAGCATTCAAGAGAATTTCTAATGAATTCAAAGGAAAATTATTGAAGTTTATTGCAGCAATCAAAGGTCATTTCATCATGTCAAAGGCATAGTACATCATGTGCATGTTGTTGAGCTAATGTGTTGATGTAGCGTTGAAGATTTAATTCAAGAATTGTTCCAAATCAAGTGTCATGATCAAGGTCTACATTCATTGAGGCCAATTCATGAAATTTTTTAGATTTGTACTCCATGTTTTCAATTAGGGTTTTAGGTTGACAATCATTTGGAGAAAAAAATTGGAGAAAGCTACAAAGTTGTCAAAGTTGTCACATTGTAAAATCATGGGAACTAAGCTAAAAAAATATTTTTGGGTTTTTGATAGTCTCTAACTAGGATTTGAGAGTGTAGACATTGAAGAACATAACCTAGAAATAGATTTTCCAAAACCCTAGCTAGGACCCATTCACCATAGGGCGAATGAGTCCTCAATGACACCCAAAAAAGCACTTTTTGCAATAGGTACTCAACATTTGACCTTCTTAAAACTATCCTTTTTACTGGTATTTGGGTTAGGATTGATTTCTATAAATCATTTATGCATTATAACCATCATAATTGAGTGAAACACTAGTAAGAAAATAGGTGGCATCTATTTGTTAATACATTTTTGATTCACCACCATATTTTCTTTTTTCATTTTGGTGAACCCAACCTTTTTAGAATTGTAGTTTTCCTATTTTGGAAACCTTTTCAACATATATTTAGATCTTGCATTCATTTTCATTTATTTGAATTGAATTACATCTCATTTAAGGTGTTTAGTTTACATTCAAATTTGCATATAGGGTTTTAGAATTGCATTTTTGCATTCTTTAAATATATATATAAAAAATAAATTAGTCATATTACATATCATTTACATCACATTAACTTGTATTTAAAAATTGAAAAAAAAATTGCATATCAAACTAGGTGTTTTAGGTCATCATTTTGTGACATTTTGCATTTGCTTTTCACATTGCATTTACAAAAAAATGAAAATGAAATTTTTTACAAACCTTAATTTGACAATCATTAGAAAAGACTTGAAAATATGTAAAAATTAGTTTCAAAACCCTAATTTAGGACCCATTTGCCATAGGGAAAATGAGTCCTTGATCAAACCTTAATCTACATTTCTAGAAATTAAAATATTTAGTTATGTGCTCCTGTTTGCTACTTTCAAATTTCTATTTCAGTCTATTGAGTTTCTTTCTCATCAAATTCATTATATCTAGCTTACTTTGGAACATTTAGTGCAATGCCTAATTTTAAAATCGCATTTACAAGTTTTCATTTTCAGATAGTTACATAGTGTAATCAACAAATTGCATTGTTTATCTAATCTAAAAATTGCATTTACACTGTACATTTTAGGTCATTGCATTGCATTTGAAGCCTCTTTCCATTTAGAGTTTTCACACTAAGTTTGTGAAACTTGTATGATCCTTACAACATGGTGTCCTATTAGCAATGCTATTGTGAGATGTAGTTCAAGACTTGTCATCCTACGATACACCATTCACAATGGATGTTGGGTTTTCTAACTCTCTTTCTAATAGTGTTTATAATCAAACACTCCCTATGGATCATAACATGCATACCTCATTTCCCATGTCTTCCATACCTACAACCAATGTGCATAACGTTAAGAACATCATCGCTACCATGAATAGTTGTACTCCAAATTTGGGGTGTACTGAAAGCCAAGGTGGAACTTCAATTCCTACATACACTAGTAATTAAGTTACCACAACCATTCAACCTACTGGCAATGCCAAAACCTCCTTAGGTATTTCCATGTGGAATCCTTCTATCTTTATGCATTCACATACCATATCTCCTCAACCATCATCCCTCACAAATTTACAATTCACTTACCCTCCAGATACATACACCACACCACCTTACTCCCATCAACCTTACACTAATAACAATGATTCTAGCCTTAACACACATTTTCAAAACATGTCATCCCTTCAACAACAAGTCACAACCCTAAATCAAAATAAGAATGGTCAACCTTCACAATACATCAAAACCAATCTATTATCCCTGGAGATATTGAGAGCATAAATGCCACAAGGTATAAAAGTTCCTAGATTTGAGAAATGTGGTGGGAAAGGAGACCTTGTTAGCCATGTTTCCACTTACACAACCCTATGTAGTGATTTTATCTTTGAAGATAAGCGCTTGGCTAAACTATATTCCCTAGGTCATTGAACGAAACTGCTTGAGAGTGGTTTTTCTCCTTACTAAATAACTCAATTGCTCAATCAATGAGCTTATTGATTCCTTTTATAGCCACTTTCACATTCACATGGGTCCCAAGATGATCCTAGCTGATTTAATGGCATGTAAACAAAAGCATGATGAAAAGGTTATTGATTTCATAACACAATATCAAATGCTTTATTCACAAATAAACATTAAGATTCTTGATACTGACCTTCAACAAATGTTTATTGCCACTTTACAAAACAAAATCCAAAACAAGCTTGAGATGTTGAAATTCCCATCCATTAGGCAATTGCGTACATGCATTTGTGATTATCAATATTTATCTTATGGTCATGATGTGAAAAATCCACCTAGTTGTCTTAAAAAGTTTGAATCTAGACCTGAAAATAGCTACCAACCTTTCAAGAAATAAAAAGGGTATTTTTACAATTTAATTCCCCTCAACCATACCAACAAGCTGATAACCAAGTGGCTACCATAAAGATGACAAATTCATATGCCTTTGTGGATAGAAATAGAAAATTTACCCCTTTACCCGATACCCTTCATAATATCATACTACAGCTCGTAGAAAAGAATATGCTTTATTTACCTCATGTTAGAGCTCTTGATCCTAATAAACCATTACTTGTGGGTTATCGACCAAATTCTTATTGCCATCATCACTAAAAAAATGGACATGATATGGAATATTGTAAGTGTCTTAAACATCTTGTGCAAGACCTCATTGATTCTAATCATCTTCTAATTGGAAGTGTGAACTATTAGGATAATAAGTCTGTAGCTCCTCTTAACTAAAACTTGCAAATCTTTACAAATCCCATGCCAAAACACACTATTTCATTTGTCAAAGCTAGTGAAACAAAGAATGATGTGATGAATGTTGAAACATAAGATGAAAACATACAAGATGAAAATATAGATGAACCAGCTAAAATAGTGTCATTTATCAAAGATAAACCTCGAAATAGATCAACCAAAATTCCTTTATAAATTTCTTTCTCTCAAAAATATATACTAAAACATGCACTCGATGGTCCTCTTTACATAGCTAGAAGAATCATTGACAAGCCTATTAATGGGATATTAATTGATACTATATGTGTAGAGAACATGATTACTGAAGATTTCCTATTTGTGCATGAACCTTATCAAGATGTATATGAAAAAATAAAAGTATGGATCAAAACACATAATGGTTTTGCTTGTCTTGTGATGGGCTCGATAAATCTCCCTTTAAAAGTTGGACTGAAAATATAAAGTTTCTCATTCACCATCATCTCATCGTCAGACTAGTTTCATGTGATGTTAGGCTATCCATGGCTTTGCTCCATGAATGTTGTCCTATCAATTGTGCAAAAATTTATTAATTTTCCATTTGTCAATGAAATCATTACTATGCACCATAGTGGCTTTAATAATTTATCAGCTCGGGGAAATTTTTCATTGGATTTCTTTTAGCCCAAACCTGTTGAACCTATTAGACCTCGTGACAACTAATTTTTCAAATCATATCAAAAGTTTAAGGTAAAGTGTATAGTAGAATTATCCCTTAGAAATATGCCTCAACCTATGATTGAGCCACCTATCCTTGACGAACTGATGATTAAACCAAAAGCCCTTCCAAATATCCAAGAGCAACCTATGACAAATATTCCTACAATTTCCTATAAGAGACCATGAGACAATAAAAGCAATCCAATTGTGTCTCCTAAAATCAAACAATTTTGCAAAGCCAAAGAGAAAGTGGTTGAACAACCTCCCATGGTTCTTTCTGTTCCTCCCCTAAGGGAAGAAAATAAACCTATGGTTGATAAGCCCAATCCTACATAAACAAAAATTGACAATAGATTGAAACGAAAATGAAAGGCTAGAGAGCATAGGCATAGATGTTGAATGCTATTGCTTGTATCTTACAAACCAAAGAAGAAAAGAGCAACATAGAAAATCAAAATCTTAACATACCTGAACCAATGCATGATGATTCTATACCCTTCCCACAAGGTAAACAAGAACCTTCTAGAGACATTATCATTCGACAACCTATTGTGATTAATCTAGATGATGACATTGATATTACAAAGATTAATGAATGAGTGCATAGGGTATGTGCAGGATCATGATGGGCCAAAAAGTGGTGATATGATGGGTATGTGACTTTATTTTACCCAAAACTGATGAAATGAAAAGGGTTTTTAAAGGAGATTCTCCATTTTCCACCAATATAAATTATGCTTTACTTTGAATTTAATAAAACATTATTATTCATTTTCTATTTGAATTATGACTAAAGTCCTGATTAATAGGCTGATTGAAAAACATTTATAGATTTCAAATGGTATCACATTTGTTGAATCTCAAACATGCGACACATTCTATGCTCTGTATACTATAAGATTTAAAAAAATTGAATTTCATAAATTTTTGACTAAGTTAAGGTGGTTAGAAATACAAATTTTTATATTTTTTAAAAGTTGTAATAAAAAAATCATAATTAATTATTTACTTGAAAAAATTGCAAAAAAATATGCATCACATTGGGACATGAGTCCTCTACTTATATCTAAAATTTAATAAAAATATATTATCATTTTATTGTGGTTAGGGTGGTCAGACAGACAACTACTTATTTTTTCTTTGAAATTTAAGTAGTACTACATTCAAATTTCAAATTTTCACCAAATAGATTTTTTTTTATAAAATAAACCTAGTAGTTTAGAAACTACATTCAATTTTCTACAAATTCTATTCTTACATATTTTTGAAATAATATAGATAACTTATTCAATTTTTTACGTCAAGTTGCCTAAATTTGATTTTTCTAATTTTTTCACCACTTAAGGGCCTATTTTTTCTGTCATGATCCTGCACATACCTGGGATAACAAGTTGAATTCATTATTTTCCTCTTCCATGAGCTTAAATGAAAAATATCCTAAAGGGAGTGTTGAACTTGGTGCTTCCCCTAGTTCGACACTTGCAATTGTCCCTTTGGCTACTTGTCCACCTTGCGTATATACTGACTAAGATTGGGATGCAAACGACTTGCTATAGGTTAACTTGCATGTTTCTTACTAGTCTTTTGCATTGTTTTTCCTTTATGTTTCTTTATGTGAGTGCATGTGCATAATGTGATCCACTGTGATGTTTCGTTTGATGTATCTCTCTCTCTTTTTGTGCATTCCTCTATATGTACCTACATTCTTCTATATGTAGTAAACATTTTATCATTTTTTGCTTTTTTTGTGTTTTCCTTTTATGCATGATGCAAGGCATGAAGACATTTAGGTCTCTTCCATGTTGACCTGAAAGGATTTTTCTTTTTCTTTTTTTCTCTCTTTGTGTAATTCTTCTAGTTCTATGAGTATTTGAATGATGACATTTCTAAGCTCTATAACAATATTGTAGCAAAGATATACTTACCCCAAATCTATAGATCCTTTATGTATTTCTGGGGGCAACCCCTCCATCCTTTTTCATGATGTAGCTTTATTTTTGAAACATATGAGGACATAGGGATTTATGAGGAAAGCTCTCATGTCTTAGGAGTAAACATTTGCTAGTTTAAAGCAATTGCTCACAATGATGGTGTTAGTAATCGATTTAAAGTGGAGGAATACATCGATGATATATTTCAACATTTTGCATGTTTTATGGTGCGATTTTATTTTTTCTTGTGATGCATCCTTTTCTTGGTGGTGTCATTGGGTTTGATGTGATCCAAGAGTGTTATATTTCTTAGCGTATGACTTTCCTCTTAGTGTTTTGATGCGATACACTACATTCCCCAGGCTGTGAAACTTTTACTCTTTATTTGTCCTCTCTTGGAGACATTAGTCATGATAATCCCTAAGAATAATACCTTGCATGAAAGAAGCAATATCCCTTTGAACAAAAACCTATATACATTACTGTTCATAAGTGTTTGGCATATGTAACACAACTTGCTGACCTTGTGAAGCTTCAAAACCCTAATTCAATGCCACCTAGCATAACACACCTTGCTTTCCTATGGAGCCTTGCCATGGGGTGATCCCACAATATTGGTTTACAATTTTTGGCCAAACTGGAAACTAAACTAATTTTTTCTAACTAAATCTTCACTTTCGGGAACCTATAGTAGCTAAACTGTGAGGAATTTTAAGATGATGCAAACTAGTGATTTGTTACATTTTTTCTATAGATTCTAAATATATATTTTTTCAAAAATTTTGGAATTAGATTGCACTTATTTTTCCATCTCCTTCAAAAACTAGTTTTTTTCAGTAAACACCATTTTTAGGGAGTGATGCTTACTGTATACAACATAACTTTTTTTCCATGAAGGATAAAATTCTTTTTTTTTTTTAATTTAAATTTGTAACTACAATATTTAGCGCTTTCATTTGGTTTCATATGTTTTTATTGAATACTTTTTCCATAACCAAGTTTCAAAGTCAAACCAATTACAACTCAGACATAGGCGGACTGTATCTACAACATAACTTCTTTTGTATGTATCAAAATTCTTTTTTTTTTTGTTGGATCAAGGACTTCAATATCTAGTGCACTAATATTTTATTTTTTGATAATTTTCTATTTTTCCACATGTGCAGAATAGAGAGCTTGATTTTTGGTGAAAAACCTACATTCACAAGAAATGAAAAATAAATATAATAATAAAAAGAAATATAATAATAAAATTAAATTTATTTAAAATTATACTTTTTGGGAAGCTTATAATAAGGACTACATACTTACAAAAATAAATTTTAAATGAATTCATTTGATCCTCCAAAAGGTAAATCAAAAGTGGTTTTTTATTAGCATTTTGATAAGTGTAAAGGAGACTCCGTTATAGGTATGGTTTAAAACTAGTGGGATTCTATCCAAGGGGGTTTGATCTAAGTTGATTCAAATGATCAAACCCTCTTTAATTGGAATCCTTTAAATGGAACTTTTAAAGGCTTAAATCATTATATTTTCTAAAAATATGTGATTTCAACAAAAAAATAAGATCTCCCAGAAATTGTAAACCAGTATTGTGGGATCACCCCATGTGCATAGAGACAAGAATGTGATACCCTATTAGAGTTATCAGAGGGATTGATTTGGTATGACACATATAGTGAGAGCCGCCACACATGTAGGACTTTCTTTTTAAGCTACCTTCTTAGAGAGATACTCACCTAGTGGATGGCCTGAGGTTCCACTAACTAGGAGTGAGCACATACATCATTTGCATAGTGGAAACTAAGTTCTACTTGTGAACATTTTTTGGACAAACAACTAAGATGTGTTTCACATCATGTTGGGTAGTCAAGGCTTGATCCTGCCCCTTCCCTTGGAAAATCAACTGAGATGTGTTCCACATCACATTGGATAATTAATGCTTGATTCACTTCCCTTTTCTTCTTGGTCTTTGATGTTGTATGATTGTGTATCTTTGTCCTTGATGCATACATAAGTGTCTTGAATTTCTACTTTAGTGTGAGTTTGACATGGGGTCATACTCTCACTAAAGTGGGAGCTAAATGTAGTATAGAAAAAAGTATCCCTTTTTCACACTTAATTTGGAAATAATTAATAATAAAATGAGTCTAATGTTGCCTTGAATTAGTGTTGTAATGCATTTTACACATTCACATTAAGTTTAGGGCCTTTTTTAATAAAATGGACTTAGTGGTGCCTTGTTTAGGGTGTTGTAGAGTTTAACTTTACACTTTCACACTAATCTAGGGCTTTATTAATTAATTGAGGTTATTTTTTCCTTAATTGACCCCTTTAATTCAAATTCAAGCCTAATTAATTGTAAATTCTAAGGGATAAAACCTGACATTCATTAATGATATTACACAACACTTAATTTTACAAGATGTGTGTCTTATGTTAGTGACCTAGGAACCATTCACCACTTGGTGAATGGTTTCTCACTAGGCCCTAGGACCTTTATTTTACATAACCTTTAACATCCTTTGAAGTGTGTCCTAGCTAAGTGTGCTATGACCCATTCACCACATGGAAAATGAATCCTCACTTAACCCTAGGAACCCCCCTTGGGCTATGTTTTTGGTGGTATTTTAATGATTTCAAATCCTATATTTGATGTCATCTTGTGATATTTGAATTTCAGGGATTAACCTTGAGTTATCTATAAATACAAGGTTATTTCACTATGTTTTCGATCAAGAAATTTTCACAAGAGAATTATAGAGAATTCAAGAGGATTTCTAAGAAATTCAAAGGAAGATTATTGAAGTTTATTGCAACAACCAAAGGTCATTTAATCATGTCAAAGGCATAGTGCATCATGCATGTTGTTGAGCTAATGTGTTGATGTAGCATTGAAGATCTAATTCAAGAATTGTTCCAAATCAAGTGTCATCATCAAGATCTACATTCATTGATGTCACTTCATGCAAGATTTTTAGATTTGTACTTCAAGGTTTCAATTAAAATTTTAGGTTGAAGATCACTTGGAGAGAAAAATTGGAGAAAGTTGCAAAGTTGTCAAAGTTGTCACCTTTCTTGATAAATCATGGAAACTATGATACATAATTTATTTTCGGGTTTCCAACATTCTTCAACTAGGATCTGACAGTGCAGACATTGAAGAACATAACCCAAAAACATGTTTTTCTAGAATCCTAGCCAAGACCCATTTTCCCTAGGGTGAATGAGTCCTCAGTGAGGCTCAATAAAACACTTTTTTCAATAGGTACACATCTTTTGACCTTCTTAAAACTTTCCTCTTTACTAATATTTGGGTTAGGATTTATTTTTGTAACTTATTTATGCATTATAACCCTCATAATTGAGTGAAACTTTAGTAAGAATAGGTGGCATATATTTGTCAATACATTTGTGATTCACCACCCTATTTTTCTTTGTTTCACCATTGAAAAAGAAATAGTTGATTTTTTTTGGAGGTCAGAATATTATCACTTAACTAAAACAAATATCATATATTTAAGTACTCTTTTGAAGGTTGGCATATTATCTCTGAATTGAAACAAAAATCATATATTTAAGTACTCTTTTGATCATCAAGAGATCATGTCAATTCCTCATTTCTAGATACAACTAATCCAAAATTATCAGTTGATTTGTACAAAATATGAAGGTTGTTTTGTTCCTTGAAAGTACTTAAGAATTCTTTTAACTATATAGAAATGAACCTTTCTAGGATATTGCATTAATCTTCAAAGAAAGCTTATAATAGAGATGGAGTTTGGTCTACTTGTAGCAAGATATATAAGACTATTAACCAAACTCTTGAATAGTATTGTGTTTATATTTTCCAAATCATCATTCTTGATTAACTATCCATTTATATTAAAAGCTATGTTCATTGGTTTGCAACTATTGATTTTAATTTTATCAAGTAAATCTACATATCATTATATTAAGATAAATATATCGTCATTAACTTGTTTTACTTCTCATCCAAAATAAAATTTTATTGAACCTAAATCTATCATTTGAATTCAATCTTTATCATATTTTTTTTATTGTTCTATTAACATTTTTTATTTTCGATATAATCAAATCATCAACATATAGACATACTATAAGTAAATCATCAATAGTACTTCTAAATTTTACATAAAGTGTGGGCTCACTCTCACTCCTCTTAAAACCATTTAAAATTTAATATCCATCTATTTTATTATACCAAGCTTTTGGTGCTTGCATGAGTTTATAAAGAGTTTTTTCTAGCTTGTAAATTTTTGTTTTTTCTCATACAACTTTGTAATCTAGTCATTATTCTATATATACTTATTAATTCAAAAAACCATTGAAAAATGTTGATTTAACATCAAATTGATAAATTTGTAAAACCAATTGTTATGGTATGCAACCTAGCAATAGGAGCATAATTTTATTATACCTTATACCTAATTGTTGTGTGAAAATGATTTTTCTACTTGTCTTAATTTATATCATTCAATTAATCAATTATCTTTATATTGGTGTCATAGATCCACTTTCACCCAATAATCTTCTTTTCTAGTGAAAGATCTACTAAGTCTCATGTTTCATTTCTTTTAATGGAAGAAATTTCTTCATTCATGACTTTAACCCAAGCTTCATATTTTATTACATCTTCAAAATTTCTTGGTTCAACTTGAGTATGCAAATACAAAGAAAATTTTATAGTTAAATTAAGACTAGTGGTTTCTTCATAAAATTATATAAGAGTTTTTACTTTTCTTCTAGGACTTAAACTTGAAGGATTATTTGATAGAATTTTTTTTGGACTTGATGGAGGTGTTTTAGTAGAACTCGAATTTCTACTTGGTTTAGTAGGATAATATAAAAAACCTTCTTATATTTTTGTAGTTGCTAGTTTTGCTTGATGAATTTTTTTATTCCATTGTTATGATTCAATGAAATAAGGACTTAAACATAACATTTATTAATTTTTTTTTTTTTTTTTTCAAATTTAATTATTTTTAACAATAAAGAGTTGCAAGAAAATTGACTTATTTAGGAAGCAAGAGATATTGTAATTTGAAGTTACAAATAAAAATGTTCAATACTTTTATTAACACAAAAATTTAATGATTATTTGATTATTTACAATTTTAGTTTCTTATGATGTATTTGAGGTCTGTCTCAAGAAATATATCATCAAATTAGAGAATTAGCTTCATTTTATGTAAATAAACAAAGTCAATTGATATCAAATATTAGATTGTTGAAGAATATTTGATAATAGAGAAGATTTGAACTCCCATTAACATGGTAGATGAATAGATTGATGCATTAACTAAAGCATAAAGGGAAATATAGGATCCATGATGATGCCAATGCTATTGTTTTTTAATAAAACCAACTTAGAATATACCATTTTCCAAATACAAACATAGTGGGTCTTTATTTCTAAGTAATTGTGTTTGAATGAATCTCTTTCCAAATTATTTTGTCATGATGTTATGGAAAAATAATATTTTTCTATTTAATATTATTATTCATCATATCTCTAATGGGAGATTTTCTTTTTTTTCTCATGTTTTAGTATCATACACATAACAATTAAGAATTTATTTTCTTTGTTTTCTTAAAATATCCAAACTATGTTTAGCTATGATTCTAGTATGTAATGAAATGCTAAATCTCAGTTTTATTTGGGTGAAATTGAATATCTATTTTGGATATCTAGTGATTTTTTTTCCACCTTGTGCACACTACTAACTATTCAATGTATCCTTTGCTTAAATTTATTTTACTTTGAAATTTATACTTGCATTTAGTGATACTATGATTAATGTAGTTATAATGTTAATTTGTATATTAATTAGAATAGTGAATTTAGTATACCTATTATATGTACATGTTGATATTGACATCTCTTAACTCACTCCTCTTTTCTATGTTTTGCCTTTTTGAAAATATATTAGTTTAGAAAGTAATCCGTAGGAAATATTTTTTTTTTTTTTTGAATTTCACTTCAAAATGTACATTTTAAAATTAATATTGATGAAAGGTAATAAAAATTTTATAAGAAAGGGAATATCTTAATGATACATATCAAATTAAATCTAGAATTATATGCATGATTACACATATTTAACAACAACAAAAATGAATGATGAAAAATTAATCTTGTTTAACATATTTGCATATCTCACTCTCTTCTTTCTTGGATGTTTCATTTTCTGTGAGTCACCAACCCTCTGTCTCTATGGCTGATTTGTAAATAGGTACTATCCCTTTCAAACTTTAACCTAATCAAAACATATTTGCATGTGCCATAAATTTTTTTTTTCTAGATTAAAATTTTACCATTTATGATAATGTATGTTCTAAATTTTGTGTGAAATATGTAATAGATATATTTGTATACTAATGTACTAAAATCGAATAAATGATATACTATAATGTAATTAAGCATGCAAATCAAATTTCTTTATTTTAACAATCTCACGAATCTAAAGAAATTAAAAAGATCAATCCAAGCTGTGAGTATTGGATGTAATTCCTTAGATAATTGAACAAAATATACACAAATATCTCAATCCTTGGAGGATATTGGATCCTTTTGAATATATTTTTATACTCACCATGTTAGTATGTTTTTAATCCATCAATGGTGTCAACCAAGGGGATAAATGAGGTAGTCTCATAAGTAGCCACACCCTTTTGTCTTTTTTCTCTTTAAAATTAAGATTTATATTTAAAATACCAAAATATCTTATGAGAAACTTTGCAGTAGATTTGGAGACAATATAGAAAGATCATCTAGCTCAAAAATTTGTGGATTTTCATCTCACCAAGATTCTAACACCTAAACATCCAAATAACCAATTTACTAAAATATGTATTATTAAGTATAAATTTGATGATCCATAAATGGGGATAAGGGGGGAATCTATAGGGTGTGTTTGCTCTAGGAGCTTTCTAGAACACATCTCATTTCTAGATAGTAGTGGCTCATCTTTTAAGACTGATAAGTATGGAGGATAAGGACCATACTTATATCTCATTACCCTATCTCTATGGTATGAACTAAGTAAAATATTAGGACTAATCACTTAATATTGTATCACATAATATAGATGGACAAAGGTTTGCTAGGGAAAGGTTTCCCAAAATCCTAAGGTGTCTTCCTATGTACTTAAGGGTATGTGAAAGCTCACACCTAAATAAAAATATTATTTTAGGCATTGATATTGAACTCAAATTAATCTTATTTTAGCTAATAGTGATAACTCTTTAAAGGATATTTAGAAAACCTCAACATAGAGATTTTGACATTAAAAATGACTTGTAAGGGGAATTTTTGATAAAAACTCAAGAAAGAGACTTAGTGTCACTAGAACTATACCCACAATTTTATCACCAAGATCATAAGAGGGTGAGGTGAGAGTGAAAATTGGATAGTTGTAGAAACCCTTAAATTGATACTATATATTTATATAAAAATATCTCTAGAAAGATCTCTACTACCACTCATAATGAACATGTAAGGAAATTTTTATAATACATATAAAATCATAGAATAGAGAGAAATAGAATGCTTCATATTAACTTAATTTGATGCCTCTTTTAAAGGGAGAAATCCCAATAGGAATTAAACTCTAAATACATGTAGCAAAAGTATCTTTCACTTGGGAAGTCATTATAATATAAATAATATAATACTATCCCATTCATGTGAGATAAATACTTTATTCAAACTAATTAGTGGGATGCCATACAAAAAGATTACATACACATATTATTTATTATTATATATGATTGAAGTATGAATCATATATGCACCTAACTACTACTAGATGATATCAATTACATACAGAAAAATGAAGTTCAAAACTTGATAATAATTGTATGTATGGATAGTTTTCACAAGGAAAATTTGGAAATCATATTCTCCATTATTATATAGCTTTTATAGTACATTTTATTGATTACATAGATTTTAGATTATGTCACTCTTATAGATGGAAGTTACTATTGATTTAGTGGTTCGTGTTAGGAATAGATTCCTATGGCATTGGTGGACCTATTAGCTTACATGATGGATATAATTTACACAATTATATAAATATGATACATTAACTGATGTATATCTTATAATATTACTCAAATTTATTGGATTTAAATGATTTATATCTTATAACATCACACCTTTATTATATTCACACTTATGTGTTAATGGATTTACAAGTATCTATTACCATTCTATAAGTTGGTATTCATATTATTCTCACAAGACATGTTTCATTGACTCATAGGTTTTGATATTAATTATTATTGCTTGAATTACCTTACCATTAGGGGAAGCACACAAGGCATATTATAACCCTAATTTTTTTGTTCCTACATTATTATCAATTGATGCCTCTTATTTGAATATCACATAATGTTATCATTAGTATCTATTATATGTGGTGTACTTTACATGATATTATTTTTTCCAAAAACTCTAATTCATTGTATTATTTACATCCAACCAATTAGAGGGGTATATATTATCACTTTAACACTTCTTCATTATTATGCTTAGAATGACACTCTTATAAAATTTATGATAATTTTCTAGTACCAAAGAAAGATTCATCATTATTTTTACATTAATTATACATTTCATCGTGAATCTCTTATCATGTTATCTAAAGTATGAGATGCTTTTTCTTCATATTCAAAGATATATTTGACATGTTATGTACCTAGTTAGATTCATTTCATATTTTTTACCTAGTTAGATCCATTTCACATATATCTTTTTGGTTTGAGCCATTTTCAAATGGTCATATTGGCTAAGTAAACAAGATAGTTAGAATAGCATTCTTAAAAGCAATATATTAGTTGTTTAAATGTATTAATTAGATTACAAGCTCTTGGTGTTAGTGTACCATTTGACTAGTCAAGAAATTGGTGGTAGTAAGAGGTCCAAGTGAGTCCATTTTGACTATGCCATTTTCATAGCCAACTTGTCAAAGTGATGATTATTTCCACTTAGCCATAGTCTCTTTCCATGCTTTTAATTTTTTTTAGAACAATTATGTAATTGTAATTATATTCATTTTTCATTCTTAGAAAATGCTAACCATTAAATTTTTTTCTTATGTTACAATTTTTTAAGATGGGTTCCTAATGGGAAATAGAATACACATGATTTCTATTTATATTTGTATCCTTTGAGTGTTTGAAATATTTAATTTCAATGTTAAACTTCTTGGTTTTAATTTTACATGCATCCTCATGATTTTGAATGCAAGGAATAGTATGGAAAAAATATAAAGGAAAATAAAACATATGTGTTCCCTTTCTATTTAAATTGTTTTCTTGTAGGGACTAGGCCATCCTTATATATTAAATATTATGAAAGATGACATATTTTTGCATAAAATATAGAAAGTTACCTTATGCTAGCATACCCCATCTCCACACATCTCAAGATTTCAAGTTACTCACCTATTAAATGTACTATTTTCCAACCTAAATTAGAGTAGTGAGTGCAAAATTTACATAAGGGTGATCCCATAATAGTGTGTCCCACTTTTTGGTGAAAGTGGGAAATTGAAATTGGTATAATTTTAATCAATTTTTATCATTTATTTCCTATAGAAATGAAACCATTAAGAATTTGAAGATGATGTGAATTAGTGGGTTTTTCAACTTTTTTGTCTAGATTATATATATATATATATATTTAAAAATAGTTTATAATTTTTTTTATAAAAAAATTAATAACTTATTTTTTATAGTTAACAATATTTTTTAAAAGCGATCATATATGTTTTTACAAAATGAATTAAATTATAAATTCTTAAATATAGATTGTTAACACTTGTTAGTGAAGTTAGCTATTATATTACATTATTTAAACTACCGATGTCTACATGGTTATGCTGTCAGTTATGATGTTGTTGTTGAACCATTTTCTCATGTATAAATATTGTCTTTGTTCATGAATTAGCAAATCAAGTTTTCTCCCTTCATATGGTATTAGAGAATGTAAACATTTTGGGAATATGATCTAGTGCAGTGATGGATACTTGGTATCCACAAGAAGAATGAGAAGAGGAAGATAAACTATTGTGAATGGCTTGGGTGTTTGTAGGCCATTTGAAGGCTTCTCCATGAAGTAGAATAAAGGTGTTAGGAAATGAAAAAATATTTTGATCTTTATCTTAGAAATTTCATGTGAACATGGACGATGTAGAGGAACCATTGAAAGGAAATAAATGTGGAAAAAGGGTTGGTGTAAAACATGTGCTTGATGGTGAGTTTCTACCTAGGTATCTTAGGTCTACTAGAATGTCTTCATAAATTATTTCTTTTATCACCCCCCCTCCATAAAATGCATTAAATTAAATTTAAATGATCAATGGTTTGTCCTATCTCTTAAATCCAAGAGCTTTCTATATTGGATATTTTAGATTGATTATTGTTACTTGTATTAAAATTGTTGATCCACACATAACCCAGAAGGAGGCATAAGTTTTACTTCCATTTAAGATAATTGAATTTTGTGTGTTGCTCTCCTCTATTCATACTTGGTGACATAAAGGAAAATGATCATAGAGAAACTTAGGAATGAATTGATTTAATTTTATTGAAGTACATAGTTAATTGGTGGTCAAAGGTTCATGACAATTTTTTTTTGTGAGTTTAATGGTGATATAAGGGAGATATTGTGTGAAAGTTTGATTTAATTTTATTTAAAGTGGATATAGCATTATGGAGGTTGCATTAGATAAGTATTATGGATTTGATTTTCATACATGGACAATGAAAATTCAAATGCAACTAATGAATAAAAATTTATAGCAAATACTAAGCAAAAAAGAAAACCCACTTATAGATGCAAATAGGTTATTATGGACACATAAAAAGTAACCCTTCTACTTTTTCTTCCTATTTGGGCCCTCTTGGTGATTTTGGCTTGATTTTTCCTTGATTTAATGTTGTAATGTGGTCAACACATTCACATTAGGTCTTAGGTCCTTGAGAATCAATAAGAGTTCTATGATGTCTTGCAAAATGTTGTGAAGTGTTGTAACCCTCTTTCACACTTTTCTAAGACATTTTCATTATAATTCACTAAATAAATTATTTTTATCACTTGCCAAGCCTTATTTTAATGTTTTTTAAAGATTTATAACAAACTTTCATGCTTTTCTAGGCTTGCCATCAATAATTTGACCCTTTTCTTATGTTTAAATGGCCCCTTAATACACTTTCTAGCCCTACTTAAGTGTTTTTTGGAGAATAATCTTGTTAAACATCATTAAATACACTTTAATTCTTGACACCCACTAAAATTTCCCTAGTGGGACCAAGTCACCACCTGGGGTGACTTAGTCCCACTGGGCACAAAAATCAAAATTATTTTAAATTTTTGGTGGGATATTATTCTCTTAACCTTGAGGTTAGCCTATCATGTGTTATTTTTGATTTTTTTTGTAAAATAAAGTATAAATAAAGGGTTTTCCCCTCATTTTTGCATCTCCTAATCTCCTAATTTCCTTAATTCATTCACTTAATCATTGTCAAGCATTCTAGGCATTATCAAGTCTTCATTGGAGCATCTACTTGCATATCTTCAAATTTATACATCAAGGTTTTGGTGAGTTGTAGCATTGCATGTTTTTCATTCATCATTCTCTTTCTATTTCATTTAATTTTCAAGGGTTTGATTACCAAATTGAGGTTTGACTAAAGAAAACCCCTATTCACTAACCCTTAACCCTTTTCCCCCTCTTTGCATGTGTGTTTTGTAGGTCTTGTATGTATATTTTTCAAAGAGAAAGGTGTTAAAAGGTGTCATCAATTAATCAAAGTCATTCAAGTCAACAAAGCCCTAAGAGAAGCTTGGAGATCCCCTAGAGACCAATTCTTGCAAATTCAGAACCAAACACCTATCAAGAACAAAAGTATAGTTTGAAGGCTACAGATTCCTACCTCAAATTTCTTGATATTCACATGTGGAATAAGTCACCATCTATGGCGAATTAGTCCCATTGTTAGTGTTTTTTGCATTTATGTATACCCTTTTGGCTAAAACCTATTCTGAAAAAATCTCCCTGAATAGGACTAAGTCAACCAACTTGGTGTAAGTGTCCCAGTTGGCCTCAACAACAAATTCTATAGGATTCTAGGGCCTCTTTACATCACATTCCAATTTCCAGGTGCACCTCTCTAGTCTCTTTCATTTTTGTTATTGTTTGTTTGAATTATTATGTCATTTTGCATACAACACTATCTTTTCAAACATTTTACATTTCTTAAGTTGTAAATTAATAGTCAATATCTTTTATTAGTTTATTGCATTTAGAACATTACATTTAAGCATATTTCATTCATACTTGCATTAGTTTTAAGTGGGGACATTTCCCATTTTGGCCCACCTCTCTCCTTTTAGGTGAAAAACCCTATAAGTGTTAGGGAGTCTTGTGGAGCCAAAATCTTTGTCCATGACAATGATCATATTTGAATAGTAGAGATGATAAAGCAAAGGCTATCATCAGTCTTTCCCTTTTTGACTTTGAACTATATCATATAGATTTAGATAAATCATCAATGAAAATTTGGAGATTTGAATAAATTATTTTGAGCAAAAGCACTCAATGAAAAATTTTCCCTAAGACATCAATTATTTAGGTTCATAATGGAAGACAGAATCATAACATGTCAAATCATAGAATTAATTTGAGGTCTCTCATTAAGCAACTAGTTGAAGTCAATGCACCAATAGTTGATGATGATGCTAGAGCTATATTGTTAAATAGATCTCCTTCAAAATATAATAATTTTATTTTTAAACGCAATCAAATAACTTCTATAAACCTAGAAGATATGATTTCAACCTGTATAGGAGTGAATTTACACCCCTTATGCAAATTCCCCTTTTTTCCTTCTCCACTTTAGAAAACCAAGTTCGGAGGTTTAATTCCACATAAGCTCGCTACTTGCATCCCACTTGGTTCTTGTTTTGAGTGTTAGTGGATTCATTTCTATTGGGGACATCCCCGCAGCACGCTTATGTCTTGGTAGATTCATATAGTTGAACCTACAAAGGTGTTACACTTCTCCTTGGGAGTCAAGTTGTAATGCTCTGTTTAGCCAACCAACCCGAATATGGCCATTTTTCTTCATCTCTCCTTCATATTCACTCCTTCAACAAGCTTCAACAAACTCTTTTGCATGCGCTTCAAGCATTCTAGCAGCACCTTTTTACCTTATTGCAACAAATACATCACTCCATGACTTTAGTAGAGCAAGTTGGGGACAAACACCATTGTAGCAGAGGCTCTAGTACTCTCATTTTCTCCCCCAAGCAGCCTTGAGTGCTCTTGGCGGAGGTGGTAAGCTTCCCTTTCCTTTCCTCTATCACTTGGTAGAGTAAGCACATTTACTGTTTTGTAGTGCTTTAGTGCTCTTTACTATATTGTTTTCCTTATCTCACTTTCTTGGTTGTCTGTGGAGGTGGAAACACCTAAACAAGGGTCTGACTAAGGTAGGCCCCATAGCCACCCAACATTTTCCTCTTTTTGTGTGTAGGTGTATGTGCTTTATGGAGCTAGCTAGTGAATAGGCTCTCCTACGAAGTCATCTTCATCACCCTAGCTTTGGTATATTTGCTTTATCACATTAGTTTGTACTTCTCATATTTCATGATGTTGTTTTGCTCTTTTAGAAGTCACTAGCTAGGTCGCTAGCTTGTTTTCTGATAATTCACGTTGTACTTTTGGTCCTCTAGCCGTATAGATTCCAACACCTGAGAGATGACAACACGCCACATTTTCATCCCAGAACTGCGCTCTCATCTTTAGACAAAGAGCAATCTGAGATATAGTGTTGAGCTTGAAAACCAGCTCACCTAGCCTAATTTTGAATCTTGAGATTGCATAGTGGTTGTAGGACTTTATAGTCCTCATCATTCTCATCCTCATATCTTAACACCTTGTTTAGCTGAAGTAAGTTAGGGCAGCCTTTCGCATCTTGGCCCTCTATGACCCGGGGCCTTGCACATGGTAGTCCCCCTCTCTTACATTTTAGGTGAACCTGACGTGAACCCTTTTGGTTCCTTTTTTGCAATACTGACAGTTCCTTTCCTCATACTCTAGGAGTGTTGTAAGGTTGTTCCCTTACAACCCAACCTACGACCCCTAGTTTGTATAGTTGGAAGGATTGGAAGGTGATGCATAATGAAACCTTAATTGGGTCACTGCCTTATCCTATAATTTTTAGGGACTTTATGGAAGTATCATCTACTGTACGTAATGGCTTCCTTCCTACATCAACCCATCCCCTTTGTGCACCCTATGGATAGTGGTACTGGTATAACCTTCACTTCATAG
Source organism: Sequoia sempervirens (assembly GCA_007258455.2). NCBI lineage: Eukaryota > Viridiplantae > Streptophyta > Pinopsida > Cupressales > Cupressaceae > Sequoia > Sequoia sempervirens. The sequence goes on along the minus strand of VDFB02256132.1, from coordinate 95,266,672 downwards.
GACTTTCTGATGGGCTTCAATAGGGAACCATCTTCTCTCTACATCCCCGCATAGATCAATGGAAACATCATATCGGGTGTTCTCATTAATTCAATGTCACAAGCAAACATCATAACTAAGGAGATCATGTTGATTGATTTCTTACATAAAGATGGGTATGATGCACCTATGAGTACCATCCTCACACATAATGGTTTTTCCATGCCCTCTATGGGTAGTATTGTCTTGTCAGTCCTGGTAGGACCTAAATCTATAAACCTCTTGTTTGACATTATCCCTAGGTATCTTCTCTTTAGGGTGAAATTGGGTATCCATTGTTTGGTGGCGATGAACATGATACCCTCAGTCATGCATAAATGTTTAAAATTTATCCACGGGGATTTCGTACACATAATCCATGACACTAGTTATAGACCACCAGTTGCTCGTGGTAGCTACTCCTTGGACTACTCTTGGCCTATGCCTATTGGTCCTCTCCCACATAGGATGAACATTTTGCACTAAACATATCAAAATTATAGGAAAGGGTACCTAAGGTTGAAAGTAAAATACCCTCCCTCACCTTATGCTATTTCACATAGGGCTTGTTTACAAGCTGACAATGGTTCCACTAAGGCACAAAGGAAGGAAGAAGAGAAGTGGTATCATGATCCTCCTTCTTGCTATTCTGCTGGTCATTCTGATGCTTCTTCTTTCTCTACTATGGTACCATTAGATTTTGATCCTCATCTGCAAGAGAATCCTATGGTGCCCGCTTGGTGAAAGCCTAAGCTCCTTGCATTCAAACTTCCTATTCAATATAATAGGAAGGTCTCCCATGGAGAGTTCTCTTTGTCTTGACCTCCATGGCCTCCTACCACTCCTACTCCTAAGGCAGTGAATGAGAAGAGGCCCACTGCTGAGGCTCTTGAACCAACTCTCCCTGCTACTCCCCAACCTATTCCTCCTACTCCCACTTAGGAATCTGTTCCTTTGATAAAAATGGTTGTAGTGGAAATTTACATGGTTGAGCAAGAGCCTTATGTTCCTCCATAGCCTTTGGCCTCCAACTCAAAGAGTCTAAGAAACTACCTTGCGCACGAGCACAAGCATCAACGAAAGGCTCTCTTGGTTGAGTAGGCTACCTTGCAACGGAAGGAGGAAGAAGTGTCCACTCCTGCTTCAGGGCCTCCTACAGTGTCACCCTCTTCCCTTCCTTCTGCTTCTCTTCAGTCTAGTCCTACACTACTTTTGGATTTTTTTGAGTATGAATGCACCTAAAACTAAGGGGGTACATGTGTTCATCACTCCTTTGGTGCAACCACCTTTGCTAATGCCTATTCCAGCTATCCAACCTTTCCCAAAGACATGTATATGATTAATACTTTGGTTTTTATTAGTTGCAGTTCTTTCCTCCTCTTCCTCCGCACCTCTATCCTCATCTATGGGGAGTTCATCTCCTTCAACAAAGAAAAAGGTGGAGTGTGGTCCTTCTAGCAGTGAAGGACGTAAAAGGAGCCTACCTTCTCTGCAAGGTGGCCCCACATTGACTTGTTTTTTCCTAATGATGGAACCATTCTTGACCTCCCTTGAGTTCGTCACCACTCCCAAGTCATTTAGTGAGCCTGTTGGTGACTCTTAGGTGCAACCAGCCCTGTCCATTGAAGTTAAACATGATGCTCCTATGGAGTGCATGTTTAACTCTATGGATGAAGTCTCTACCTTATCAATGATCTTCATGAGGTCGCTGACCTTAGCTCCACAAGAGCTTGGTGAAGAAGACCTTGTAGGGCCTTCTTCCTTGGCCCTTGTTGTGGGAGAACTATATGTTCCTCCTCTTAACATCCCACCACTACAGGCTCGTCCTCCTCCCCCCTATGATGACCTAGAGTGGGAAGTGGATGAACTCTTGGTCGATTAGTGTTAGGAGGAGACCTCTTCTTGATCTTTTGTGTGTGTGTTTTATGATGTGTTCCCCTGTGATCATACTATGTGTGCCTGGATGACCCTCATCACCCCTGTTGGTGCTTGGATACAGGTGTGGTTTTTATGTCGTAAACCTTCTTCTATTTGTATCATCATTCTTCCATGTTTGTGCTTGATTTTTGATAAATTAGGGATGGGGCAAAGTGTTGGGTGAATTTAGGCTTCCCTTCCATGTTGACCCAATTTTTTATTTTTTCTTTATTTTTTGTGCATTCTTCTTGACTTGGTTGGGGATTGATGATATTTTTCCTTGCACTGTAGTTACCTATTATTCATATGAGCTCAAAAAAATCTGACCCCACTAAACCAGATCCCCTTGTTGCCTTTTTTCATGTTTTCTTCTCTCTTTTTATTTCTCTCTCTTTTACTTTCTTTTTATCTTTCTCTCTTCTTTGCTTGAGTTGTCCCTCAGATGTGTGACAATGCCTTTCTTCAACATTTCAATTTTCAGAAAATGCATTCATTTCCAACAAATCTTTTCTCATAAATGTTCACAAACCTTTCTTCAGAATCACATTCTCAACTTGGAACCCTAATGCAACATGTTTCCTTCATCATGGGTTCATAAAGAAAGGACTTGGAAACCTTTCTTCGAAGCAGGAATATCCTTGACCTTCCCCTCATGTGGGGGCATATTCTTCCTTTCAAATTCCTTGATGAAGTGAACATCTTTCAAAAGGATTCCTTAATGATGGATCATTCTAAGAAATAAAACATCTAATTTTGAATTGTACGTCCCCTGAGTGGACCCCCTTCTTCACGGTGAGTTCCTGAGGGACTCCCTTTGAAAGATCTTAACTTGAGTGAAACCATTTGCATCTAGCTTGGGGGTAGCGTGACTAGACCTGACTTTTCAAATAGTGCATCCCTTGAGTGGACCCCTCTCCTTTTGAAGGGTTCCTAGGGGACCCCTTTGAAATTATTCCAAATTATCGATGGTCTGCATGATTTTCCACTTATTTGCCTACGTGGCCTCTTCCTGACTCTACAGAGTCTGCTTTCTTAGATTTCCTCCATGCGAGAGATCTTGGGGGATACCTCCCTACAGGTTTAAGATCCTATAGGGAACTTCCTTTGGGTTTCCTCCATGCTATAGTGTTTGGGGACACCTTCCTTGTAGGTTTGTGGGCTTGTAAAGCGCTTGGTTCACGGGGTATCCTCCATGCTAGAATTTTTGGGGGACACCTTCCTTGCAGGCCCACGAGCTTGTAAGACACTTTCTTCCTTCAACTTCATAGTTTTGAGCAACTGTGAAGTCCTTCACTTGTCCTACACCTTCAGGTTCGCTAGGTCATGGTGTTCTTCCTCGATGGTTCAGGTATACATCTCTAACCTTACTCCTTCCTTGATCTACTTTATCAAGCACTCATTAGTACTCATGCTCTCTAAAGTGGGGAAAAAATGTATAGGAGTGAATTTTTACCCCTTATGCAAATTCCCCTTTTTTCCTTCTCCACTTTAGAAAACCAAGTTTGGAGGTTTAATTCCACATAAGCCTACTGCTTGCATCCCACTTGGTGCCTATTTTGAGCGTCAGTAGAGGCATTTTTTTCGAGGATGCCTGTGCGGTGCGCTTACATCCCTAGAAAATTTCTATGGTTGAACCTATAGAGGTGTTACACTTCTCATTGGTAGTCAAGTTGTAATGCCATCTTTGGTCGATTGGCTTGAATATGGCCATTTTTCTTCATCTATCCTTCAAATTCACTCCTTCAACAAGCATTTCATATTCTACAATCACTCCACAAGCTTCAACACACTCCTTTGTATCCACTTCAAGCATTCTAGCAACACCTTTACACCTCATCATAGAAAATAAATCACTCCATCACTTGGGTAGAGCAAGTTGGGGACAAACACCATTGTAGTAGAGGCTTGAGTACTCTTATTTTCTCCCCCAAGTAGCCTTGAGTTCTTTTTGTGGAGGTGGTTGATGAGCATGAAATATGCTCATAATTTGAATATTATGATGCATTTTTAATACCCTTACTCTTATTTCTAATGGTTGTTTTAACTCTTTGAATAAATACTTTTTATCTAAAATCAGGTAGTATCATGTAGCAATACATTCCTATATTCTTGCAGCTTAACATCTCTATGTGTCTATATTAATTTTCCTATTTGACCTCCTGAATGACTGATATAATGCATGTGGTTTTTGGATAATAAAATGGATTTAATATGTGATTAATGAATGTGTATTGTGTTACTTTCCACACGTGCTTTCTTTCACTTCTGTTGCCATGTGCATCGTAGGTTGTTGAAGGGAGCATGAATGAGTCAAGCACAGTGGATCTCACCCTTGTAGTAAAGTCCATTTCCAACATAGCATCGAGGAAGTTGTTCTAGCAAAGACTCTTTGACCAGATCATTGGGAGGAAATCTAAATGATCATTAATCTAGGAAGAGTGGAATACTAAATTCTCTCTGAATTGTGTTGAACAAATATGTCTTCATTTATGAGAAGTTTGTTCCTCAATTTCTAGATGCATTTATGTCCATGTCTTTCTTTGTTAGAGTTAGGTAGTTAGTTGCTTTTCTAATATAAATAAGTTCTCCTCTTGCGTGAGTGAGCAATAGAGTGTGTAAAAGTTAGTATTATAATGAGAGATAGTGCTTTTTGTTAGTTTTCTTATAAGCAAAGCAGTCAATGTATATGATTCCAAGTTTATGAATAAAAGTTGATGAAGTTTTGAGTTCAATTCTTGCATAACTAGTTGATGCTTGCTAAGGGGGCCCACTTAGTGAGTACCTGTAGTTAGTTAGTTATTTATCTTCTGTTGATTATAAGTTAGATTTCATTCTTGAAAGTTTCAACGCATTCTTATATTGTTCTTGCAGGAATGCATCCCTGTGTTTGTTCCTGCAACATAAGGCCAGTTCATAGTTTGTTTCTTAGTAACAATTGTCATGATTTCTGCTTTGATTAAGTTACGCTTAAGTTAAGAAGACTTTACATTACATTCTTGCAGCATAATTAGAATTCCTTCCAAGCATTTATTTCTAATAAATTGTGACTGAAACTGGTTCTTAGTGCACATATAGTGCCACTCCATTTCAAGTATATGTTCCTTGGTTTGACAATGTAAATGAATGACCATAAGAAGATGTTAGTCACCTGCTGGAATATCCAATTCCTAGGTAAGGATTTTCCATGACTTTTATATCCTTTTGTGGAATTGATCAGTGGTTAGTGTCCTTTTCCTTTCCTCTATCACTTGGTAGTGTAAACACATTTATTGTTTTGTAGTACTTTAGTGCTCTTTACTATTTTGTTTTCTTTATCTCACTTTCTTGGTTGTTCATGGAGGTGGAAACACCTAAATGAGGGTCTGACTGAGGCAGGTCCCTATCAAACCACCCAACATTTTCCTCTTTCTATGTGTAGGTGTACATGCTTTGTGGAGCTAGTTGGCGAATAGGCTCTCCTACGAAATCATCTTTGTCACCCTAGCTTTGGTATATTTTCTTTATCACATTCATTTGAACTTCTTGTATTTCATTATGTTGTTTTTCTCTTTTAGAAGTCGCTAGCTAGGTTGCTAGCTTGTTTTATGATAGTTCACATTGTACTTTTGGTCCTTTGGTCATACGGATGCTAGCACACCTAAGAGATGCCAATGCACCACATTGTCATCCCTGAATTGCACACTCATCCTTAGATAGAGAGCTATCCAAGATACAGTGTTGAGCTCAAAAACTAGCTCGCCTAGCCTCATTTTGAATTTTGGGATTATCGAGTGCTTGCAGGACTTTATAGTCCTCATCATTTTCATCCTCATATCCTAACACCCCATTTAGCTAAGCTAAGTTAGGGCATCCTTCCCCATCTTGGCCCTCCACGAGCTAGGGCCTTGCACATGGTGGTCCCCCTCTCTTACAAAACCCTTTAATCAAAATAAAAGAGAAAACATGTAGAAAATATAAAAGATGATTTTTGATAGGAGAAAGCATTATAATCACAAAGCAATTGGTTTTTACCATTTACTCGCTTAAGTTTACTTAGGATTAATTGTGCATTTGTTATTTAGGTAGTTTTTCCCATGCTGAGAATTTTCTCACCCATCACCCACTTTTCATGCCTTTTTAATGTACCATTGTATAGTATGTAAATTATCTCATTTTTATTCACTCTTATTTTGGTGAAATAGCCTTTGGATTCTCTCTAATTTATGGACATTTTGTTGCAAATGATTTTCCTAGGTTATTTTCTCTAACATGGTATCAGAGCCAAACATTCTACACTCCTTAAGGGTTTTGATCAAAGTGTTTGAGATCATTTATTTTCTCGACATTTGAAATTTGTTAAATTTTAAAATTTCCTTATTTCCAATTATTTCATTTTCCTGTTGTTGTTGGTGAATACATTTGAATATTGAATTTTGTGCAATTTCGTGATTCTTCATCATTCGGTGTGATTTAAAGGGTTTCCTAAGGATCATGATTCATCTGAGGCCATGATGCCATGAAAACCCTTTGCTAAAGGTTGTCAAAATTCCCTACCTTGGAAGTGTGAAATTCCTCTATTTGAGAGATGATTTTATGGGATATTGCATATTTTTTTCTAAGGCCATATCCTTTTGGTCTTGTTTTCCATTTGGAGGTGGTTGGTGGACTGTTTGGGAAAGGAAATTTTCCTATGAAGAGGTCGAATCTTTGTTTCTTCAAGAGGCATTTTGTTGGCATTATTTTGAAGAACCATTTTCTTGGGACTTGCTTTTCTCCAGTGGCACATGAAATCTGCTAAAGGTCATAAATAACTTTAGCAAGCCAATCTGTTTGTTGATCCCATCCCTCTGTGGGAAGTGTGAATTTTTCTTTAGGGACCCAATGTTCTGGAGAGACCCACACCATTTCACTCACAACATAAATTTTCTATGTAAAGAAACCATTTTGGTGCCTAAAATATTTAATTAGATGTTGCGATTCCCTTTTGGAGGTGACACATTTTCCTGTTTGAAGGAGGAACATTTTGTATTGAAGAGCATTTAAAACCATTTTGAGGAAAAATTATGTGTGGTGCAAAGAGTCATGATTTGCAGGAGGAGAGGCATGCTAAAAGCCATTTGGAGGTCTCCATTTGGAGGCACAATTATCTATTTTGGAGGCTACAATTCATCCTGAAGTAGAATTTGAATCAAATTCAGATCTGCATTTGTGAAAGATTGGGGCAGATTCCTATTTTGCATCATTTTTCCCACATTCTGTTAGCAAGGAATGTGCTTCCACTGGTGGTGGTGACTGTAAATCAAAGTTTGGTTTCACTCTTTTGGATGCAAATTTCACTAGGAAGCAGGCCACATTTCAAATTGAAGACCTGTTCTTGCAATATTTTGCTATTTTAAAGGCCTGATTTGTTGTTGGCCCAATTATATTCCTAGGTGGTTTTGATTGAAGGCATGATTGGAAATCCATTTGGTGGAGGCCTTTCTTCATTTTTTCCTACATTTATTTGATGGCATTTGATTGACCATCATTTTTGAAAACTTTATAAAGTTTGCAACCAAATATTTATTTAGGGCCTCTGTGCAACCAAAGTGAAGGTGGGCCCATTTGGAAGATTATAGAAAGAAATAATCCCACTTTGGCAGTGTGAGATATTTTTTTCTACTTAAATAGCATTACTTTGCATTTTTTTGTTGTGAGAAAGTCTCATAGGAGGCTATCTTTGTTTTGTGCTTGGTGAGTGATTTGGCTTGGTGATTTGGCATGGGAACCTAGTAAGGTGCCTTTTTTTTTGCTCAATATTTTTCAGATTCTCAACCCTTCTTTTGTATTATTTCTTCCTAAAGTATTTTCAAAAGGTTTTATTTGCAGTATTTGGGATTTTCTAATTGTTGTTGAAGGTTAATGCCTTTGTATTCTTGGAGATTTTTCATAGTACATTATGGGGTTTTCATTTAATCCTGCTGTGATTATTTTGAAAAGAGGAAACTATAAACAATGGAAAGATGGTATCATAAAAAATATCAGATGGATTCATTTGTTGCCACATTTGTATAATCTAATTACCCCTCCTATTATTGAAAGTAAGAAATTTTTATGGAATTGCAAAAGGGATCATGTCCTAGGAGTTATTGCAATGCATATTGATGATGCCACTTTCAATGCTATTGATCAGTTTGAGTGTCCTCATATTCTTTGGACTAAAATTTGGGAAATACATGGAGATCTTGATACTTAGCTATTCTGAGATGATCTTGCTTTAGATTGTCTTGTGCCTTTTCATTTTTTAGATAGGATACCCAATGATCATGCTACTATGCAAGAGTTTGAAGTCTTGGAATACTTTGAATCTTCAGATGAGGATGATGAGGGTTATTTAGATGCTCCTTCTTCTCCATCAAGGACACTAGATGTACATTCACCTTTAGTGATTCATTCTATAGAGTCATTGATTGAGGCTCCTATCATTCCCATTTATTAGGATCATTCATCTTGTGTTGATGTTTCACTAAGCACATCCCATGATTCATTACAAAAAGTATTTCATTGTTTTCCTGATTGGGATTCGCATTCACTAGACATTGGTTCATTGTTCGTGGAATCTCACATTTCTGACTTGGAAGAGACATTTGAGGGTATATCCCTCCTATTTCATGATAGTTGTGGTACAACTATTGTCACTCCATCTCTGTCTCTAAAGAATATTTAGAATCAGTTTCTAGTGGTTCTTGTTTGTCACCTCCTATTGTGATTGGGCATGTTCCTAATTGTTTTGCAGAATCATCTTCCAAGGTATTGGTGACACATGAGTAGATTTTAGAGACATCATCATACATTTTCATGCTTCTTTCTTTTAATTCCTATGTGGAGTGGGAATCATACCTGTATTTGTACTTGATTTGATTTCTTTCAAAAGGGAGACAAGTTGTTTGTCGACATTGGATTATATTTTATCTTTAAGCACTTACCATTTTTGTAGATGATTACACATTGTGGGGAGCTATATAGTCTCTCTCTTTCCCTCTTATAGGGGGATCATTGATTGTTTATACCTGATGTATTTGGGTATGTGTAGCATCATAATGGGCCAAAAGGTGGCGATATGATGGGTATGTGTAGGGTATGTGGATGACAAATTTTTTTAACCCAAAATTGATGAAATGAAAAGAGTTTTCGAAGGAGATTCTCAGCTTTCCACCAATATAAATTATGCTTTATTTTGAATTTAATAAATAATTATTATTTATTTTCTATTAGAATTACAACTAAAGTCCTAATTGATAGGTTGGTTGAATACCTTTCAAATGGTATCACCTTTCTTGAATCCAAAACATGTGTCACACTCTATGCTTCACATATTATAGGATTAAAAAAAATAAAATAGAATTTCATGAATTTTTGACCAAGTTAAGGTGGTCAGACATATGAGTTTTTATATTTTTAAAAAATTTTAATAAAAAATTCATAATTAATTATTTACTTGGAAAAAAATTACAAAAAAATATGCATCACATCGACATTAGTCCTCTACTTATATCTAAAATCTTATAAAAAAAATATTATTATTTTATTGTTGTTAGGGTGGTCAGACACCTACTTTTATGTTTTCCTGAAATTTAAGTACTATTGCATTGAAATTTCAAATTTTCACCAAATAGATTTTTTTTATAAATAAACCTAGTAGTTTATAAACTACATTCAATTTGCTATAGATTCTATTCTTACATATTTTTGAAATAATATAGATAACTTATTCAAATTTTTACGTCAAGTTTCCTAACTCTGATTTTTTTGAATTTTGGGCCACTTAAGGGCCTTTTTTACCATGATGATCCTGCACATACCTATGTAGTCCTTGGGGTGTGATTGAGTCCTCCATCCATGCATTTTTTTTTTTTTCTTTTCTCCCTTTTTGAGAGGGGTTTTTTCCCACAGGGTTTTTCTTGTCTTCTCTAGTTATGAGAGATTTCTTTTTTTTTGTAAATGGGTTCCTAACATGGTTGTGTAGCCAAGGCCCATATTGCATCTTCATTTTTCCATAATAATCTCCCTAAGTTTTAATTAAGGGGGGGTGTTGGAGTAAATTTTTTTTACTATTTACTCACTTAAGTTTACTTAGGATTAATTATGCATTTGTTATTCGGGTAGTTTCTCTCGTGCTGGGAAGTTTCTCACCCGTCACCCACTTTTCATTCCTTTATAAGGCACCATTATATAGTATGTAAATTATCTCATTTTTATTCACTCTTGTTTGGTGAAGTAGCCTTTGGCTTCTCTCTATTTTGTGAAGGACATTTTGTTGCTATTTTTTTTTCCTAGGTTATTTGCTGCAACAACAATAATAAAAGGCTAGGTACAGAAAAAGTAGAAATTAAATGTTTTTACTATAAGAAAAAGGTTCACATAGCTTGGTATAAAATAAAAGTAAAAGATAATTAAATAAGGTAACCTAGCTTGTATTGAGAATAAGGATGATGATCCACTAGATGATGTTTTTGTTGATGTTACTAAGACTGGATTCATTCATTGAGTTGTCACATTGGAGGTTGATGGCACTAGTGGATGGAGTAATTTTCATCCTCACATATTAGCTTCTCACTTTGAGATATTGCTATGCATGAGAAGCATTTTTTCTTTCTTTCTTTGTTTCCTTGTTAATGTTGATGGATTTTGAGAATATATATATTGTGAAGTTTGATTTTTGGAGACAAGTAAGGCATTTGGTGTTCAACTCAATATGGATTGTTATCCAACAAGTTTATGAGAATATGATCCAGTATTATACCATTCTAAGGGTCATCAAACAACTTGATGGAGCCTTTTCATAGCTTAATATAGATTTTTTGTCGAATAATTCTGGAATTAATGATTCTAGAGTTTGGAAAAATGATAGTCGAAGAACTCAAGATTTCAACTCAAAGCTACACCATTTCGAGGATCATGAGAGAACTTGATGGATTTGAACCTAATTTATAATTTTTTCTTCAAAGAAATAACTTCTCATGAATTTGTATTTATGTAATAAACAAGTTTTTTTATGTAATCCTGAAGGGGGCCCCCATGGCAAGGTGAATTCTAATATTTTATGAAAGCATTTGGAGGAACAATGTAATAAGGTGGGAATGTTAGCATAGTTATCTATTATATTACATTTTTTAAGCCATCATTGGCTATGTGGTTATGCTTCTAGTTATGATGTGGTTGCTAAAACATTTTCTCTTATATAAATATTGTCTTTGTTCATCAATTAATATATCATTTTCTTCTCCCTTCAACAATTATATCTTGTGTATAGATACTTTTTCATAATTTTGTGTCGCACACTTTAAATTTCATTAATATCTTACTTAATAGATTAATTATAATTTAGGAATAGGTTATTCCAAATCACATCATTTTTTTTAATATTTATCCAAATTAACTTCTTTCCTTTTTATTGAAACGAGGACATCAATACTTTTTTTTCTCTATTTTTCTATTTTACTATGCATGTGAAATATCGATGTTGATGTTTAGTGAAAAATCCATGCTCATTAGAAAATGTAAAATAAATATAATGATCAAGTTAAATAGATCCAAAATTATATTTTTTGGAAAGCTTACTCCACGGGCTATGATCTTACAAATTATCTTATTATGTTGATTCCATTTCTTGGTCCAACCCAATGTTTGAAATAAAAAATTATGTGGGAAATATAAGGAAGAAGGAGGATAATTTCATCTAGGATCTTCATTCAAAGGTATCAAGGACCTTCATTTAAAGGTACCTTCAAATGAAGGTTCTTTCCATGACCAAATTAATTGAAAATATTAATAATTTAAAAAATTATCAAATTAAGATACACCTTTTTTTGAGGGTATTTATACAAACACCTTCTAATGAAGGAAATTTTCAACATTATATTTGCAACCATACAATTTTTTAATGTTCCACAAGTGGGACAGACTATTGTGGATTTACCCCTAGGTTATTTTCTCATCAATTGACCTAAACCTTAAACTCTTAAACTCAAATCTATAAACCTTAAATATTGTTATCCTTTTCCATTTAATTATTGAGAGCTAATTAAAGTGTATTTTTTTTCAATTTTCATGTTACTGTAGTGTACTTAAAGATCAATCCTAGTTCAATTGAATTGTTTGAGAGAATTAAAAGATTAATAGAGAATAGAAAGAATCTATTACACATTCAAAATCTTGTTACATAATTAAAATCATATCAATATCATAGAAGCATATCACGTGTTAGAATATAATGGAGCACTAAGAGGGGGGCGTGAATCAGTGATCTAATAGAAACTAGTTCATTAACCAACCCAATACTTGTAAAAGTAATTAATTCCAACATGAAAAAGACATAGAAAACAATAAAATCATGAAAATGAAACCATGAAAAAAATATTTAAGTGGAAAAACCTAAGCAGGGAAAAATCACTGTGCAATCTCATCAAAATATTCATTAGGTCTCACTAACCAAAATCTCACTAATTATAATAGAGCAACAACCCACCATTAGGTCTCACTAACCAAACTCTCATCGAGTATAATAGAGAGCCAACTCTAGCAACAAACAAGAGCACCAACTCCAAAAAGAAAAGAAGGATAGATTTACAAAGTACTACTCTATTTATAGTACATTCTAGATTTGTGTCACATATAAATATTCAATACTTGAATCTTCTTGTATACATGGAAAAAAATTTCTTTAAAATGATCACTCATCTCAACCAATACAAATAAGGTTTATACTGATGAATGTATAGCTATAAACTACTATGTTGACACCTTGACCACAATATTTAAATGACACAATTTTTTTTTTACACAAGTATATATCTTCTATTAAGACACTCAAATTTGGGACATTTAGATTACAAACACATGTATATTACAAATCCAAATCATTGTAACATACTATACAATGAAACTCTGTCTTAGTTAAAACACACTTCTGTGTAAAGAAAGACACACCTCATGAACACAAAAATACAATGACATCATATAGAATTTTTATTAAAATCTCTTTCTATATGTTTGATAATGAAAAGAGAATGTTATCATAGTCTTCAGAAACAAAACCAAGTCACTAACTCATTTCACACCATATTTATCAATGCATAGAAAAATAAACACATTTGATGCACATTGTGACATAGAGATACCATATAACCTAGTTTATGCTTTGTTATTCAATATTTTATCATTGTGTATTATTTTAACATAATCATGCTATCTCTATCAATCTCAAACCACACCCACTCACTTTGTACAATGCAAAAGACACACCATGAGTACAATAATGCAGTGGCACTATATAACTTCTATTATTCAAAACTTCGTCATTGTTTACTTCCTCGACAAAACCATGTTGTCACAGTCTTCCAAACCTCCTCACAACTCACCCAATCCATGATAAGAGAATTTTCAATGCACTCACTTTGCTACTTATTCCATCAATGTCCCAATTTAGTTGTAAAACTGTATGTAGCTGAAAAAAACATGATAACATTCAAATTCTTGTCAATGTTGAAACCTCAGGAAGTAATTGTTTAGAGATTTAAATGTGAACCTTTTATTTACACATCCCACTAATCTATCAAATGAATGATAACCTTTTAATTTTCTTTAAGCGATAGCATTTAGATTTTTGACTTGTCTAGTAGGTTAACCTAAAAGGAGGGGCCAGTTGACAACATGATTAACACCCTCAAATAAAAATTTAAGTTCCTTTCTACCATTCATAGTAGGTAAATTCATAAATATAACATATGTAGTGCAGAAAAATGCATACCCTTACATTTTCACACTTGTTTGGGCTTGCCTTGATTTATTTATGCTTCTTTATGGCTTAATTGGTCCTATTTTGCATCCACTGTAAACCCTATAAACTATATATTTTTATGGAAAATCATGACAAATCACAAAAGATAAATGATCATTTAATGTTTTTGTTTGTGTGTCCCTAATTTTTGGAGTGGGACTAAAACACCAACTAGGGAATCTTTGTCCTCCATAGGTCTTGGGACCCTGATTTTCAAACCACCAAAATAGGTCCCTTTTTGGAGTATGTGCCCTGAGAATTGAGCCTTGGGACTAAGACACCACCTATGGCATCTTAGTACTCCTTGGCTTATTTTAGGGATTCAATTTCAATTTGGGTAGGATTTACCCTCCTTTATTTAACAATTTCATATGTCGGCTTGTTGTGGTGTAATTTTGGGATATTAAGCATGAATAAGTATAAATACAAGGTTCCTCCACTTAGTTTTCATTTAAAAATATAACAAGCATTCAAGTATTCATTTCTAAGGCAATTTTATTCATTCAAGATTATTTCTTCAAGTATTTTAATCCATCATCAAGATTCAAGTGTCATGTCAAGGGTTTAGTGCATCCATTCATGTTGTTGAGCCATGATTATGGATGTAGCATTGAAGATCTATTTGGAACCATTGTTCACATCATATTCAAGGATCCAATATCTACATTCTTCATGGCCACTACATGATAGATTGAAGATTTTCTTCACAAGACAACATATAAGGTAATATCATTTACATATTTCATACTTCATGCTTCATTTTGTTCATTTCATCATTTGGTTTAATTATCTACAAGGGGTTTGACCAAGGAAAAACCACATTTACAAACAATCAACAATTTTTTCCCTCTTGCATATTTGCGATTGTAGATCTAGGTTGAAGAATTGAAGATCACTTGGATTGCATAGTTGCATTACAAAGTTGTCATCTTCACAGAAACTCACCTACAGGCTGAATATAGAAGTTTTAGAACCTGAGATCTGAAGAGAAGCAAGTGTAGACCTTGGAGCTTAGGATCTTGTTTAGAGTTTGTAGAAATTCAAAATGAGACTAATACACCATCTTGGATGTCTTAGTCCTCCTAACCATAATTTTTAGGGATTTTTTGAGATCTAGTTTCAAGATCCAAAGACTGTATTTTCCCTAGAAAACAACAACGAGAATAATAGCCCATTCTGGCCATCTCAGTCTCCCACAACACTTTTTGACAACATCTCCAGGTTTGTTAGGTACACATATACTATCTATGTGTTGTATAATTTCATTACTTGTATCTCTCATTTAGCTTACATTTATAATTCTAGGTCATTTTCCATATCACACAACATTATTTTTTCCAAGAATTTGCTTGGTGGTTAACCCCTTAGAATAAAATAACCCCCTCCTAGGTCCTGCCTAATTGAGAATTAACTTATCTTTTAAGGTTGTTAGTCAATCCAATTAGAACTCCTAGGACAATCCTTGAATGATTGAGTGGAAAAAGTGTGATATCTCTAAAAGGGTATCCATTTTTCTATTCATCATCATAAAATTAACACTTCATTGATGAACTTCAAAAAGGCATAAACCCTAGGTCTTTTAGGGTTCTAAACTTCATAAGAACACCAAGTGAAATCTTAACAGTTCAATTTTTCAATATACAGCTACCCATACCTCTGATTGATATACGAAAAATGAAAACTTGAAAGATGAAAAAATGAATTAAATGATAAATTGGAAATGAGAATAGACACCATGAAGTGAACCTACACCATGAAGTAAAGATTTGGATGCATCAAGATAGATGAATGACCAAGTAGCTTTGAAAACTAGAACCTCTAAAAATGGTTTATGAAATGAAGAATGTGGTATATGTGGGGAAGATTCCACCCAAGGATAACCCTTGAGATTTCAATGTGAAGGAGATTGAAATCTATCAATAAGGTTGACCTAAGGATTAAATATAACAAAAAGCGGTTCACCAACAAGTGTAAACTTGGAAAAGACAATATGTTGGAAAACACAGTGTGATATGCAAAATGATCTAGAAATGCTAGTAAAATGTAACAAAAAATTGTAAAAGTGGAAGTGTGCACTTGGGAAATTGAAGAAGGCAGATTGGAGGTTTGGAATCTTGAAAAATCCACTATTGATGCTAACTAGGGCTAATACGCCAAGCTAGATGAATCAGTCCAGTCTTAGGTAAATTGTGCTAGAACAGGATTAAGACAAATGGGTACTCAGATTTGAAAAATCCCTAATAAATAGGTACAATGGGACTCATTCACCAATAGTGGAAAATCATTCCACTTCTGGATTTCTAGAGATTCAAAGCTAGATTTTGTAGCTCTCAACCTGCTCTTCTATTCCTCATTCAAATTCAGGTCTAAAACTGCAAAATTTAGCTTGTAGACCTTCTCCAAGCTTCCCCAAGGCTTGTTTACAACTTTGAAAACTTTGAATTTATTTGAAAAATTTATGACAACTTTTCCAATCTTTCTCCTTGATAAATCTGCAACCTATACCTACAAATCACATGCAAAGAGAGCGAAAAAACGTTGCAGGGTCAGTGAATAGGGGTTCACCTTGGTTAAACCCCTTGTTTGTAATTAAATCCTTGAAATGAAATGAAATAGAATAGAGAATGATGAATGAACAAATAAAAATGTTGCAACTTACCAAACCCTTGTAATAAAGTGTTGCAAACATGTAAGTGATGGTTCCAATGGATCAGGACTTGAACTCTAGCTTGATGTTGATGCAACACTTGCTCAAATCACACAATTGTACACCACAATTGTTAGCTCTAAATCAACATGATGAAAGACACTTGAAGAATGCTCTTGATTGCTTGATAATATAAACCCTTGAGATGCCTTGAATGCTCTTATGAATGCTCAAATGCTCTTGTGAACTATATGCATGAATACATAAATTCTTGATTAGGATGAAATGAGAGAAAGAACCCTATATTTATACTCAATTATGCAATAATTCCCAAAATTACAACACTACAGGATGACCTTATATCTTGGAGAATAAAAACCCACCAAAAATTTAAATTAAATTTGAATTTTGAGTTAAGGGGGACTCATTCACCACCCTAGGTGAATGGGTCCCACCTAAGGGGACTCATTCATCCATAATGGAGAATGAGTCCCACCTTAGGAATTTAAGGTGGATTTTAGGATTTTAATGTTTTAAATGATATTTGTAAGGATTATTCTTGAAAATACACATAAATAAGGCTCGTGGATGCAAAATGGGGCTAATTAAAGCATTAGAAAGCCCAATTATTAATGAAAAACCTAAGAATGTGTGAAAGTGTGATACAACACTTTGAAATAAGGCTTGGTAAATGATGAAAAGAGGTTATTTAATTAACAAGACCTTAGAGAAGTGTGAAAGTATGTTACAACACTTTACAACACTTAAGTAAGGTACCATTTGAATCCTTTTAGTTCTCAAGGGCCCAAGTCCTAATGTGAATGTGTTATTTATATTGCAACATTAAATCAAGGCCACATTAAGCCAAAATCACATGGAGTTCCTGATCAAGTCAAAAAAAGTAGAAGGGTTACCTTTTTGGCGACTCTAGCTAGCCCCCAATTTAGTGAGAGGATGAACTTGCTTCAAACTCACACTAAAGTAGAGAAACACACACATAAAGAAGGGTTCAAATGTGCCAATGCTAGAAATATGGGATAAAAACAATTAAGAGGGGTGATGAAGCCCCTAGGATCAAGATCCCATGACAAACCAACATAAGCGCAAAGGAACACACATAAAACTGATATCAAGAACAACAAGCCACAAGCATACAATTCCAAAGAAAAGAAAAGAGGTGAAAACAAAAGAATCAAATCAAGCTTCGATCATTTATCGAACACGATATGGATTAGATCAAGGTTGTTTGTTTGGAAAATTCATACTCACTCTAACGTGACAGAAATCATGGCTATCCATTGGGTGAGAAGTTATAAAAGGTGAGAAACATACACTCATCATTGGTATGTACTCACACACATGCAAGTGGCTATGGGGAAATTCATGCCTCAGATTAGGCTTCTTGCTCAACCATACCAAATTTATACCTCTTGCTAACTTGAATAAGGCACAAAAAAAATGATTTCTTGAGCTTCATTAGGCAAGCAAAACTTCATATGCTTGGAGCTCATGAACAAACACAATGGCTCTACATGCATGCAAGTTGTGTTATGCAAGGTGGACATATAACAACAAATGAAAAATGAAAAATACAATGAATGTTTAAAGGAGTCTTGCTACATTCATGTGAGGTCTTTAACTTAGGGAACATTGCACTCCTAATGTCTCCAAGAGAGGACCAATAAAATAATAGAAAATTCACAAATTAGGGAATGCAGTGCATCACATCAGGCCACTAAGAGGAATGTAATATGCTAAGAGAGATCATGCTGATAAAGGAAATCATACCCAATGTCATCCACAAAGGGACAAACACATCATATGAAGTAAAAAGGTTGCACTAAGAACCAAGAAAAAGGAAAAAAACAAAAGAATAATGCCAATGTATGCCCCCACTTTAAAGAAATTGTGAAAAACATACTGTGAGCAATTACTTTTTAAAGTAGCCAATGGAAAATGAAAATTAGAAAGAAGACATGAGAGCCAACTTGGAAAGCCCTACGCAAAGTCATATTTATCCAAGTAAAGTTGTGTCATGCGAGGGAAAAAGAAAAGAAAAAAGAGAGAGAGGGGTTGCCCCCAAAATGGAAATACCAAACACATAAGGGATCTATGGATTTTGGGTCAATATGTTCTTTGGTGCAATGAATTTTTAGAGAGCTTGGAACTGTCATCATCCCCTAAATAAACATAGAACTAGATGAATGACACAAAGAGAGTGAAAAAAAGGAAAAATCTTTTGGGTCAATATGGAAGAGACATGAATGTCTCGATGCCTTGCATCATCATCAAAAGAAAAAATAAAATAGAAATAAAAAAGAAAAGGTGAAAGAAAAAGGAAAAGCTTTTGGGTCAACATGAAGGAGACATGAATGTCTCAATGCCTTGCATCATCCCCAAAAGGAAAACACAAGAAAAAGATAAAGATAAAAAAGAAAAAGAGAAAGTGAAGCATAGCATAGAGAAGAATGAAGGTACAAATAGAGGAATTTCACAAAGAGAAAGAACATCAAATAGAACATCACAAGGGATCAAATTACACACATGAAATCACACAAAAGAAAATGGAAAAGGAAAAGAAAATGAAAAAGACTAGTAACGAAAATGTGAGTCAACCTATGAGCAAGTCATCGGCCTCCCAATCATGTTTATTGTATACCAAAGGAAGACAACTAGCCCAAGGGACAAGGGAAAGTGTCGAACTAGGAGAAGTAGCAGGTTCATCACTCTATATAGAAAATTTCTCATTTAAGCTCATGGAAGAGGAAAGTGATGTGTTCAATTCATTATGCACTGCTTTGTCGATTTTAATTGTTTCCTCATCATCATCCAAGTTAATCACTACAGGAGGATGAACGATAATGTCCCTCAAAGAGTTCAACTCTTGTTGTGATTGTTGTATTGCATCATTTTTTTTTGTTGGCGAGGAGGTTTAACATGCATTGTTTTGGTCAAGTTTGGATTTTGATTTTCCTTTTTTAACTCTTCATGTAACTTGTGAGCAAGAGCACGATGTCTATGCCTATGCTCTCTAGCACCTCTGTTTCTTTTGGTTTTGTTTTCAAGTTTCATTTGTGTGGGAGCAAGTTGATCAACCATAGGTTTCTTTTCTTCCCTAAGGGGAGGAACAAAAGAAACCTCAAGGGGTTGTTCTACCACTTTCCTCTTGACTTTATAAGCTTGTTTGATTCTTGGAGGTGTGACGGGGTTTTCTTCATTGTTTCTTGGTCATTTGTAGGACATAGTCAGGGTGTCCATTTGGTGTTGGTCTTGGTTGTTTAGGTCTTGTTTATATTCAAGCATTGTTTCATCAAGGATGGGAGGTGCAGAAGTAGAGGGGAACATGTTTCAGAGGGATAGTTCAACTATTTTATTTGCATTGAATTTTTGGTAAGATACAAAAAAATAAGTCTTGTCATTGCTTGATAGGTTCCATGGGCTTGGGCCAAAAGGATTCTAAGGAAAATTTTCCTTTGGAAGACAATGGGTTAAAGCCACTATGGTGAACCTTAAATATTTCATTGTCAAAGGGAAGCTTTAAGAATTTTTACAAAACTAAAGGGATGAATTTCATTCTGTAAAGCCATGAATGGCCTAGCCTCAAACAAAATTTTTCTGACAACAAGATGATGGAGAATGTAATATTTAATTCTTTTGGTCCTATTTGTAATGGTGAGGTGATTGATCCTATCATAGGGAAAGAAAAACCATTGTGTGTCTTGATCCATGCTTTCGATTTATCATATTCATCTTGATAATGTTCATGCAAAAGTAGAAATTCCTTGGTGATTGGATTCTCTCCACAAGCAGGATCTATTAGTATCCCATTAGTGGGATTGTCATAGATACAACCAACTATGTAGAGAGGACCATTAGGAAAATTCTTAAGTATATCCTTAGAGGAGAAAGCAATGTTAAGAGGATTCTTGGTTCGCCCCTTACGAGGGATGACATCTATCACCTTGACCATTTCATCCATAGGATTAAAATTGATAGTATCTAGGATAGGATCATTTCTTTCATCATCTATATCAACATTCATCACATAATTATTTGTAGTTTCACTAGCTTTGACAAATGAAATATCATGTTTCAGCATTGGCTTGGTGAAAATTTGCAAGTTTTGGTTTAGAGGGGCATCAAATTTATTGCCTTGATCACTAACATTGCCAATGGATAGATGACTGGAATCAATGAGGTCTTGCACAAGATGTTTAAGATGCTCACAATTTTTTGTGTTATGTCCATTTTTTAGCTGATAGTGGAAATAAGAATTGGATTTCAAGATTGGGGGTAAAGGCTTATTAGGGCCAAGTGTTTTCATGAGAGGCAAGTTGTAGACACGTAAAATGTACTGATTGACATTATGCATATGATCCTAACCACTAACATCGTTTCATCCTAAATCATCCTTCGATCTAACTATTTAATCAAATACCTTTATCTGATTAAATTCATCATTATTCCTCTCTTAATTAAATAAATCAGTTATCTAATTAAGTCACCTTTTCTTGATAATTAAATTAACCATTTTGATCTAATTATCCTATTAAATTAAATAATTAATTTTATTTGATTAAATCTCTAAAGTCTATCTATTAAATTAAATAAATTAAATAAATTATTTAGTTTAATCTAACATCATCTCTTTTAATTAAATAAATCAAAATATTTATTTAATTAATCCCTTATCACATTCTTCTCATATTTGATTTAAATAAATCCACAAATTTAAGTCAAATAGGTCACATCATTTAACCCCTTCATTAAATTAATTAACTTTGATTAATTTAATCTCCTCTCATGTCCCATCCTCTAGCTTTTGCCACTTGCAAATGAAAATAGACTTATTTGATTTATTAAATCTCTATTTTCCTCAACAAGGCATCTTTTAAGGAATATTCCCCAAGTTTGAATTCAAAATCCAAGTGGACTTTGTCCTTCCAACAAGGAATTTACTTCTCTTACAAAGTCCTTTTGCCTTGAGCCAAGTGGAATTCAATGCATTCTTCCTTCCCTCTTGCATGTCATTTCAACAAATTCAAAATTCAAATATATGCATTTATTAGCACAATCCTCAAAACTTGCACATCCTCCATCCACTCATGGGTTGACAAGTGGCACCTTGCCGTTGGTTGAATGTTAGTCCCACATTGCTCTATTTTGGACATTCATCCATCAAACTCATCTATAAATAAGATGCTAATCTCCTCATTTCATCATCCACAATTTGAGTAAACTTATTATGCTCAAATCATTAGCAATTTACATCCATTATCATTGAGTTCATAGCTAGGTTATGCAGATTTTTCTATTGGAGCACTCATCAAGCATCCAAAAAGTGAATCACTCTTCATAAAAAATCAATCTTCCATCATAGGATTTGGGAAAGGGCCAATTTTCACATCAAATTGTCACCAATTCCCCCATGGGATTAAGAGTTTGCTTTTTTTGATAGGATTTTAATCTATTTCACTTGTTTTCTTCATTCTTCTTTCCTATTTTAAACTATGCTAATGGATTTAATGGGGAATCCTTGTTCTTGCTTTCATTTCATCTTCTAATGTGTTTGTTCATGTTGTTTTGCAGGTATTAGGATTGGGTTTCGCACACAAGGTAATCATTTGCTATTATAAAAGTTGAGACATTGTGTTATGAAGGGTGTTGGGCAAGGGAGTGAATTATATTTTTGGATCTCCATAACTAAATGGAACCATGGCTTTGATAGCAACTACTTGGTTGTTGAAATTTTGAGTTGGTTGTTGAGGAGGATTAAATTGAAGGAACCCTTTGTCTATATTTCTAAAATGTTGGGCATTGTTTTAGTTTACGATTCAAATTTCTCAATTCGGCTAGAAGCAGACCTTGTATCGCGAATACTAACCAAATTTTGATAATCACAAAGGGTAGTGCATAGGTACATGAAGGATGGGGATTTAATCATGGCCAATTTGTCCTGAATTTTTCTCTATAAGTTTTCTATGAACATCTTTTGAAGGTGTGGGTTGGGAACCTGGACATCGATTTTGGAATAAAGTGATTGATAGCGTGAGATAAAGTTAGTGAATTTTTCACCCTCATTTTGCTTGTATCTCATCAAATCAACCAAGGTCATCTTGGGTGTCATATGCACTTGGAAATGGCTTACAAATTAATCAACAAGTTCATTGAATGAATGAATTGATTTTTTTGGTAAAGAAGAAAACCATTCCAAGGTAGTATCTTTTAAGGACCTAAGAAAGAGTTTTACCAATAGCTTATCATCAAGGAAAAAATCACTACATAAGGTAGTGTAAGAATTAACATGGTTAGAAGGATCAACCTTCCCTCCATATTTATAAAATATATAAACCTCTACACCTTGTGGCATCGATGTTTACAATATCTCCAGATACAATGGACTACTTTTGACATAGTATGTGGGTGGGCCATTTTGATTTTGGTTTATAGTGGAAATTTGTTTTTGCATGGATGAAACAGTTTGGAAAAGCTTTGTTGTGAGAGGATCATGACTTGTGGTATGAGATGGAAGTGAAAGTGGTGATGGAGTGTATGTATTGGTAGAACAAGTGACTGGAATGCTTATAGGTTGTAATGTGGTAGAAGATATAGCATGTGATGCCACATAGGAACTAGGGATGCTAGCAAGAATACCTAGGGAATGAATCACATTACTCACTTGTTGCATTGTTGTTGTAACTTGGGGAGTGGTATAGGTAGGTATTGAGGTGATGGTTGTGAGATGAGGAATTTGAGTTCCTCCTTGGTGTGGGACATTGTTTGTTGGTATAGGAACATTAGGGGTTGAAGGAAGATGTTTTCCAAAGATTTTAACTATGTTTTTTACAAGGTCAAGACCATCTTCACTTTTAAGCATACGGTGAATGTTTTCTATGGTAGGAATTGCAATAGTTCAAATGTTTTCAAGGCTTATTTGATGTTGTAGGTTTGCTAAGTCCTCATGAATTTGAATTATTTTATCTTGTAGGATATCATCATTCCTTGGTTCAACTTGCATGTTACCTAAAGGCAAAGAGTTACTAAGGGTGTTATCCATGCCTAGTGTACTAGTGTCAATACTAGGAGTGGAAGCTCTAGATAACCCAAGATCCACAATGATTGTGCTATCATAGGATGAAATGATTCTCAAACTTCTTCTCACTAAGGTATTAGCAATAGGACACCAAACACTCATGCAAAGGCTACTAAATGTGGGGTGAGTGCAAATGCAATGTAAACTAACCCGAATGAAATGATTATAATTGAAATTATGGAAAGTAAAACTGAAATGCAGAAATAGTAAATAGAAACTCAAAAATTGAGCTATAAATTCCAAAAAATGTAGTGAAAAATATGCAATGGGACTTATTCACCCAAGGTGGTAAATGAGTCCAAATACTATTTTAAAAAAAAAAAATCAAAATTTTTGAATTGATTTTTATGCTTTTTATGTTTGCTGATGCAAGTTTGAAATGAAAATGTAGAATTTTATGGTTTTTCAATGAAATTAAGTGTAATAATGCAAGCTAAATGAGTTTTTTACTAATGCAAATTTTAAAACCCTAGAATGCAAATTAACTAATGTAAAATGAAAAATGCAATGCAATATTAATGCAAGCTAAATCTAGGATGCAAATGCACACCAAATAAGAATTATGATGTCCTAAATGTAGGTTTAACAAGATGGAATCTTTAAAAATGGTTTATGGAATGAATAATGTGGTCTATGTGGGGAAGGTTCCACCCAAGGATAACCCTTGAGATTTCAATGCAAAGGAGATTAAAATCTAATAATAGGGTTGAACTAGGGACTGAATATAACAAAAAGGGTTTCATCACCAAGTGTAAACTTGGAAAAGACAATATTCAAGAAAACACAATGTGATATGCAAAATGACCTAGAAATGCAAGTAAAATGTAACATAAAACTATAAAACTAGAAGTGTGCACTTGGGAAATTGAAGAAGGAAGATTGGACATCTGGAATCTTGAAAAAACCAATATTGATGCTAACTAGGACTCATACACCAAGCTAGGCGAATCAGTCAAGTCTTGGGTAAACTGAGCCCGAATAGGTTTAAGAAAAAATGGGTATTCAGATCTACAAAAATCCCTAATAGACAGGTACAATGAGATTCACTCTCCAATAGTGGTGAATCAGTCCACTTCTAGGTTTCTAGAGATTCAAATATGGATTCTATAGCTCCTAGTCTACTCTTATGTTCCTGATTTAGATCTGAGTTTAAAACTACAAAATTTAGCTTGTAGACCTTCTCCAAGATTCTCCAAGGCTTGTTTACAAATTTGAAAACTTTGAATTGCTTTAACAACTTTATGACAACTTTCCCAATCTTGGTCCTTGGTAAATCCGCAACCTAGACCTACAAATCACATGCAAAGAGAGGGGGGAAATGTTTTTGAAAGAGGAAAAAATGGGTTTTACAGGGACTCAAAACCACAAAGTTTACAAAATAAAGAGAAAATCAGTAAAGACAACACAGACAGAAAGGATGTAAAAAAACAACAGTTAATGACCACAGCCATCAAAAAGGCCAACGAAGGCCACATAACCAAAAAACCAGCCAAAAATCCAACAATAGCTAAATTTGTGTCTTTAAAAGATTAGCAGTCTCATCTTCCAGCTCATTCATATCCTGAACCCCCCTCTTTAAGATCTGAACCATCTGTGTAGTGGGAGGCTCTTTCCTTTTGAGGTTGGTCCGGGTCCTTTTAGAAATACCTTGGTCCTTAATCTTGCTTTCCTTTTTCACTTCCAAGTGAACAACCAATGAACCTTGTTGCATTTTTTCTAGCTTTTTGGACATACCGTTGATAATAATGGCATTGTGCCTAGCCATTTTATGGTTTTGATCAACAAAATTTTTCAAGTTATTTTTAATTTTAACCATTTCCTCTTCCAGATACTTGTACATTTCCTCATTGTTTCCACCTTTCTTACTAGTGTTGTTCTTATTTTGTTTCCCTTCTTCATTGCTGACAGTGGGTAGCTTCAACTCTAGCTCCTCTGATTTTCTATACAAAGCCCTATTTCTTTGACTGAGCTCATTAGTTTCTTGGTAGGTCCATTTCAATAACTTGAATATGTCACTGATGTCATTTCTAGCAGAGGCCAAAATGTCACCAAACTGAACCTTGTCTAAAATGAGATTAATATCACCTGAGTTGGGGGAGCTAGTAAATCTAGTACCTTCAAATCTGAAAGAGGCAGGAGGGGAGGGCGAAAAATTTCTACTAGCTTTCGGGTTCTCGACTTTGTCTTCCAATGAGTCCATAGAGTAGGAGACCAAATTGTTGGTAGGGGAGCCCTTAAAAACATGATTCTTTAAGGGGGCAGAGTAGTAGAGGAAGGTCTTAGGGTTATCTTTAGCAAGATGGGGATTTTTAAATTGGGTTTTCTTACTAGACATCTCAGAGGATGGGTGGGTTTCAACAATTCTCTCCTTGTTTGGTTGAATCTCTGAACCCCCACTATCAGTATCATAGTCCTCAGATTCCACAGATGCAACAAGGTTAGATAAAGTTGGCATGCTTTGATAGTGTTCATAAATTAACTTAATAAGACCAGGATGAAGAAAAGGGTATCTCCTAGGATTTTTCCTCTGGTCCTCCAGGCTATTAGTCAATGAACATAATAGGTAGTGAGGCATAGAAATACATACCTTATGTCAGAAGTGGTTAAGAATGAAAAAATGGTTCCCATACAATATGGTAAATCTCTTTTCCAGTGTGATATACTCCATTATTACATGAAGTACCTTTCTCCATAGCACCTTGATAGTGTCAATTTCAAAATAGTTGTTAGAGATTTTAACCAGTTTCAATTTCTCCTTGTCCGTCTTTGAAAATTTGATGACCACCTCGTCATAAAACCTTCTGTCATGATAAAACTTCACTTCCTCGATGGACATACCAGTAATCTCCCCTATAATTTTCTCATCCAGCTTCACCTTCCTACCAAAGAGAATGATTTCGCTGTTGTTCTAGTTCTTCTCGAAGTATTTTGTGGCCATAGAATCAAGCCCATGAAGTTTTTCCAGATATGGAACCAGGCCACCTCTTACAATCTGCTCCCAAACCTTGTCATTCCTAGTGTGCACCTCATAGCTATTAGGCTCAACTCTTTTCCTGTCCCCCCTATTTTCGCTTGCTCCTTACTATTGACTCTACCAGCGCCAAGAACTTGTTACAAAATTATGTAGTTGTTCCAATGCACCCACAAAGCATGCTGCTTTTCCTTCCCTTCTAAGTAACATGACGTGGCACCATAAAATCTCTTGATTTCGATGTACCTGGCCCCTTTCTCTTTAATAATTAAATATGGCTGCCTCTTTTCCATGCATAACATCATAATCTAGTAAGGCCCTGACTTCAGTTCTCAAGTCCCTACAATTCTACCACGTGTTCAATCCTTGCTTCCTAACCCCTTCATTCGCAAACAAATCTACCACACTACTAGCTTCCTTGTAGATGTGTGAAACTTTTACTTTTCAAAAATTTTCTAGAATAGACTTAGCTTCATCTATCCAATTCTTTATCATCCAAGAGGGTGGGGTCCTCCCTAAAAGACAATCAATTATATTTTTAGAATCTCCTTCAAGTCATAAGTTTTTTATATTCAAATTATGAGCAAGCTTTAAAACTTGAAAGGCTCCTATAGCCTCCACCACATGGTTGGTTTGGTAACCTAGGAATATGGCCACAACCACCATAAAGTTACCATTAGGATCCCTTAGCACACCTCCACTTCCTGCCATACCCGGGCTACCCTTCACTGCTCCATCAAAGTTGGCTTTATGCCAACCGTTTGGTGTAAAGGTCCAACAAACACCCTCCCTACTTTTCTTAGCTAGCTTGGAAGCAGATGAAATATCCACTTTAATGTTCCAATATTTTTCTATCCTTAAATCATAGGTAGTGCACACCACAACTTCTAGGTTAAGAGCTTTTTGAGGAATCGCATTAAAATTTTCCTTTATAAGCCTAAAAGTTTTCTCAAAGACATTATTCTTCGACATCTCCTTTTCCCTAAAAAGTCTATTGTTACATTCTTTCCACACTCCCCAAGCCACATAAGGGAATAAGAAATCCCATAACCTTCGAATGCAGGTATTTTGAGTAAGGGCTTTCCATTGTAAAAAGAACCCTTCAATGGTCTAGGGGAACACCCAAGATATATTCCAGATAGCTAATAATTTTCCCTAGATTAAGAAAACAAATAGATAGTGGAGAAACAAGTGGTTGGTTAACTCCACCTCACTCTTATAGAGGTAGCATCTATTGGGGATTTGAAATCCTCGTTTACAAAGATTTTCCACCATGAGGATCCTATTTTGAAGCATTATCCAAAAGAAGATATTGAATTTTGGATTCAAGTGTTTAATCTAGGCTTTAGACCAGAATGGAGGAGAGGATTGAGAGAGGGACAACAAAGAGACAACTGAAGAGACAGAGTAGTTACCTAAAGGGTTATCCATCTAGACAAGAGTGTCATCTAGTTGATTCTATCCCAAGCTGATAGCCTTTAAGGAGGATTGAAGCTTAGCCAAATCCTGACTGATCACGCATAAGTTCATCTAGTCTCCTTCATACCAGTAGTCTTTGACAAGTTCCCCAAAAAAAGTTTTACATTGCTTTTCCCATCTATTAAATCTTTCAATTTTAATAAGGGATTCCTTAAAGATCCATTTATCCTCCCAAAATGTAGCTTGATTACCACTTCTGATGTGCCATCCTATCCATGATTCCAAATTTTTTCTACCAACAATCATGTCATTCCAGTAAGTTGAACCATGTGGGAGGATAGGAGAATCTAGTAGATCTTTGAGGGACATTCATTCAACCATATATTCACTTCTTAAAATGTCTTTCCATTCTCCGCCAGATGAGAAATATCTCTATATTTGTTTGGAAAGAAGAGTCTTATTAATAGTTCTTACTTTTCTAAGACCTAAACCCACCAAGGTTTTTGGTCTGCAAGTCAAATCCCACCCTATAAGAGGCATTATATTTCTTTCCTCCACTCCAGACCAAAGGAATCTTGTCTAGATCTTTTCAATGGCCTCTGCATATTTAGCAGGGATTTTGAAGAGGCTTAGAGCATAAATTGGGAGGTTCTGAAGAGAAGCTTTAAGAATATAAAGTTTTCCAGCTTGGCTCGAAAGAGCTCCTTTCCAACCTACCAAATTCTTTCTGAACCTGTCAACCAAAGAGCACCAAAAGGAATCTAGGGGTTTAAGGAGTAACAGAAGTCCAAGATAAGAAGAAGGTAAGGATTCCACCCTACAATCAAGGATTCTAGCAATCTTGACTTGTCTATGCTTAGGGGTATTGAAGAAAAAGATAGAACTTTTATGTCTATTGACCTTCTACACAGTTGCCTACTCATACACAACCAAAGTTTTTTTCAAAATGTTAGCCTCATTCATAGAAGATCTTCCCATCAGCATCATGTCATCAAAAAATTGTTGGTGAGAACAAATTAGATTCATAGAAGGACTAAGACCAATAAGAAACCTTTGTTCGATCAATCTCTTAAAATTCCTTCCCAGACTTTCAACCATTATAGTAAAAAGAATAGGTGAAATAGGGTCCCCCTATCTTAATCCTCTTGAATTTTGGAAGAATATAGAAGGAGATCCATTCAAAATGATAGATGTGGAGACTATGGTCACCAATTGATTCACCAACTGAATGAATCTACTACTGAAACCAAACCCCCTTATAATTTTGAATAAGAACTCCCAGTCAACACGGTCATACACTTTGGAAATGTCCAACTTAAAAAGAAACCCTTCAGTTTTAGATTCCACAAGTGAGTGAATATTCTCATGGAACATGACCATAGAATCTATGATTTTCCTTCTAGGAACAAAACCATTTTGCTAAGGGCAAATCAATGAAGGAAGGATAGAAAGGATCCTTGAAGTTAGCACCTTAGATATGATTTTATAGAGAGAATTGGAAAAAATAATGGGTCTAAACACCTCAAAATCCATTGCCACTGGTTTCTTAGGAATAAGGACCACAAAAGTAATATTCAATTCCTTAAGGATCCTTCTAGAACCAAATAATTTCTTAACAACATGTACAACATCATTTTCCACAATGTCCCAAAACCATTGAAAAAAGAACATAGGAAATTTGTCAGGCCTAGGGGCCTTGTTTCCTTCAAAAGAAAAGATAGTTTTCCTTATTTCCTCCATAGAGGGAATGGCCGCTAGCTTTTCATTGTCCTCCCTTCCCACAACCTTGGGGATGGACTCTAATAATAATTCTTGATCATTTTGATTGATTTCCCCATTCACCAAAAGAAGGTTATTATAGAAGAGGACAACTTGCTTTTTGATGTCTTCCTCTTCCTCAAATCTAGTACCATTAACTTCTATGGAAGTGATTTGATTGGCAGCCATGTGCTTAGAAGTAGATAAATGGAAGTACCTAGTATTTCTGTCTCTAGCAGAGAACCACAAAACCCTCGATCTCTGCCTCCAGAACTCCTCCTCTTTTGCTATTACATCATGCGGTTTCACTAGCAACTCATTTTATTTGTTCTTATTATCTTCAATGTTTCCTTCCTCCTAGATTTTGTCCTGGATCTCCGCAATCTTCATTTGAAGATCAATTTTCATGCCAAAAATATTTCCAAAAGATTCTTTTTTCCATTTTCTTAAATTGTGTTTGACTGAACTCTCAATTTTTTAGCTATTCTGAACATAGCAGTTCCTAGAACATCCATATTCCACCATTTCCTAATTTCATCAAAGATAAGGGGATGGGACAACCATATTCTTTCAAATCTAAAGGGCACATTTTTCTTCACCTTTATAGGGTCTACCACAAAGCTTATGGGAAAGTGATCTAACCCAACTCTCAAAAGAGCTTTTAGAGAACAAAAAAGTTGAAAATCCACTCACGAGAAATTAAAGTTCTGTCTAACCTAACTTGAATTAGTTCCTTACCAGTTCTACTATTCGACCAGGTATACTGAGCCCCTTGCAATTCCATATTGATCAACTCCTTATTGTTGATGAAGTCAAAAATATCAGACTTGCTCTCTTGGTTCACCTGAGAACCTTCATATTTCTCCTCATTCAAAAGGGGAGTGTTAAAGTCGCCCATAACTATCCAATGGTCATTATCAAATATCCTGCAGAAAGTAGAAAGCTCATTCCACAAAGATTTTCTAGCCCCTTTCCCATTGGGAGCATATATTTTTTACTAAATCCAGCTAAATTTATCTCTAATGTGTGTAAATTTAGTAGCCACATGATTGTTACTTTCCAATAAAGGTTCCCCTTTAATTAGGTTCTAGTTCCAAAAGGTAGCAATTCCTCTTGACTCACCATCTGAAATATTTCCCTGAATCTCTCAATTCTGATACATTTTTTATCTTCTCCACCTTTTCTTTGGACATTTTAGTTTCTTGGATGAGGAGAATATTAGGTTTATGATACCTAAAAAAACTATGCAAAACATCCCTCTAATGAAGGCTATGAGCCCTCTAATATTCCAAGACATAATCTTCATATCTTACCAGGGGATTGTAGAATCTTCAGAATGGTCTTTTGAACACCATCTGCTATATCCTGGAAGCTTTCATGATCTCTCTGCCATTTTCCAGATCTTCTACCATTTCCAAGCTTAGTAGCTCCACAATTAGCCTTTGCTCTTGTTCTAGTAACAACTCCACTCAGAGTATTCTGATGTTTTATTTTCTCCTTTTTCTTAGAATGAGAGAGGATGCCTTCCCAGTCAGTATCTTCTTGGCTTTCCATCTCTCTGCTAGATTCCCCTTCCTTGTCATAAATTCTTCTTTGCTCCCCAGGGATGATGTCCATTAGGCCATTCCTAGGCTGATTCATATTTTCACTCGAAAGATTGGTATTCTAGCTCAGATCCTCAAAGGTGTCCTTAACAAAATTAGGGGTTGTTTTTTCCCCAAGGTTAAGAGGGACACACAAAGGGGAGCAATCAGCAGAGATTGTGTTTTGGATTGGAATGCCAATATCCAAAGACAGACCCTAGATAGGAATATCCTCTAGTCCAAGAAACCCATTTTATTTGTCTTCTGATAAGATTTTAGGAGTAGAGGACACAAAGTCCTCATCCCTTTTCACTTCCTCCATATTTTCCATTGTTTTCTCATCTCTTCCTTAGGGCCTTCATTATTTTCTACTCTTTTTTGGTGATTATTCTGTGCACTAAGGTCCTTTGATTTTGTTACATCAATATTGTTAGAGGACTTCCCCTGAGTTTCATTTTTCCTACCAACTTCCACATTGGGATTGCTGGCTTGTCCTTCCCCATCAGATTTCTTTCTCTAGATAGTCCTAGGGTTGGACTGGTGATTTTCTTTTTCTTTACTGACATTTAATGGGAATTTACTAGCCCAAAGCCCCATTTTTCTACATTTGAAGTAGGCAAAGGGAATGGATTGAAACTCTATAGTTTGCGTCCAGGTTCCCAACTTAGATTGAATTTCTATCGAAGAAGGAAGGTTAGCACTCTATGAAACTCCTACATAGATTCGAGCAAACACCAACCACTTTTTACCCACAATCATAGGGTCAATAGAAAGAAGTTCTCCAAAAGAACTAGCAATGCTATTGAAAGTGTCGTCATTCCAGTATTCTAAAGGGAGACCCAAGAGTTTAGCCCAAATTGGAACATTCTTAAAAATAGAATAAAAAAGGTCCATGCGGGATGTCCATTTCTTTAGGGCCAAGGAAGACTTTCCAATGACCTAGGGTCTGCCACTCCTCACATCCAAGATATCCTCCTTGCAATCAAACTCAAAGGAAAAAAAACCTCTTGGAAGAGCAGCAACCATAAATTTCCCATTAGTTCTCCACTTGTTTTTAACAAATTCCCTGACCACCTCAACATTTGGTCTAGGGCCCATAAACTTACCAACTAGGACTTTTTCCATCAAAGCAATATTATGATCAATAATAGGATCAGGAACAGAGATGGCAAACATACCATTTGCTGGATCATAATGATTACTCATTGGAGGGAAAATTGATTAACCATTTTGTTTAAAACCAAACAACGATGCCCAAGGTTTTTGCTTTGCTCCTTCCCTATCAGCGGTCCCTATCACTTCATTGGAAATTTTTCCTTTTCCGCCTTGTTGTCCTTCAGGGGACCCCCCAAATTTATCTTTCCTCCTAGGTCCACCTAGATTTTTTTTCTAGTGTCCATCTCATCATAATCAACCTTACCTTTCTCCACACTCAGAGCATGCATTGATTTAGCTTGGGATTCTTTTGAACCTACTCCACGACTTGCTCCATTGTTTAGAGATTTGAAATTCTACTTTTCCCACTCATGCTCCATAGTCCTGCCCATTGTGCTTGATGTGTTGATTTTATGATCATGAGAGGGGGGAAATGTTGTGGGGTTAGTGAATATGGGTTTTTCTTGGTCAAACCCCTTATTGGTAATTAAATCCTTGAGATGAAATGGAATAGAATAGAGAATGATGAATGAGCAAATAAAAATATTGCAACTCACCAAAACCTTGTAATAAATTGTTGCAAACATGTAAGTGATGGCTCCAATGGATGAGGACTTGAACTCTAGCTTGATGTTGATGCAATTATTGCTTGAATTACACAATCCTACATGACAATTATTATCTCTAAAACAACATGATGCAAATAATCCTTTACATGATGAAAGACACTTGAAGAATGCTCTTGATTGCTTGAATCTTCCCTTGAGATGCCTTGAATACTCTTATGAATGCTCAAATTTTCTTGTGACTATATGCATGGATACATGAATGATTGGTTAGGATGAAATGAGAGAAAGAACCTTGTATTTATACTCAATTATGCAATAATTTCCAAAATTATAACACTACAGACCAATCAAAAACTTAAATTAAATTTGAATTTTTAGGTAAAGGAGACTCATTCATCACCCTAGGAAAATGTGTCCCACCTAAGGGGACTCATTCACCCATAATGGTGAATGAGTCCCACCTTAGGTAGTTAAGGTGGGTTTCAAGATTTTGATGTTTTAAATGATATTTTTTGGGATTATTATCGAAAATACACATAAATAAGGCCCGTGGATGCAAAATGGGGCCAATTAAAGCATAAGAGAGCCCAATTATTAATACAAACCTAGGAAAGTGTAAAGTGTGTTACAATACTTTACAACACTTTGAAATAAGGCTTTGTAAGTGATGAAAAGAGGTTATTTTATTAACAAGACCTTAGAGAAGTGTGAAAGTATGTTACAACACTTAAGTAAGGTACCATTTGAATTATTTTAGTTTACAAGGGCCCAAGACCTAATATGAATGTGTTATTCATATTGCAACCTTAAGTCAAGGCCACATTAAGCCAAAATTACAAGGAGGGCCCGATCAAGTCAAAAAAGTAGAAGGGTTACTTTTTTGGTGACTCCATAAACCATTAAATCTTTGAATTCCTTGAGTATCAACAAGACCTTTACAAATACAAGGTGGATATAAATCCTTCTCTCAAGCTTTGTAGATTGGAGTGATAGATAACCATTGTGCTAGAGGCATTCATTTCAAGACTATACACAAGTGGGGTAGATATTCCAAAGATTCTTCTCAATATCTCATTGTCCTAAAGAAACTTTGCGAACCATGAACACTGTGAAATCCTTCAATTTGAATCAACATGACATCCTTCACTTTTAATCAAGAAGCAACACTTTGAACTAGGAAGAATCAATAATGAGCAACAACACCATTTTGACACCAATGTCAAGTAACTCTATATACTCTTGCAATGAACTAAATAATAAATGATCAATGAACATCAACACTAGAAACAAAATGCATAGAGCATAAATTTATCATTTGCCATGAATGATGGATGTATCAAGAAGATCAATACTATAAATGAATGAGTACCATAAAATCATGAACTATGATAATTTTCTCCTTTGTATATGACACCATGGAAAGTTCCTCAAGTTCCTTTGCACCAACAATGAGATGAATGAATATGTATCAAAACCATGGTGGAGATCAATGAAAAATACATCAACCTTTGATATCAATGATCCATCAATCTTTGAAATCAATGAAAAACATCAACAAACTCCCCCTTTGTCATTCACGAAAAACCAACACTCCTTCACTTACTATACTATCTTCAAATCTCTCCTCCTTTGATATTAAATGATAAAGGATTGCTAACTCCCCCTGCAAAATAGATATACCTCCGTTGAAAGCCAAAAAAGGATTGCAAAATTGCACTATTATACCATGTCAAGGTTATTCAAGAGCCTTGCCACCAAACCAGTGTCAATGTTATAGAATTTTAGTGTCACCATACCCCTACATGTCTCTCAATGTAAAATTAGCATTGAGAAGAATAAAGAGGAGGAATAAAACAAGAAATGTGTGTATTGAGTGTATAAATCTCAGAAGCACTGTATAGATTTCGGTAATTGCATATCACACCATTGTGGAATATCATTTTTTGGCATTGTCACTATACTCTCATATCATCAATCAATTATAAACTGTCACCGAGTCCATTGTACATAGAAAAAACAAAAATATAAATCATGAAAGAATGACACTAAAGAATCACTATTTAAGCATAATAGTTGTTTCCCAAAAACCATACCACACTAATATTGCAAAGGGTATGTGCAGGATCATGATGGGCCAAAAAGTGGCAATATGATGGGTATGTGTAGGGCATGTGGTTGACAACTTTTTTTAACCCAAAATTGATGAAACGAAAAGGGTTTTTAAAGGAGACTCTTAGCTTTTCACCAATATAAATTATGCTTTACTTTGAATTTAATATTTAATTATTATTCATTTTCTATTTGAATTACGACTAAAGTCCTGATTGATACGTTGATTGAAAAAAATCTATATCTTTCAAATGGTATCACATTTTTTGAATCTGAAACATGTGTCACATTCTATAGTTTGTATACTATAAGATTAAAAAAACTAGTAATTTCATGAAGTTTTGACCAAGTTATGGTGGTCAGACATATGAGTTTTTATGTTTTTTAAAAGTTGTAATAAAAAATTCACAATTAATTATTTACTTGGAAAAAAATTACAAAAAAATATGCATCACATCGGGACATGAGTCCTCTACTTATATATAAAATCTTATAAAAAAATATTATCATTTTATTGTGGTTAGGGTGGTTAGACATACACCTACTTATTTTTTCCCTGAAATTTAAGTACTACTACATTGAAATTTCAAATTTTCACCAAATAGATTTAAAAAAAAAACATAGTATTTTAGAAACTACATTCAATTTTCTATACTATTTTTTATATATAATTGAAATAATATAGATAACTTATTCAAAATTTTATGTCAAGTTGCCTAAATCTAATTTTTCTAAATTTTTCGACACTTAAGGGCCTAATTTTTCCATGATGATCTTGCACATACCCAAATAGTAATTGTAGATTTCCACAAACATCATATTATTGTCCAAAATAGTATCAATAATTTAATCCTCAATATTGTGATTGAAAATACTACAAGAACAATAACAAATGCAACAAAAACTGGAAATTTGATCAAGACAGTCATCATGCTCATTGTCATAGCAACCATGGCATTGGTCATGTCACTTGAAAGGAATAGAATAAATACCACTAGTTAAGCACCATAGCACAATCCAAAAAAATAAAGAAAATTATTGGAAGATTTGACACTCACACTGCCTCAACTACTCTCAAGATCACTTTATCATTCGTATAGCACTTCACTGTAATCCATTATACTAGTATTGTTGTCAACACTATTGTGCATGAATTTCTACTCTCTATCATCAAATATAGATGTTTGATAATACTAGAGTTTGGTAGGGTATAGGCCTCTTATTTATGCATTGTCAACCTTTTAATGTGAACTTTCTAGAATGGTTGTTTGGCATGAAAGCTTACACTTTACACTTACTCCCTTTGCAAAAATATTCCCTCAAACCAATACATAACTGTGCAAGAATCATTGTTGATACACTAACACTGTGACTAAATGTATATTATTGTCATACCTTAATTGGGATTTGCAACTCACATATCAATACCATTACATTGGAAAACTATGATAGAGATAACATGTGTTGAGAGTACTATCTAGGTCATGGTATTTGAGAGGAACATTGCAACATCATTGCCACTTTATATCAATTGTATAAGCATAAATACACTTTTCTACTTGAATCCCTC
Organism: Sequoia sempervirens; assembly: GCA_007258455.2. Classification (NCBI taxonomy): domain Eukaryota; kingdom Viridiplantae; phylum Streptophyta; class Pinopsida; order Cupressales; family Cupressaceae; genus Sequoia; species Sequoia sempervirens. Next base: position 95,230,066 of record VDFB02256132.1, on the reverse strand, counting down.
ATGGAAAACTTCATATGCACTATTAAGGTTATTGACACTACTACTGATTCATAGGGAAAAGCACTGCCATTATGAACCTTTAATAGAACTGTGACCACTATCACTGCATACATATCACTATAATGTTGCCATATAGTCTATCAATGTCTTTTTCCTAAAGTACTATGCATAAAGCATAGTTACTATCTAAGAAAGGAATATATTCAAGAAAGAACTTCCAAAACCATTGAGTTACTTTCTCCCCCTAAGACACTTATCAAGCACTATATGGAAACTTTGGTAAACATGTCACTATTAATGCAAACCAATCAACACCAAAAGCAATGCTTCTCTAACATCACTAAATTGGTCATTGTCCACTAAGAATGAATCAATATCCACTTGATGATTACTATCATAAACTTAGTGAGTACTATCTTATATGAAAGAGTACCAACCTATCACATAATGGTGTCACATTTTCATTACAAAATGTTATGAAATTTTCAAACAACACCTTCACCAACAATGCAAATGATGCATATCACTGTATTGGGATCACTATTCTTAACACCTAAAAATTCTTGGCAATGCATAAAAAGATATTAGTGTACAAGATCCATATTGCCCCAACAACATGCTAAAAAAAAAAGCATCATTGTGAGACCATTGCAAACTATCACCTTGTATTCTCATTATGGAAGACCCGTACCAATTACTACTGCCGCAACAAAATTTGACTGAGATGACATGAAAATCATTGTATTTTGCAAGGATAAACATGGATTGAGTCATGGAATTGTGGATTGATAGGTAAGAGATGAAACATTGCCCAAGATTAATATCACTCTATAGATATGAAACATGAATGCCACTAACAATAACCAACACCAGAGGAATGCCTCTGACAATATTGATGAAACATAATCTAAGGATCCTAATGCACAGACTAATCACCAAACAAGAGTAGAAAATAATATTGGCCCTAGGGAAGATGAGGAAAGAACATTGGAAAATACAGAAGAATGGAAAAGGGATGAGCAATTTGTCTCCTCTACTCTTAAGATCTTACTAGAAGATAAAGAAAATGGGTTTCCTGGATTGGAGGACATTCCTATCCAGGGTTTGTCTTTGGATATTGGCATTCCAATCCTGAATGTGACCTTTGTCAAATTCTCCCCTTTGAGTGACCCTCTTAATCCCCACCTGGAATAAACAACCCCGAATTTTGTAAATGACACCTATGAGGATCTGAGCTAGAATACTGAACTTTTGAGTGAAAATCTGAATTAGCCTAGGAATGGCTTAATGGATACCTTCCCTTGGGAGCAAAGAAGAATGAATGACAAGGAATGGGAATCTGGAAGAGAGATGGAGAGCTAGGTAAATACTGATTAGGAAGAAGTCCTCTCTCATTCTAAGAAAAAGAAGGAGAAAAACAAACATCAGAATACTTCGAGTGGAGTTATTACTAGAACAAGAGCAAAGGTGGATTGTGGTGCCACTAAGCTTGGCCAAGGTAGAAGATCGAGAAAATAGAAGAGAGAGCATGAAAGCTTCCAGGATATAGTAGATGGTGCTTAAAAGAACATTATGAAGATCCTCCAATCCCCTGGCAAGACATGAAAATTGTCCTAGAATATAAGAGGGCTCAATAGCCTTCACAAGAGGGATGTTTTGCATAATTTTGTTAGGGATTATAAACTTGATATTCTTCTCATCCAAGAAATTAAAATGACTAAAGAAAAGGTGGAGAAGATCAAAATGTTTCAAAATTGTGGGATTCAAGGAAATAGTTCAGATGGTGCATTAGGAGGCATTGCTACTTTTTGGAACCAAAGCTTCATCAAAGGGGAACCCTTTTTGGAAATCAAAAATCATGTGGCTACTAAGTTCATACATATCAGAGATAGCTTTATTTGGATTTAGTTGAACATCTATGCTCCCAATGGGAAAGGAGCTAGAAAATATTTGTGGAACAAGTTCTCTGCTTTCCACAGAATTTTTGATAATGACCATTGGATAGTGATGGGCGACTTTAATACTCCCCTTCTGATCGAGGAGAAATTTAGAGGTTCTCAGGTGAACCAAGAGAGTAAGTTTGATCTTTTTGATTTCATCAACAACAAAGAGCTGATTAATATGGACTTGCAAGGGGCCTTGTACACATGCTCGAATAGATGAATTGGTAAGGATCTAATTCAAGTTAGGCTAGTTAGAACATTAATTTCTCATCAGTGGCTTTTAAGCTATTTTTTCTCTCTTAAAGCTCTTTCCAGAGTTGGGTCAGATCACTTTCCCATAAGTTTTGTGGCAGACCCTATAAAGGTGAATAAAAACTCACCCTTTAGATTTGAAAGAATGTGGCTATCCCATCCCCTAATCTCAGATGAAATTAGGAAATGGTGGAATATTGATGTTCCAAGAACTGCTAAGTTCAGAATTGCCAAAAAGATGAGAGAAGTCAAACAAAATTTAAGAAGATGGAAAAAATAATCCTTTGGAAACATTTTTGGCACTAAATCTGAACTTCAAATGAAGCTTGCAGAGATCAAATACAAAATCCATAAGGAAGGATACATTGAAGATATTAAGGATAGAGAAAATGAGTTGCTGGTGAAGCTGCACGACATAATAGCAAAAGAGGAGTTTTGGAGGTAGAGATCGAGGGTGTTATGGTTCTTTGCTAGAGATCAAAATACAAGGTACTTCCATTTATCTTCTTCAAAACATAGGGATGCCAATAAAATTGCTTCCATAAAAGTTAATGGTACTAGATTTGAGGAAGAGGAAGACATCAAAAAGCAAGTTGTCCTCTTCTATAATAACCTACTTTCGGTGAATGGAGAAATCAATCAAAATGATCAAGACTTTCTATTAGAGACCATTCCCAAGGTTTTTGTTACGGAAGAAAATGAAAAGATTGCAGCCATCCCCTCTATGGAGGAAATTAGGAAAATTGTCTTTTCTTTTGAAGGAAACAAGGCCCTTGGACCTGATGGATTTCCTATGTTCTTGTTTCAATGGTTTTGGGATATTGTGGAAAATGATGTAGTGAATTTTGTTAAGGAATTCTTTGGTTCTAGAAGGGTCCTTAAGGAATTGAATGCTACTTTCATGGTCCTTATTCCTAAGAAACCAGAGGAAATTTAGTTTGATGCATTTAGACCCATTAGTCTTTGCAACTCTCTCTATAAAATCATTTCTAAGGTGTTGACTTCAAGGATCCTTTCTATCCTTCCTTCGTTGATTTCCCCTCAGCAGAATGGTTTTGTTCCTAGAAGGAAAATATTAGATTCAATAGTCATAGTCCATGAGAATATTCATTCACTTGTGGAATCTAAAACTGAAGGGTTTCTTCTCAAGCTGGACATCTCCAAAGCATATGATTGTGTTGACTGGGAGTTTTTATTTAAAATCCTAAGGGAGTTTGGATTCAGTAGTAGATTCATTTAGCTGGTGAATCAATTGGTTACCATAGTCTCCACAACCATCATTGTTAATGGATCTCCTTCTAGTTTCTTTCAAAATTCAAGAGGCTTAAGACAGGGTGACCCTATCTCACCTATTCTTTTTACTATAATGGCTGAAAGCCTGGGAAGAAATCTTAAGAGATTGATCCAACAAAGGTCCCTTGTTGGTCTTAGTCCTTCTTCCATGAAATTTATATGTTCTCACCAATAGTTTGTTGATGACACTATGTTGATGGGTAGATCTTCCGTGAATGAGGCTAAGAATTTGAAAAAGAAATTGGTTGTGTATGAAAAGGTGACTGGGAAAAAGGTCAATGGATAGAAGAGTTCCATCTTTTTCTTCAATACCCTTGAGCATAGTTAGGTCAAGATTGATAGAATCCTTGATTGTAGGGAGGAATCCTTACCTTATTCTTATCTTAGACTTTTGTTACGCCTCAAACCTTTAGATTCCTTTTGGTGATCTTTGGTTGACAGGTTCAGAAAGAAGTTTAGAGGTTGGAAAGGAGCTCTTTTGAGCCAAGTTGGAAAAATACAGCTTCTTAAAGCTTCTCTTCATAAACTCCCAATTTATGCTTTAAGCCTCTTCAAAATCCCTGCTAAATACACAAAGGCCATTGAAAAGATCCAGAAAAGATTCCTTTGGTTTGGAGTGGAGGAAAGAAAGAGAATGCCTCTTATAGGGTGGGATTGGGTTTGCAGACTGAAGATCTTGGTGGGTTTAGGTCTCAGAAAAATAAGAATTATTAATAATACTCTCCTAGCCAAACAAATATGAAGATCTTTCTCGTCTGGCAGAGAATGGAAAGATATTTTAAGAAGTAAATATATGGATGACCGTATGACCCTCAAAGCTTTGCTCGATTCTCCTGTCCTCCCACGTGGTTCAACTTGTTGGAATGATATGATTGCTGGTAGAAAAAATTTGGAATCAGGGACAGGATGGCACATTAGAAGTGGAAATCAAGCTAGATTTTGGGAGGATATATGGCTCTTTAAGGAATCCGTTATTAATATTGAAATATTCAAGAGATGGGTAGATCAATGTAAAGCTTCTTTCAGGGAACTTGTCAAAGATTATTGGCTTGAAGGAGAGTAGGTGAACTTATGTGTGATCAGTCACGAATTGGCTCAACTTCAATCCTCCTTAAAGGCTGTCAGCTTGGGACAGAATCAATAGGATGACACGCTTGTCTAAATGGATAACCCTTCAGGTAACTACTCTGTCTCTTCTATTATCTCTTTGCTGTCCCTTTCTCAAGCCCCCCCTCCCTTTTGGTCTAAAGCTTAAATTAAACACCTAACTCCAAAAGTTAATATCTTCTTTTGGATAATGCTTCAGAATAAGGTTCTCACAGTGGACAATCTTTGTAAACAAGGATTTCAAATCCCCAATAGATGCTACCTCTAAAAGAGTGAGGTGGAGTCAACCAACCACTTGTTCCTCCACTGTTTGTTTGCTTCCTTAATCTGGGGAAAATTATTATTTAACTAGAATATCTCCTAGGTGTTCCCCCAGACCATTGAAGAGTTCTTCTTACAATGGAAATCTCCTACTCAAAATACCTATATTCAAAGGTTATAGTCCTTCTTATTCCCTTTTGTTGCTTGGGGAGTGTGGAAGGAATGCAATAATAGATTTTTCAGGGACAAGGAGATGTCGGAGAATAATGTCTTTGAGAAAAAATTTAGGCTTATAAAGGAAAAATTTAATGTGATTCCTCAAAAAGATCTTAGCTTGAAAGTTGTGGTGTACAATCCCTATGATTTAAGGATAGCAAAAGATTGGGATATTAAAGTGGACATTTCATCTACTTCCAAGCCAGCTAAGAAAAGTAGGGAGGGTGTTCGCTGGACCTTTCCCCCAAATGACTGGTATAAGGGAAACTTTGATGGAGTTGTGAAGGGAAACCCAGGTATGGCTGGAAGTGGAGGTGTGCTAAGGGATTCAAATGGAAACTTTGTGGCAGATGTGGCTATATCCCTTGGCCATCAAACCAACCATGTGGCAGAGGCTATAAGATGTTTTCAAGTTTTAAAGTTAGCTTATAATCTGAATATAAGAAACTTATGGCTTAAAGAAGATTCTAAAAATATTATTGACTATCTTTTAGGAAGGACCCCACCCTCATGGACGATAAAGAATTGGATAGATGAAGCAAATTCTATTCTAGAAAATTTTGAAAAAGTAAAAGTTTCACACGTCTATAGGGGAGCTAGCAACATGGCAGATTACTTTGCGAATGAAGGGGTTAGGAAGCAAGGATTGAACATGAGGAATAATTGTAGGGACTTGAGAACCGAAGTCAGGGCATTACTAGATTATGATGTTACACATGGGATAGAGGCAAATACAATTAATGATTAAAGAGAAAGGGGCCAGGTACATCGAAATCAAGAGATTTTATGGGGCCACATCATGTTACTTAGAAGGGAAGAAAAAACAAAACACTTTGTGGGTGCATTGGAACAACTGCATAATTCTGCAATAGGTTCTCGATGCTGGTAGAGTCTACAGTAAGGAGCAAACAAAAATAGGTGGGACAGGAAAAAAGTTGAGCCTAAAAGCTATGAGGTGCACACAAGGAATGACAAAGTTTGGGAGCAGATTGAAAAAGGTGGGTTTGTTCCATATCTGGAAAAACTTCATGGGACCGATTCTATGGCTATGGATTACTTTGAGAAGAATTGGAACAATGACGAAATTATTCTCTTTGGAAGAAAGGTTAAGTTGGAAGATCAAATTATAGGGAAGATTACTAGAATGTCCACTGAGGGCATGAAGTTTTATCATGACAGAAGGTTCTCTAATGAGGCGGTCATCATATTTCCTAAGCACAAGGAAAAATTAAAACTGGTTAAAATCTCTAACAACTACTTTGAAATGATACTATCAAGGCACTGTGGAGAAAGGTACTTCCTATTATCATGGAGTATATCACTCTGGATGGGAGATTTACTAGAGTGTATGGGCATCATTTCGCCATTCTTAACCACTTCCACCATAAGGTACATATTTTTTTTCCTCACTACTTGTTAGGTTCACTGAGTAATAGCCTTAAGGACCATAGGAAAAATCCCAGGAGATACCCTATTCTTCATCCTGGTCTTATTAGGTTAATTTATCAACACTATCACTGGCTTTATCTAAACTTGTGGCCTCTTCAGAGTCTAAGGACTATGATACCAATAGTGGGGGTTCAAAAATTCAGCCAAATAGGGAGAGAATTGTTGAAACCCACCCATCCTCTGAGATGGCTGGTAAGAAAACCCATTCTAAAAAACCCCAGTTTACTAAAGCTAACCTCGAGTCCTTACCTGACTGCTTTGCCCCCTTAAAGAATCCTATTCTTAAGGGCTCCCCTAACAACAAGCTAGTTTCCTATTTTGCAGACTCCATGGAAGACAAAGTCGAGAACCATGAAGCCAGTAGAAATATTGTGCCCTCCCCTCTTGCCTCTTTCAGATTTGAAGGTACTAAATTTTCTAGCTCCCCCAACCCAGGTGATGTAAATCTCATATTATACTAGGTTCAGTCTGGTGACATTTTGGCCTCTACTAGAAATGACATCAGTGACATTTTCAATGTCTTAAAGTGGGACTATCAAGAGATTAATGAGCTCAATCAAAGAAAAAGGGCTTTGTACAATAAGTCAGAGGAGCTAGAGTTGAAGCTGGCCGCCCTTAGCAACGATGAAGAGAAATGAAATAAGAAAAATATTGGAAAGAAAGGATGTGATATTAAGGAGATATACAAGTCTATGGAAGAGGAAATGGTTAAAATCAAAAATAATTTGAAAATAGTCATGGAACAAAATCATAAAATGGCTAGGCACAATGCCCTTATTATCAATGCTTTGTCTGAAAAGTTAGAAAAACACAACAGGGTTTGCTGGTTGTTGACTTGGAAGAGAACAAGGAAAGCAAGAATGAGGACCAAGGTATTTCTAAAAGGACTCTGGCCAATCTTAAAACGAAAGTGCCTCCCACAACACAAATGGTTCAAATCTTAAAGAGGGGAGTTTAGGACATGAACGAGTTGGAAGTTGAGACTGCTAATCTTATTAAAACTAAAATTTAGCTATTGTTGGATTTTTGTTTGGTTTTTTGGTTAAGTGGCCTTCGCTTGCCTTTTTGTTGGCTATGGGAGTTTACTGTTGTTATTTTTACAGCCTTTCTAACTGTGATGTCTCTTTTGACTCTTTCTTTTTTCTATAAACTTTATGGTTTTGGGTCCTTGTAAAACCCATTTTTTCCTCATTCAAAAAAAAAACCAACACCAAATCACTTGCAAACTTTGACTACTCCTGTGACTGATATCACTTACAAACAGTGATTGTAAGAACAAACATGGAAAGAAAACAAAGCACTGGTAATAATTATGAGAGGAATACCACAATATAAGCATCATAGAAGTGATAATATGATTGTATACAAACCATTATCACTACTAAAGTCAAGCACCACAACTGTGAATCACTTTCCACACTACATCACCTGCATACTACATCACTCAAGACAAAAATTAATGAATATCACCAAATGAAGGAGAACTATATAACTTTGACTGAGAACATCTACAAATAGTGAGCAAGGTATTCAATAAAAAGCACTATGAAACTATATACTATGATACAACTTCCTTTTGGTTGTCAATGGGGCTAAATGATAAAGCAATAATATTCTCCCCCTGACCTCATGTTTCTCTTTAAGCAAATAGTTATTCCTCTTGTGCAATATGCACAAGTTTATGGTCTTCATTCTCTTGGTCTTATTTTCTTCTCAAAGCTTACATAGTGCATGTCTCTTGTGATGACTAAATGGTTCCACTAAATTACTTTTACAGGACCTTGTTGTATGACCAAGATAATTACACTTATAACAAATGATCTTGTGACCAACCAAAGGTACAAAAGAACTAAATCTTCTTGAAAATCTAAAAACACCATTTCTTAGTTGTGTACAACAAAACCTTGCATTGTGACCTAGTCGATTGAATTTATAACATAGGACATTACTTCTTCTATTTTACCACTCATAAGGACTCTTATTCCATCCAACTATCTTTGCATGCATCCAACACTCTATTGCTCTATGAAAAAATTTATAACATGAATTGAAATAACCATGAAAAGAGTTTTCAAACCTAGTCATTTGATGATGTCCTAAATGAAAATATTTCCTAAACTTGTTCTTTTTGGCTTGTGTGGGAGTATTTTCTATTGTCTTCAATATTAGGAGCAACAAAATGATAATTTAGATCTATCTTCTTCCTATGAGTTTCTCTTCAACCTTAGAACTCTTCCCTTTTTCAAAGCTTAAATCTATAGTATCATTGTGATATTTTTGCTTGCTTTTAACATCTCATTTAAGCATTCAGTTCTCATTTCAAATTGAACATTCTTATGTAACTTGGAAGATTCACAATCAACCTCTTTTTCCTTAAACTAATTTATGACTTCTTCTATTTTCTTTTAAACTTCTACAACTTGTACCTTCAAATATTTGATCATTTTTTTAGCATCTTTAAAGGTTGAAAGAGCTTTGTCCTTGGATTCCTTTTCTTCTTGAATCTGCAACTCTAATCTTTGGTTCTCCTTTCTAAGTTTCTTGATCACATCTAGGGCACAAAAGAGTTCGCCTTGAAGATCCACTTCACATTCATCATTAGTACTTTTAGAACTACTATCTACTATATCAATACCCTTGATTTTGACATCACCTTGATAAATACTAAATTGTGTCAAACATCTTTTGCACTCTTACAATGCATGACTTTAACAAGAATCTCATTTGTCAAACCATAAAGAATGGCATCCAGGGCCTCTACATTACATTCATAAGCCTTCTTCTCATTAGCAATAGAAGGAGGTGTTGAAGATCTATTATATAACCTTTTTCTACTAATTTCCATACACCAAATCCCAAAGAAGACAAGTACGACTCCATCCTAAGACTCTAGAAAGAAAAATCACTGCCATCAAAGAGAGGTTCTCTAGAGATAGAAGATTCTTCCTTGTCAACATGTTCAACTAAAAACTCACCTTCTCTTTCAAATATATCATATATCTAATGTTAATTGAGAGAAGTCTTTATCACAACAACACATTACTTGATTTAATTGGGACTTGTTGAAAACATTTTTCTTTTGTCCTTTTCTTTTTTCCATAGTATGTCGCTATCAAGATCAACCCAAGTTGTTTAAACTTCTACCAGAAACATGTCGCTCTGATACCAATTGTTGGAATACAATGGCTCACTAAAAAAGGGGGTGAATCAGTGATCTAATAAAAACTAGTTAATTAATCAACCCAATAGTTGTAAAAGAAATTAATACCAACATGCCAAAGACATAAAGAATAATAGAATCATGCAAATTAAACCATGACACAAGTATTTAAGTGGAAAACCCTAAGTAGGGAAAAACCACTATTTGATTTCATCAATATCTTCATTAGGTCTCACTGACCAAAATCTCATTGATTACAATAGAGCACCAACTTCACCATTAGGTCTCACTGACCAAAATATCACTTATTACAATAGAGCACCAACTCCACCATTAGGTCTCATTGACCAAAATATCACTGAGTACAATAGAGAACCAACTCTAGCAACACACAAGAGCACCAACTCCAAAACCAATAGGAGCACCAACTCCAAAAAGAAAAGAAAGGCATATTTATAGAGTACTACTCTATTTACAATACATTCCAAATTTTGTGTGATATAAAAATATTCAATACTTGAATCTTCTTACATACATGGATAACATTTTCTCTACAAGGCTCCTCTCATCTCAACCAATACAAAGAAGGTTTATACTAGTGTATGCATAAGCTATAAACTCCTCTGTTGACACCTTGACCACAATCTTCAAATGACACAAAGAAAACTTTTACACAAGTATATATGTTCTATTAGGACACTCAACTTTGGGCAAGTTCATTTAAAGCCACATGGATATTACACATCTAGAGCACTATAACATACTATACAATCAAACTCCAATGATTGAGCGGTTAAAACACATGTTTGTGTAAAGAAAGACATGCCTCATGAACACAAAAATACAGTGACATCACATAACAATGTTATCACAGTCTTCAGAAACAAAACCAAGCCATTAACTCATTTCAGATGATATTTACTAGTGCATAGAAAAATAAACACATTTGATGCACATTGTCACACAAAGATACCATACAACCCTTTTTATGCTCTATTGTTCAAGCTTCTACCATTGTGTATTTTTTTAACACAATCATGCTATCTCCACATAGCTCATACCACACTCACTCATTTTGTATAATGTAAAACACACACCATGAGTACAATAATGCAGTGGCACTAAATAAATTATGTTATTCAAAGCTACCTTGACAAAACCATGTTGTCGCAGTATTCGATACCTCCTCGTTGATCCCAATCCATGATTAGAGACTTCTCAATGCACTCACTTTGCTACTTAATCCATTGTTGTCCCAATTTAGTTGTAAAACTATATGCAACTGAAAATAAACCTGATGACATTTAAATAATTTTCAATGTTGAAACCTTAAGAAGTAACCATTTAGATATTTAAACATGAGCCTTTGATTTACACAACCTGCCATTTTATCAAATGAATGATAACCTTAGATTTTTCTTTGAGCGATAGCATTTAGATTTTTGATCTATCTAGCAGGTTAAACTAAAAGAAGGGGCTAGTTGAAAATGAGATTAACACCCTCAAATAAACATCTATGTGCCTTTCTACTATTCATAGCAGGTCAAATAAAAAATATAACATATAAATAACACTTCGTTGAAGACCTTCAAAAAGGCATAAACCCTAGGTTTTTTAGGGTTCTAAACTTCATAAGAACACCAAGTGAGATCTTAAAAACAATATCCCAGCATATAACTAACCATACCTCTAATTGATATATGAAAAATGACAACATGAATTGAATGATACGTGAGCAATGAGCATAAAGACCATGAAGTTAGCCTACACCATGAAGTGAACCTTTGGATGCATCAAGATAGATGAATGACCAAGTAGCTTTGAAAACCATGAAATCTTTGAATGCAGTAAGTATCAACAAGACCTTTGGAAACCCATGGTGGATATCATTCCTTCTCTCAAGCCTTGTAGATTAGAGTGATAGATAGCCACTTTGCTGGAGGCATTCATTTCAAGACTATACACAGGTGAGCGATAGATCTTCCAATGAGTCTTCTCAATCTCTCATTGTCCTAAAGCAACTCTGTGAACCATGAAAACCATGACATCCTTCACTTTGAATCAAGAATCAACACTCTAAACTTGGAAGGATCAATAATGAACAACAACACGATTTTGACACTAATGTCAAGAAACTCTATGTACTCTTAGCAATGAATTGAATAATAAATGAGTAGTGAACATCAACACTAGAAATGAAATATGCAGAGCATGAATATATCATTTTTCATGAATGATAGATGTATCAAGAACATCAATATCATAATATGAATGAATACAATAACACCATGAACTATGATATGTTTCTCCTTTGCATATGACACCATGACAAGTTCCTCAAGTTGCTTTGCACCAACATTGAGATGAATGAATATGTATCAAAACCATGGTAGACATCAATGACCAATCCATCAACCTTTGACATCAATGACAAACATCAACAACATGATTGTATTTTGTCTTTGATCTATGCCTATTATTATTAAATTAGCATATCTAGGAGCTTGACCAAAAGAGAATAAATCCTTGTCTAGCAAGGTCTCAAATAGTGTTTGTAGACACTATTTTTGCAGATACAAATCATTTACTTAGAGGAGAATAGCTTGCTAAAATCTAAATCAACGAAGTTTAGATATGCAACTGGACATGTATTTAATTACATATGCATTTTTACTTTTAAGCTTGTAAAAATAAACCAAACAATTGTATTGTCAAGTTTCTAATTCTATTAGACATTCAACAAATCCTTATATTTTGATACCGTGAACGATTTAGATTGTTAACACTACCAATTCTTTCTTCAAATCTAAAACTAAATACAATCTAAATATTTAATTTATTACATTAATTAAAAGATTTATTATACTAGATTGTTATCAATCTGAACTTTCAGCGTTCTGCTCTAAGAAAATCTAGAATGAAAATATTTCTTTCATTTAAAAATAAATACAATAATTCCTAGTAAATGCAATACAACTAAGGTCTCCTAATAAACTTACAATTCCCCAACAATAAGAGTGGGACTAGACACAACAATGGCCGGACTAGGCGTAACCGAATTATTTCCATTAACCTAATTTAGTTAAAAAAAAACCCCTAAAATCATTAAGCCTTGTAGAGTCGAAAATAATCCTGCGCGTCATCAATAGGCGCAACCATATTGATTCTTACACGCCACGCCATTATTACTCCAGCATGGCTACAGCTAAAAACAATACACTTATGGCTATCCTCTCTTATGGCAGAGATGTATTTCACAGGGTCTCCATGGCCTTGAAGAACTGCGAGACAAGAGAACAAAAGCTTCACCTCCCTCATCCAAACTCGAATGGTACCATCCGCGGAGCCACTGAAAAGCAAACTGTTTCCCACAGCAGAAAGACACAGAACCGCGTGTCGGTGGCCTCGAAGGAAGCAGGAATGCTGCATTGCTTGCCCGTTCTTCTCCCATACGGTAATACTCCCGTCCGTGGACCCGGCGTACAGAGTGCTCCCATTTGCACTCAGCACTAGAGCCTTCACGGGCGAGTACTGCACATGGAGTCTTCTCATCATCACGAGCCTTGTGCGCCCTCCCAAGCACGGCCCACTTTCCCATATTTTGACGGTGCAGTCATCCGATCCGCTGTAAAGCAACCCGTCCGGCGCGACGGCGAGCGCGTTAACGGCCTCGTCGTGCGCAAGAGTAGTCTCCACGCACTTGAGATCAGACATTCTCCACACCTTCACAGTCTTATCCCACGACCCCGAGTACAAAACATCTTTAGCCGCGTCATATGCGAGAGAAGTAATTACGTTCAAATGACGACCCTTGCGCTGTTGCATTTTATTTCCGGGCATATACCCGTGAAGGGTGTCCTTCAACGTTGGGAGCGTGGTGACTCTCTTGTGAACGCTTGGTTGCGAGCTCGAACGACGCCACACGCGAATTTTGAGGTCGTTATGCGCGCTGAAGATCCTGTCGCGTGCAACCAAAATGGCCTTCACGGACCCGCTGCCGGATTTGAATCGGCTGTATTCGTTGAGCACCGGGTACGTCCAGACTCTGATATTCTTGCTCTCAGACCCAGTGTACAGAAGCCCATTTCCGGCCGCCAGTGATAACACATTACCGCCGTGTCTATAAACGGAGGAGATGCACTTGTAGTTAACAAGTGTACCATTTTGCTGGGATTCGGGCATGAAGTCATCAGGAAGAGAATTGGCAAGGGCGCAGTTTGGCTGAATGTCGACCATTAACTCAGCAGGAGACACATTGGTATTAATGTTGTTCCAAGGGGAAACAGCCATAGGAGAGCCGGACGTAGAAGAGTATATACTGCATTCTGAAAAGGTGCTCATCCTAGGCTGCACTTCTTCGTGGACGAAACAAGTGTCGTCCAAAAAAATGCTCTTAGACAGAGATGGTAATATTGGCTGACGCTCGAACTGCTCTGCAGACTGGAATGTTTCCATAATAGAATAAGAGTCTTGGCGTCTCATTTTTAACAATTCCTCTTATTCTCTCCAAGCTACCATACCTTCTCTTTATAAGGTTTCTGCCGGGACGGTACCTCTTATTGGCAATGCAAATATCCTATTAGATAAGATTGCTTTTATACAACTATGTTTATTTTCAAACAATATTTTAGATCACACTCAATTATTCAACATTAGAAACAAGAAAATGGAATTTGATTGAAAAACAAATACGATTAAATCTCAAATCAATTTTATATAATCTACATAGATTATGAAAAATTTATACCAACTATAAAACTTTATATTAAAATATAAGAACTTATACAGTTAAAATGATATAAAGCATTTAAAATGAAACAAAATACAATTTATTTATTATTTAATAAAATTGAATAAAATTTAAACTCTGCAAACACTGCTTACAACTCGTAACCTGTAAGCCACCCCACCAAATATAAATCACCTTAGCCAGTGTCGAAAGTACGGGGCCGTCCACGGGACCCCTTACTGCCAAAATTGAATTTCAAAATCGTCGTATCATAAATGGTTTGTGCAACTCCTTTGAATGACCAAATTAAAATAAAGGTCCATTTACGCATACAGTAAATGTCAATTGATTGTTTAAGCCTCATAAACAGAAATAGTTTAGTATATTTGGTAATAAGATATCTAAAACATGAATTTATAGATGTGACTGAATGTCACAAGTATCCCCGACAACTGCGCGGCTTGCCATAAATTTAGCTTCAGATTTGGTATTAAATCTATCAGCTCTGCCATGGACTTGCTTGAAGGATATTGCCCACACGGAGGTGCTTTTGCAATATGATGACAGTGAGCAGTACCAGCACTGACTGGAACAAAACAGGCTTCTGAAAATCCTTTAAGAGAACAGCCATTGACAGAAACAAAAACCAGGCTTCTGAAATCCTTTAAGAGAACATCCATTGAAAGAAACAAAGCTCAGAGTATTAAAGCAATTGAGGCAGGCATTTGGGGGACACGGTCGGACGAACAGAAGATTATCAGCGGGGAAAGCGAATTGTCCTCCAGTTTTATTGCTAAGTAATACGCGCAGCGCGAGTAGTTATATAATTGGACCAAAACATATACGCAAATATTTTTTATGATTTATAAAGGGGAAGTTATGTTCGGGTTGGATTCAAAATTTTGGTGAATACACTTAGGTAACTCGTTGTAACGTAGAAAAAGGCAGGTTATGATATCTAACCCTTCTTTCTTCTTTCTTTCTTTCTTTTTTTTTTTTGGGATATAGTTTCATTCAAAAGATGAGATCCAAAATCTTGAGGTAACTATCAACTTAAGAAGGTGATCTTGACATTTCTCCTTTATACAAGGACAAAGTGGTGAATTAAATCATAATTTGATGAAAAGAAATTGAACTAACAAACAAACCCTAATTCTAGATCTATCACATATAATGCTAGATTCGATCTATCACGTATAATGCATGAATCTAACATAAAAGAGAAAGAAATTGTAACTTTTCTGGAGAAATAGAGAGTAGGGAATGTTGTGCACCTGATGAAATCTTGTTGTTTTGAAACCCCAACAAGGACTCATTCGCCACTAAAGGTGAACGGGTCTTGGAACACCTATTCGGAGAGCTCTGAATTTGTAAATGGAGCTCGCACAGTGTAAGATCTTTTGCCCCTAAAACCCTAATAGGGACTCATTTGCCACTAAAGGCGAATGGGTCCTGCTAGGCCTTTTTGGAAGACTCGGAATATGATCTTCAAATTCCAAGTCTGCACTCCCTAGATTTGATGGTAACCTGCAAGGAAGATTTTGTAGTTTGGGGGTGGATAGGGTTTGCCTTAGTCAAACCCCATGTTGGTAATTAAACCTTTGATGTGAATGAAAATCTAAAATATGTAATGTGTGTGCAATCCTAACCTTAAGCATGTCTAAGATTAATATCCCTAATAATGTAAAGACAATTCTATTCAACTATGTTAGAATAAAACCCTAAAATGAAACATGAACAATGCAAGTGACCTACTAAAGAAGATCCCAAATCTTCCCAATAACCCACAAATATGAATATACCTCCCTTTAGGCTGCAAGTAGGATGATCATAGAAGATATAATCACTTAGGAAATAATTCCTTAGGCTTGCTTGTATGTCTTGTGCATCTCTCAACATCTAGAATCCCTCATGATTCTTTGTAGGCATCTATCAACAATCCTTCAATAATGCTTGATCTTTGACACAAAATGAGCTTGAAGACCTGTAATGTTGCTTCAAAACTTTACGCTTTCTTGCTTCTTGAATATGAATGCTTGATCTCATGAATGTTCTTTAGACTCATAGATTGCTTCTCTTCTCTAGTTGAAAATTATGCAAAATAACCTTATATTTATACATAACTTGAGATTTAACCCCGAAATTCAAGTAATCCAAGCCGACATCAAATCTAGAATTGAAAATCATTGAAATCCAACAACAAAAAAATAAAAAAGGGGTGTCCTAAGTGAGGAGGATCCATTTGCAACCTTGGGTGAATGGTTCCTACAACAATTTCCTAGGACCAAGCTTCAGGGAGATGAAATAACATCAAAAACCCATTTCAAATATGCCAAGAAAGGGGTGTCCTATGTTAAGAGGACTCATTCGCCAGTAAAGGCGAATGGGTCCTAGCACATGTTTCTAGGACATCAATTTAGCAAGTTAAATGTCATCCATTATCATCAATGGGTGTTAGGATAGATTTTTGAAAAATGCAATTAATAAGGCTAATATTTGAATTAAAGTGTCAATTAACCTCAATTAACCACAATTAATTAATGAAACCCTAGATTAGTGTGAAAGTGTAATACAACATTTTACCCTAAATAAGGAAAGGTTAAGTACATTTTAGTTAAAAAAAGGGGCTTTTGACTCAATGTGAATGTGTAAAACACATTACAACACTAAATTAAGGCACTATTGGGTTAATTTTTGTGTTAATTATTCCTAAATTAAGTGTGGAAAAGGGTTAAATTTTTCTACACTACAATTAGCCCCCAATTTAGCTACCATATGATACTATGTGAATATGCAAGCTAAAGGAAATAACCACTATAAAAAGGATACTCAGAAGGATTCATTATGGATAATGAAACCCCTAATATAGTTACCTACAAACCACAATGTTAGGAACCACATCCTCCAACATAGATTCGTTAGCTACTCAAAAATCCTCTTCTCAAACTTCTAGAGAGAATTGAATTCAAGGATAGATGTATGCTCCCTAATTCTGCTTGCTTTCTGGAGGTGGAATTAGGGTGAATACAAAACCACTTTGAATCACTTAGGTCATATCATAGGGAATTTCCAAGCACCATACCACATAGTGATTGACATTTGATGAGATCAGGGGTGGAATTATGAATCCATCACAACAAATGGTGTCAAAAACGGAGTCCTCTAACCCTCAATATGCTAATTTGAATGAATTTCCCTTTAAATGAATGGGTTTTATTTACTAGGGTTTTACTATATACTAACGAAAATGATATTTTTTACTATTCATTTGTCATTTACCTTTTTTTGAATTACCTTGGTCCAGAGTGATTGAAAATGCTGAGGTAGCATAGGGCATACTTCGACACATGATGAGTGAATTATGCTCTACCTTTTCATCATTTTCGTGTGTTTTTTGTACTTTTGCATGTAATTAGAGTGATTTTAGGACCTTGGAAAATATTGGTGTAAAGTGTACATCTTTGTCACAAAAGTGTCCCACTTTAGGGCAAGGTGTCCCACTTTGGCACAAAGTGACCCACTTTGATACAAGTGTCTAAGAACCCCAGTCCAAATGGCCTAAGTGTCCATATTGGCCGATAGGAATCTTAAAACAACTATAATTTGATTGAATTGATTAATCTAGGACTTATTTCATGTATTTTGATTTTTAGATTCCTCCCTGAGCCCACATTACCTAAGAGGGAGACAATTTCATTTCCTTCACGAGTTTGTCATGTGGCTACCACAGGAGGAGATCAAACTTCTTCAAGATGTTGGTTTATTTTGGGTATAGCTCATGCCACTAATGAGGTATCATGATGTTATGCTACTAGCTCTAGCAGAGAGATGGGACATAGACTCGTGTACCTTCCATCTTCCTACCAAGGAGATGATCGTGACTCTAGAGGACATACACTATATCTTAAGAATTCCCATCTAAGGTGATCCTGTACATCTAGCCAGTGACAAATAGCGGTCTATAGCAATCTATCTATCATTTGAGCATCAAACCATACATTGAGCTTAAATGACTTTTGAATGCTTGGTCACCACTTCTGTGATGGATCATGATCATGACTATAGCACTCACATTAGTGCCAAATGGTCGAGGAGCTCATTTAGATGGTTGAATTGTTCATGCTATCAGGAGCATGGATGAGCAAAGAATCATCTACGCATGGGGCTGCAATAGGCTTTCCCATTTGTATTATGATCTAGGTTGATTTGCATACTGGGAGCTTGATAGCATTGTACATTGTATACTTCTATAGATTTGGTGTTTCGAGCATATCAAATGTACAAGGCCAATAGGATTTCCCATCATAGCAGCCATGTGAAGCCATGGGTCTTCATTTATCCACTAAGAGGACCATGGTAGGAGGAGATTTTCTACACTAGTGGATTAGATTTGATTGATTGGATGAGGATGATATTAGTTGGAGACCATATAAGTGTATTCCCCAATGGGAAGATGATAGGCATGAGCTATGCAGATTATAGATGGATTGATTTCTTCTAGGTAGACACAATTACATAGTTAGACCATTCCACTATGATCATGTTATGAGGCAGTTCAAACACATCCAGGTACCACCACGGACTAGAGCAATGTATTGGTGATCAGTGCAGAGTGGTCCTAATCCTGGGATAGTCATTGTCTCATTATTGATGATGTATACTTTAGTGATTCAGAGGATGAGGACCGCAACATGCCCCCAATATTTGAGGCTGATGATGTAGGTACCACTTAGGGCTTCAACAAGTGGTGGGTTACATCTAGACTGCCTCTAGTCTTCCCTCTGCACCATCCTGTGGGTTTTTTCGTACCTCTTCTATGTTGCAGAGAGGATAGAGATGATGAGTAGATATATGGGGATAGAGATGAGGATGACACCATGCCTGGCATCTTTCTTGGTTTAGATTAGGAGGAGGAGACACAATCTATGAGTGAGGATAGTGATGAGGCCGAGGAGGATCTAGTTGCCCCTAATAAGGGAGAGATGTCACCTACCAGATTCACTAGATCACATGCCATAGCTTGACTAGAGATCCACATGCATTGGTGTGGTGAAACCACTAGCAATAAACTACCCACACCTCCAACATAGAGGGGGACCACCATTGTACGGTCATACCTCAATTGGTAGACTAGGGATCTAGGTGATGATTTGATATTTATGTTATTTCCTTACACATATGATTTATGTATGATTATGATGGTTATTGATATTTTTATGATTTCTATCTTGCAGGATCCATGTGAGAGTTATGTGAGCTCTAATAGTGAGCGATCACTAAGATAGTGCCTCCAATATGCATAGAGAATGATATACTTCCAAAGTACATGCCCCCACCTTCTGGAGGGCCACATGCAAACCTCTTTGAGTCAATAGTGAGACTAGGCGTGGCATATGAGAGAGCCACTATTCGTGCTAACCAACTTCAGGCAAGGCTTTCAATAGTCCTAGCCTCTTGAGGTTCTACTAATAACAGGATAGAGAGTGACCTATGAGAAGAGATCTCGAGGCTACAGGAGGAGCTTTCTAGGGTACAAGAATAGAGGGAGTGGATAGATCAAGAGTAGGTCAAGGCACTCATACAGGAGGCCAAAGCATCTAGATTATTGGATGGTTTATAGCTAAACTTGAGTAGGTCACTATCTCATACTATTATATCATGACGTCCACATAGGTCACCATCCCCCAGGGGGTCTGGCAGTCATAGACTCTATTAGCATTGTATTTAGTGGTGCATATGTACATAAACATTTGATGATAATATATATATGAGCATGGATGTTTGTGTTTTTATGATCTTGTGTTGGATTTAAATGTCAATGTGATTTATCAAATATCCATTGTAAGAACTTTCAATAAATATCTCCATGATCTAATGCTTTATGTGATGTAATTAAACCATTTTTAGTTTATGTTAGATTCCACATTTTGACAAAGTATGCTATGTTAACTTAAATTC
This sequence comes from Sequoia sempervirens, assembly GCA_007258455.2. Classification (NCBI taxonomy): domain Eukaryota; kingdom Viridiplantae; phylum Streptophyta; class Pinopsida; order Cupressales; family Cupressaceae; genus Sequoia; species Sequoia sempervirens. The sequence continues at coordinate 95,209,698 of VDFB02256132.1, read as the reverse complement.
TCCTATAATATAGTAATATTAAATATTTATAAGGATTCAAATTAACATAACACACAATATTTTAAATAGCATGGAAACTAAAGTAATTATTCAAAACATTCAAACAATTACCCTAGACTCTAAGACACACATTATTACTGTGTGTCAAAGAAGAAAGCAATGTGAAATAAAATAGAAACTATCCATTTAATATAACAACACCACTCTATCACCTTATTTGAAAGAAAATTACACATGAGAGAATGTGCTTTGGAACTAGCATTTTCATTTATAAATTGTTTCTATTGTAAAACTATTTGAGATCATTACAAACCATCTCATACCATAGAATCCTTACAAACCTATTAATTTGTAGATGAATTTATAATTTTCTCTTTCATGAGTATAGTTTTCCCACTTAGACCATTTTGAGACCCAAAAATTGAACTCTTAGTAACTGACCCTAATATCCAATTTATAGAAGAATCAGAGCAACAAGCTTTAGGTCAGATTACCATTTTAGTTACATTTCATTTGGCACACATTTTTTTAAGGTTTAGATACCACCTAGACAGTTGCGTTTAATCATTTCAGAACAAGGGAAAGCAAAAGACAAAACTCCACATAGTCAGTTGCAATAGACTAGCCAACCTTCCAAAAGGTGTTGTGCATTGCTGGAGTAGTGCCAAATCCCTTTTCCACATTGACCAAAGAATATTCTCCATCAGTACCCAAGGCAAAAACTTATATACTAATTGAAAAAGGCATATTTTCCATCGAAGAAATGAAGTACAACACCTCTCCTTCACATCAGCCAAAATGATTTTCATGTTAGCACCATAGAAAAAAAAACATATACATGCTAAAGAGGATGAGTTTTTTGTAGTGGAATTGGTGTCATAAAAAAAAAAGGGTGAAGATGCTACTCTAATTCGTTAGCATCAGAGTATGCCTGCCTGCTTTGTGTTCAGGCTAAAACTGGAGGAGCTATCTGAAACCTCAATGGGAGAGTTGTGCCTCCCTAGATAAGCCTTGTGATACTTATTCTTCTTCTTTGCTTTCTTCTTAGGCTTAAATGATTCCTTCTTTTTAAACTTGACCAATTCGTCTAAAACAACTCTACTCAAATTATAAGTGCTCTTGACACCACCCTTCTTATTTTTACCATGGGCACTCGTCCTACTCTTTGGTGTTGTAGAAGTCTCAAGTATTTCTTGTTTAGCTTTAGATACGTCTTTAAATTCAAACACACTAAGTCTCAATAACCTCCTAATTTGTTGGACAAACATGCTTGACTTACCCATTCTTATAGGCCATATGTAAGGACTAGAAAATCATAATTATGAGAAGACTCATAGGTCCAAGCTCTTGAATTGAATTTGTAGGAAAGAAAACCCTCAAACCCAAACATGTTTTACAAGCCCCAAAGATAATTATAGACAATCAAAACTCTTACTATCACAAAAATAATGAAACTCTTAAGCCAACTAATGCATGACTCAAATAGAGCTCATATGAAAATCAACTTACTCGAGATAAACACTTCAATAACTATGAAATTAAAAGACTAAGAATCACACACCTCCTCTCAGGTTCTCACTTCTCAATTCTTGATGGATGTAAATGGTGAGATAAAACAATAGGTAGTCCATGTTAAGTAGAACAATCAAGACCATGTAGCCATTAATGATCAAGGAGAGCTTTGCGCGAGCAAGATGACAACTTAGCTACTCAACTTTGAATCTAGGTCATCAATGTTTTTGGATTTAAAACACCATCAATGGTGATCCTCAAGCATCACTTCTAAATTTTACAACTTGTAGCTCTAAAACAGTGATACCACCTCAAAAATTTACCACATTTACCCTTAATTTCATTTTTCATCTATAATCAAACAATTATAATGCATCGCCATCCTTTTCTATGCTTTTTCATTTACATTAGCAAGGTACAAAGAGCTGATAATTAAAAGAATAGTACCTCTAACATCCCATCGCTCATTGTGGATCTTCCTTCCCTTTCTAGAGTTGAATTAGTGATGTAAGTACAAGCACGATGAAATATGGACCATTGTATCACTGTCTGCCTTTAGTAGTCTTCACTTTACATCGTGCATCAATGATTTATGTTTCAAATTCTAAACCAAATTAGCAACCGATGAAAACTAGCGATGGGACCAAATCAGGCCACATGCATCTTCCTTCAAAATCAATGACACACAAAAATATCGCTCATTCACCCCTTTCAAAACATCGACAACTCATTAGGATTAGGGACCTCATCACTCATCACCAATTTGAACAAGACAAGTGAACAACTATGCGTGATGAGTGATGGAAAGTAATACAAAGAGTCCTAAGGTCATCACACGCCACTAATTTCAAAACTCAAAGCTTAAAGAGCAATTAGAAATAGCCAAAACCTATAGTGATACAAAGAGAAACTCAAGCATCACACATTGCTGATATAAATGAAACATTCTTAAAGCCATCCTTGATGAGTGATGGACAAAGGCAGTGGATGGGACTTAAGTGAAATATTTTTCACATGCTTATAAGTTGTATTGAGAAATGGAACCTAGGATAACGTATAAAAAGGCCTCAAAACGATGTTGTTTCAAAGGATGCAAAGGCCAAGTAAGGTCAATCAATCAACCTTATAAAATAAATATTTCTTGCCTAGGAACAAGAGGCCTGTAATCTCACGGGTTTTGAAATTTCTCAAGATGTTTTAACATGACCGAGGAAAAAAAATAGAAGGTCAATGATAGATCATAACATTGAAAATGGATAATATTTAAAGGCTTTTAGGAGAGATATTGACAACAAAATCCCAAGGCAATAACAGTGGGAAAAACCCTAAGTCTAAATACTTGAAAATGGCTGAATTTTGTAGAGTTTAGAAATTGAGCCAAATTTTTGTTTAGGGGTTCCATCAATGGCTCTAGTTGGGGACATCTGTTCCTCCATAACAGATTGAGATTCCAGAATCTTAGGTGAAGCAGATCAAACATAGAGAACCAAAAACCAAGGACCTTCCTAGACTAGGCAAGAAAATCAAACTAAAGTGACCAACATATGTACAATATTCACATGAGTTACAAGAGTATACCAAGAGATCCAATCTCCATATTCTTTGAAACCTCTTCTGATATGCAAGTTTTTGACTTGCGTTCTACAACTCTACCAGGCTTCAACTTTACTTAGTGGCCCCAGGCCCCCAAACTTAGGATTGATACTTTCCCCTATCAAAAACATTATTTTCCACTATTTGTACCATGCCAAGGTTAAAAATATTCTCATGAACTACCCACTTGTTGATCATGCTGTGACCACTGAGATCAACCACTATGGACATGTGTTTGAACTTATTATTATCATTGTCATTCATGTCCAACCGAGAATTGTAACCAGGCATTAAGTGGAACATATGATCAGTGTGGCATTCCATCTAACTCAGTTTGCAACCATATTCCACCGAATACCCATCCAACTAGACAAGGAAAGTGAAACACTCATTATCCATCTAATCATCATCATCATATAAGTTGTTATCAAATTCATTTTTCTCATTAAACTAGATACCCTCATACACACTCCTTTCACGATTCCCATTTGGGGGCATGTATTCTTACCCTTTGAAGTGACACTATAATTTCATTTCTAGTATTCCAAAGTCATTATCATCTAGTTTTCATCCCACACCAAACATATATTCACTTTATTTGATGAAAAAAAATCTTCATATACAAGCTTCTTTCAAATTCTTGTTCACATTCATTAGAGCAATATAAACTAGTTATGTTGTCAAATGCTCCACTTCCTTGGGAAATTGATTCATCATATCCCATAGCATTCTTTCTTTCATTCAGATCAGGGTCATCCCCCAAAAAAAGTATTATCCATACCATCCCAGGGATTAAAGAATACTTTTATTTTATGTTCATTAACATGCTCCAATCCTTCCCTCCAACCATTGCTCAACTTGAAAAAAAATGCTTCAAAGGATGGATCAAATAACTTAGGATTGATGTGATCAGCTACAAGGTATTCAAGTGCACCATCAATCAATAGGTTTGTTGACTCACATGTGCAGGACTCAATGCAACCTAAACATTTCTTATTTTCAGCCAAGAAAGTTTCTTCACTCTTTTCCTCAACAAATTCTTTGTTAAAGACTATCATGTCCATCTTTGCTACAAAATTTGCACATCCCATTTTTGTTTCATATGAGCATCCAAAAACATGACCTTACTAGATAGCATCACAAACCCCATAATTTTTGACACTAGACATAGCCTCAAGACATTGAATACATATATTCTTATCTTGAAATTCATCATCAACAATACTGCTAGGGAATTTTAGTTTTGATGCAACTAAATTGCATTCCAAGAATCCTTCACATGGGAGTTGTTCTTTGAATTTTAAGGGAAAAACCTCATGAGCATTATTGTTACATCCTTGATGGAAGGAGGATGCCTTCAGGTAATTCTCACAAAAATATTCATATTCCTCATAAGAGTAATCATGATTCTCATTTTCATTATCTTGACTATCAACCTTCAAAGGTACGTCATCAGTAGTACTTGCAATTATAACAATGCCATCATCTACACCACTAGATAAATATTCATTTTCTAGAACATCCTTATCCATTGCTTGGATAAACCCTTGATCTTTGACAATAGGGTGTGTATCATTGTCATTTTGAGACCTCATTTTTGTATATAATCACACTTAGCCTCCTCAACAATTTTGATCCAACCAATTATCTGATCAAAGTCTTAAGGTTTAATTTCCTTAGGCAAGGTACTAATCCTTGGCTCATAAATATCGTAGAATAGTTCAATACATACTAGATCTTCAGGTCTCAACCTTTTAGGGATTTCTAACAAGGCCTACAAAAACCTTGCTAATAATTCATATGGTAATTCACCCTCATGTCTCTTCATGCTAGATAGTCTTTAAACAAATGACATCTAATCATCATAATTACTTAAAATTTGTTGAAGTCCATCTTGAATTTGTCCATGATTAACATGCTATGAGGCTGAACAAGATAAGGTATCAAAATCATCTTCACTTTCACCCTCTCTTTTATCCTTAGGAACTTCATTTATATGATGTGTATTAGGACAACAAACACTTTCAGCCATATATCCCCTCATCATTGAATATTTCATAGTATTTTCAATATCCATAGCAATGTGATATTCTTGATGTAATGTTTTGGGCTCCTTATCTCTTATCAAATAAACCACTTCATTATCAAATGCACCTAGATGCACACAAGTAAACATTCTACATCACTAGGTCTTATGTGTTTAGGAATATCTCTTACTACTTTTACAAATATGAGGTTAAAAGCAAGGACCAAATCCTCTTCATCCCTTTGGATTTCCATAATTATTTTTCTTACCACATTTGAATTTACCCTTTCACCAAATTAGTCTACAAAGGCTCTCATAAACTAATTCCATGAAGCTATAGAGCATACTGGTAAATATGGGAACTAGTCTCTAGCATCTTCTTTTAAAGGCTGAGCAAAAAGCTACATGACAACATCCTCATGATTTACCTCATAATCTCCCATCAAATCCATGAATTCATACAAATGCTTAGAAGCTGACTTTGAACTCTTCCCTGTAATTTTGGGAAAATATTTCCTAACACTATTAGGAATCAGGTTTGGGAAACCTTGAATACCACTAAAATCCAATGGCCTATATCTCTCAATAGATAAATTCCTTTGAGGGCATGATAAAGGTTTCATTTGTTGCATGTTTTTACATGATGTTACTTAAGAAGATACAGGGGAATGATACATTTCTCTTGTATCCCTATTCAATTCTTAAATATCAACTTCATAGTTAATCATTTCATTGCCTTATTCCTTAATTTAATCATGATTTTAAAATGTTCAACTCACACACATTTCTGCTTCAAAGCACTTTAAGGTGGATTTATAAGCATGTACTTATTCAACCTATTGCAGATATTACAGATTGCACCTTAGAAGTATGTAAAATGACTACCTCCTTTCCCTACACTTGTGCTCAATTCACTTAATAGGGATTTTTTTTTCTAGATCTTGCAATACAAATTTCATACAAATTTACATTTTATGAAAACCAAAATAGGGGAAATATTTAGATATAATTGCAATCGACTTAAATTATGCTTTTGACTGGAAAATTTTAAAGCTCTAAAGCTATCATCACAATTCCTTCCAGTTCTTTGCATAGAGTTGCCACCTCTACTTTTTACAAAGGAATGCACTTCAACAACATGAAGCATCCTTCAAAAGTTGATTTCATTGTGAAGATTTCCCATTATTAGGGTTAGACATGAATGCTCTATATTCTCTGAGGTCTTTAACACTTTCCCTCTATCTTTTCCTCAAGGTACTTCATCATGTGAGCTCAAGCCTACCTTATATTTTCTCAACAAACCTTCATTTCATCATAATAGATTTCTTCAAATAATGCATATTGGTGCAGAGATCTAGGAGTTGTCACCCACACTTAGTGAGAAATTTTATGAAAATATTAATGGAATTGTGGTAGATCTTTAATTAGAATTTATAAGGGATAAAAGAAACATAGCAAATTCATGAAACATTTTTGAAGACTAAGTCATTAAAACCAAAGATAGACATGAAAAGTGAACTTTCTAGCAAAATATAAAACCATTCTCAACCCAAAATCTATATGTATTCCAAAAAATTGTTCAATCTCTAGTTCTCCATTATTTTTGAACTTCCATGACTCTTTTAAGGAAAAATGATCTTCTATCAAGGTTTTCTCAAGTTATTACCCAGAGGAGTAGCCAAATATATTGGTTAGTTTTTAGAAATAAACTTAGTCTTACCACTTACCTATGAATCTGACATAACCCAATAATCAACAAGGGTAAGGATTGTTCAACATACAAGTAAGGATTCTGAGGCCCTTACTTCTACTCTTCGGGCTCTTTGAAACCCAGGAGGGCAATCCTTGTTATGTTCATGTGATATTCATTTGATCAAAAAAATTTCTACCACAAATAAATTCATATAAAGCACAAATAGATAACATTCATTAAATATTTGGTTGACCTTTAAACAAATTACTATCTATTGCAAGGAATAAGATGGTACTTCAGATTGGCATTGTGTAATTGAAGGTGTTTTAGATGATTTTCATTCTCATTTGAAGCCCTAGGTCAAGTGCATGACTAACTCATTTATCTTCAGGATAACCAAATGAAAAGACCTATGCCTTGTCTTGGAGTAATGGAGTCATATTCATAATAACTAGTAATACCTTAGCAATCTGAATAAGTAATAAATGGACTATTGGCATAATGCATTATAGTATTCAACTCATTGTTCCTAAAACACAACTACTTATCAATCCTATGCTCTTTCCTTACAAATCTATGACTTCACTTTACCATTTAATAGATTCTTTGAATCGAAGAAAAAATAAAATCACTCATTCAATTGAAATAATTGAAGAAAAACAAAAATATCATTAACCATTTCATTTATAATCAGGAAGAAAATTACATAGGAGAGAATGTACTTTGGAACTAGCATTTTCATTTATAAACTACTACTATTGTAAAACTATTTGAGATCATTCCAAACTAACTCATACCCTAGAATCCTTACTAACCTATTCATCTATGCATGAATCTACAATCTACTCTTTCATGAGCTTAGTTTTCCCACTTAGACCATTTTGAGACCCAAAAATCAAACTCTTAGTAACTAGCCCTAATATCCCCTTTATAGAAGGATGGGAGCAACAAGCGTTAGGCCAGATTACCATTTCAATTATATTTTAGTTGGCACACATTTCATTTTAGGTTTAGATACCACCCAAATGGTTACATTTAATCATTTCAAAATAGGGGAAAGCAAAAGACAAAACTCCACATAGTCAATTGAAGTAGACTAGCCAATCTTCTAAAATGATTCATTCATTGCCACAACAACACCAAAATCCCTTGTCCACATCGACTAAAGAATATTCTCCATCAGTACCTAGAGAAAAAACTTATATACTAACTAGAAAAGGAATATTTGCCATTGAAGACATGGAGTCCAACACCTCTCCTTCACACTAGCCAAAAAGATTTCCATGTCAACACAATAGATGAAAAACCATATACATGCTGAAGAGGACATGTTTTTTGTAGTGGAAATGGTGTCATCAAAAAAAAAGAAAGGATTAGGATGCTACTTTGAATCGTCAACATCAAAGTATGCTTGCTCGCTCTGTGTTCATGCTGAAACTAGAGGACCTACTACTCCTCCCTCATCAAAATCCTCATATGGAACTAGATAAAGAAGGTAATGGCCATAATCTAGGTCAGTATCTCCTCCATTGCCTGAAGGGATGTCTAAAATCTCAAACAAAGAGTTGTGCCTCCCCAGATAATCCTTTTGATACTTATTCTTCTTCTTTGCTTACTTCTCAGGCTTAATTGATTCCTTCCTTTTAAAATTGACCAATTCTTCTAAAACAACCCTACTCCTCAAATTATAGGTGCTCTTGACACCCCCCTTTTGATTTTTACCATGGGCACTCCTCTTGCCCTTTGGTGTTGTAGAAGTCTCAAACATTTCTGTTCAACTTTAGATATGTCCTCTTGAAATTCAAACACACTAAGTCTCTTAGACCTCCTAATTGGTTGGACAGACACACTTGACTCACCCACTCTCACAAGACATAGGGTAAGGACTAGTAAATCCTAATTACGAGAAGAGTCACCAACCTAAGCTTTTGAATTGAATTTGTAGGAAAAAAACCTCAAATGCAATTTTTTTTACGAGCCCCAGAGATAATTATATATAATCAAAACTCTCACTATCCCAAAGATAATGAAACTCTCAAGCCAAATAATGCATGAATCAAATGGAGCTCATATGAAAGTCAACTTACCTAGGATAAACACTTCAATACCTCTACAATTAAAATCCTAAGACTCACACACCTCCTCTATGGATCACACTTGTCAATTCTTGATGGTTGCAAATGGTGAGATAAAATGGTAGGAAATCCACATTAAGTAGAAAAATCGAGAGTGTATAGCCATTAATGATCAAGGAGAGCTTCATGCGAGTGAGCTGACAACTTAGCCACTCAACTTTGAATTTGGGTTGTTAATATTTTTGGATTCAAAACACCATCAATGGCGATCCTCAAGTGCATTACTTCTAGTTTTTACACTTATGCCTCAAAAATAGTGATACCACCTTAGAAATCTGCCACGTTTACCCTTAATTTCATTAGTCACCTTTAATTTGACAATCATCATGCATCGCCATCCTAGTCCATGCTTTTTCATTTACATCGGCGAGGTAGAAAGAGCTAGCAATGAAAAGAATATTCCCTCTAACATTTCATTGCATATCATAGATCTACCTTCCCTTTCAAAAGTTCAATCAACAATGTGAGTGTAGGTGTGATGAAATTTGGACCATTGGATCACCCTCTACCTTTAGCAATCTTCAATTTATATCGCATGTTGTTGATTTACATTTCAAATTCTAGAGAAAATCAATGATGGATGAAAACTAGTGATGGAACTAGATTAGGCCACGTGCATCTTCCTTCAAAATAAACGACACAAAAATATCGCTCATTCATCCATTTCAAAATAGCAACAACTCATTAAGATTAGGGACCTCATTTCTCATCACCAATTTGAACAAGACAAGCACACAACTATTTGTGATGAGCGATGTAAAGTAATACAAAGAGTCCTAAGGTCATCGCACATTGCTAATTCAAAACTCAAACCTTAAGAGATTAGTGATAGCCAAAACCTCCAGTGATACAAAGAGAAACTCAAGCGTTGTGCATCACTGATATAAATCAAATGTTTTCAAAGCCATCCTTGATGAGCGATGGGAAAAGGTAGTGGATGAGACTTAAGTGAAATAATTTTCACGTGCTCATAAGTTGTATTGAGAAAGGGGATTGCCTAGGATAATGTATAAAAAGGCCTCAAAGGTCTTAAACCATGTTATTTCAAAGGATGTAAAGGTAAAATAAGGTCAGTTGATCAACCTTATAAAATAAATAGTTCTCACCTAGACACAAGAGGCTAGTAATCTCAATGGTTTCAATGGTTCAATATGTTTTAACATGACTAGGGATGGGAAATAGAAGGTCAATGATAGATCATAACATTGACAAGGGATAATATTTAAGGGTTCTTAGGAGAGATCTTGACAACAAAATACCAAAGAAATAATAGTGGGCAAAGCCCTAAGTCTAGATACTTGAAGCTGGCTAAATGTTGCCAAGTTTAGAAATGGAGCCAAAAAAAAATTTAGGGGTTCCATTAGAGTGCACCATACAATAGATTAATTCATGATAGATAGTGTCCACATCAAGTATTTTTCTCCCCACCCAAGACCCTTTTTGTTTACTCGAAACAATTTTTTCCAAGAGGGAAATAATCTTATTCACCATAATTTAAAAAAAAGAACACAATATTACAAAGACTGGTTATGGAATAGTCTGACATAGAGATACATCATCCTTCTTGGGGACAAGAACAATATAGGTTGAATTCAATTTCCTTAGAAGCATACCCACCCAAAAAAAGTCACTAGTATCCAAGAGGGGATCATTAGCTAAGATTACCCAAAAGTCTTGAGGAAAATTAGGGGGAAGTTGTCCCAACCAGGGGCTTTGTAGGCATCAAAGGAGAAGACAACCGATTTGACTTCATGAATAGACACCTTGCACTCTAGAGACTTAATATTATCAGGAAAAATGAAGTTAGGAATAACCTCTAGAAGAGATTCCATCTCTTTAGGCGATGAATCCTATAGACAATCATTATTCTTGAAGAAGGAATCAACCTTTGATTCTAGGTCTTCATCTTTAGCAAGAAGGTCCCCATTTCCCTAACAAGAGAGTGGATCCTATTCATTCTCCTATGCTTAATTTTTGATTAGTGAAAGGACGTAGTGTTCCTATCACCCTCATTTAGCCACTGCACCCTAGATTTTTGGTTCCTGAAGATCTCCTCTTTCCTAGCAACTACAAACCATTTATTTTTTAGTTCCTTTTCTTGTACAATAGTAGCTTCATCAACAACCCCAACTTCCATAAAGTATTGGATAGTTTTAAGATCATGGAGGAATCTTTTCTTATTTTGGAATATATTTCCAAAAATGATTTTATTCCATCCTTGGACATTAGTCCTCATTCTTTAAAGTTTTTGAGCAATTTTGAATATAGGTGTACCTTGGCAAGGGAGATTCTACCACCTTTTGATCTGGTCTTTGAAGTTTGGGTGCAAACTCCACATAATTTCATATCTAAAGGGGAAGGGCCCCATTTTCCTATTTTCTTCCCAATTTATGACCAAGGCACTATGCTCAGAGGTATACCATAGTAGAGTTGAAAGATGAAGATTAGCCAAGAGATCCCAATCACTTGAGATAAAAAATTGATCAAACCTCACTTGGATGAAATTATGACCATTATGTCTATTCAACCAAGTGAATTTGGAATTTTGAAAGTTCCACATATCAAAGAGGCCCAAATTGGAACTAAAGTTGGTGAAATCAAACATACTGTCAAAGAAGTCCTCTAAACCACCTAGCTTCTTCGAAGGGTATAGGGGAGTATTGAAATCTCAAACAAGCATCCACTTCTTATTCATATTGTTAGATATGATCCCAAAAACATAGTCCCACAGGTAATTTCTAGAAAATCTAGAGTTAGGGGCATATATATTAACAAGGTGCCACTCCATCCTAGTTCTGCTATCTTCTAAAGTTACTTCTAAACAATTTTTATTACTAAACCCTTCCTTACCTTCTAGCTTGTCCAAGTTTGAAAAAGTAGCGATTCCACTAGAAGCTCCTCTATCCTCACAAACATAGTAGTGGGCGTTGGTCTAGATGAACTTTACCATCTTTTCAAGCATGCCCCTTTTCATCTTGGTTTCTCGAATTAAAAGGACATCAATTTTAAGATCAAAGATAGAACCTTTGATGATATGTTGTTTATGAGAACTATTACGTAATCTAATATTTCATGAAATAAACTTCATTAAATCTAAAAGAAGGGATGAATGAAACCTTTCCATGGTCTAAGGGGAGAAGACTCTCCAATCCATTCTTAGGTTTAAGTCCATTAGAGAGCCCCTCTAGGGTTCTCTACTTCCCTGAGGCTATTTCTCTTGCTACTTTTTTAAGACTAACCTCCTTCTTATTCACTATGCTCACTTTTGAATCATTCCCTACATACAATTTCTTTTTATTCTTAGACTTTCCATGCACTTGGATTGAGGGGTCATCATTAACCTCATTCACAAGAAGTGAAGAAGGAGCCAACTCTATAAAACCTAGGATAGCTAGTGACTCTTGCATCTTCTCACTTAGCAAATCTAAAGGGACCAAGTCCTCCTTATTTAGGGATACACAAAAATCCAATCCTTTATCTGAAAGAAAGGACTTAGTTGGAGAGAGGGGGTTCACTCCACCTGTATAAACACCATAAGAGACTTTCATTTACATCGGGGGAGAAAACAACACCAACCTACAAATCAAGATCAATAGTCTTTGTTCCTACCTCCTCAGCTAGGATCTCATTTTGGGTCTTAGTGCATCCCCCAACCAAAATAGGGGAGTCATCAGGGGGAGAGAAAACAATAGTTTCCTTATTCTTCTAGAGAGGCATCCTTCTATAAGTATTACTTATATTTCATACCAAACTTTCAGCAAATTTGGAAATATAGTCTAGCATTGTCAAACTCTAGAGCTTAGGTACAAGACCCAAACTTATATTTCAAAGTGATAAAAGTGAGCAAAACACTATTAACAACAACATCATCACATAGTGTAGCAAACACATTCCTAGATCTTTGTGTTGTGACTTGGTCCACCACTAGTAGATTCCCAAAGGAGTTAGTGATCCCCTCAAACACCTTATAATGTTAGAACTCAAGGGGTAAGCAAGGGAGCCTAACCCAAGTATGAGCAATAGAGCCAAAATCTATAGAGGGGCTAAATCCATTTTCCATTTGCATTGCACCAAGCAGTTCTTAATTTTTTTGTCAAATTCCTATGGACCCCTAGTGAGAATCGAGACCAAATCTTCCTTTTTGAAACCAAACAAGAAGTTGTTAGGCATAACACTCACACTAGCCTCACCTTTAAGATTCTAGTATGATTTAACCCATCTATGAACCTATTCAATGTTAGTCCTAAAGGCTAGAAACCTCCCAACTAATGACAATTATAGAATAGCTACAAATTCATCCATTATTTCATTAGGGATAGACATTTCTGACCCCTCTACTACACAACACTCTTTAAATGCCAACGGAGAGAACAAATCCCTTTTCGAGATAGATGAGTTACCTACAAGTTTTTCTGGATATGAATTTTAATTCCTTTTCAACACCGAGGAGGAAACTTCATGATAAATGTTGATAGTATCTCCATCTCAAGACTTAACACCCTCCACACAAACTTTAGACCCTGAAGAAAGGGCAACTGGAATCAAGGTGTCAACATTGCCACCTGTCAAGGAGGACAAATTCCTAGAGGGGGATTCCAACTAGCCCGCCCCACCCTGTTGCACCAAGGATAGAGCTACAACATAGAAATTTGAAATTCAATGCACGCATAGTAGTAGAGCAGAAAAGAATTACTACAAAACTTAAACATCAATCATTACTAATTTTAACTGAACATCAATCATTAGAAATAAAGACTTAAACATCAATCATTATGAATTTTAGGGTATGTGTAAGATCATGATGGGCCAAAAAGTGGCCATATGATGGGTATGTGGCTGACGAATTTTTTTTTACCCAAAATTAATGAAACAAAAAGGGTTTTTAAAGGTTCTCAGCTTTCCACCAATATAAATTATACTTTACTTTGAATTTAATAATTCATTATTATTTATTTTGTATTCAAATTATGACTAAAGTCCTGATTGATAGACTGATTGAACAACATTTATAGCTTTCAAATGTTATCCAAATTTTTGAATCCAAAACATGCATCACATTCTATGCTTCGCATGTACTATAGGATTAAAAAAAGAAAAATTGAATTTCATGAAGTTTTGACCAAGTTAAGGTGGTTAGACATACAAGTTTTTTATATTTTTTAAAATTTGTAATAAAAAAATTATAATTAATTGTTTACTTGGAAAAAAATTATAAAAAAATATGCATCACATTGGGACACGAGTTCTCTACTTATATCTAAAATCTTATAAAAAAATATTATCATTTTATTGTGGTTAGGGTGGTCATACAGACACCTACTTTTTATTTTTCCCTTGAAATTTAAGTACTACTACATTAAAATTTCAAATTTTCACCAAATAGATTTTATTTTTTAAACAAACCTAGTGGTTTAGAAACTACATTCAATTTTCTATAGATTCTTTCTTACATATTTTTGAAATAATATAAATAACTTATTCAAATTTTTACATCAAGTTGCCTAACTCTGATTTTTCTGATTTTTTTGCCACTTGAGGGCCTTTTTTTTCCATGATGATCCTACACATACCCTTTAATTAGATTTTTTCCAACTTTAATTCATTTTCTACAAGAAAAATTTGCAAGAAATTAACTTATTTGAAGAACAATAGATGACATAATTTGAAGTTACAAATAAAGATGTTCAATACTTTTATTAACATGAACCTTTAATGATTATTGGATTATTTACAATTTTAGTTTGTCTCAACAGATTTTATCATCAAATTACAGAAGTGGCTTCATTTTATGTAAATTAACATGTCAAATATTACATTGTTGAAGCATATTTGATAATAGAGAAGATTTGAACTCCCTTTAACATGGTAGATGAATAGATTGACACATTAACTAAAGTGTAAAGGGAAGAATGTAGGATTTGTGATGAATCCAATGCTATGTTTTGATAAAACTAACTTAGACTATTTTGTTTTCCAAGTATAAAATTAGTGGGTCTTTATTTCTAACTAGTGGTATCTGAATGATTCTCTTTCCAAAGTATTTTGTCATGATGTTATGAAAAAATGATACTTTTCTATTTAATCTTATTATTCATCCTATCTCTAGTGGGATATTTTATTATTATTTTCTCTCCAAGCTTGCTTTCCATTCTGAAGGAGAAAATTCTCTAGGCTGGTTGTCATATATTTTTTCCCAGCTACCAACATTCTTTTACTTGCACACTACTAAGTAATCAATGTAGCCCTTGCTTAAATTTATTAGTCCCTACCTTATAGGAGGGAGAATCAAATTTTCACCATGCTAATGCCTATTAATGTGTTCCTGAGGAATTGTGTGGACAATGTTTTATTTCCACCATGCTAATATTTCTAAGATATTTTATTCAAAGGCAATTTTGGCCTTTTCTTTACAATTTTGGCCTTTTCTTTGCAATTTGTCAGTGGTTGTCACGATTTCCTTGTGGTTAAGTGTTTTTTCCAATTAGTTTATTTTTTCTAATTAGTTTAATGAACTCCTAATGTTTTGTTGCTATTGGAAATATTTCATGACTTTGTAATGTTCTTTGATATAGTTGTGTCATTGGCCAAATGTTTCTATTGACACATGGTGTTTTAGCAAGGACATTGTGCATTTATTATTTTTTCACCCCGCCCATGCCTATTAATGCCTTCCTCGAGAATTACGCAAACAATTTTTTTCGCCATGCTAATATTTCTAGGATTATTTTATTAAAAGGAAATTTTGGCCTTTTCTTTGCAATTTTTTAATTGGCTATTGTGATTTTCCTTGTGGTTTTGTGTTTGTTTTAATCAATTTAATTTTTCTAATTAGTTTAATGAATTCCTAATGTTTTGTTGCTATTGAAAATATTTCATGCCTTTATAATGTTCTTTGATATAGTTGTTTGTTCATGCCTAGTGTTTTTGTTGATGTGTGGAGTTCTAGCAAGGACATTGTGCATTTACTATTAGCACATTTTTATTTATTTTGAATATCCACTGATGTGCAAGTGTAATTTATGGCTTATGGAGTGAAGTTTTAATTTTGTCGAGCAAAGTATTATTTGTATTTTTTATTCATTTGCTTAGATTGTTTGATGAGTGTGAAATTTGTGTCTGTTAAGAGGGTTTACATCTATCGTGTTTGAAGCAATGAAGGAGGCATTTGTAGGTTCCTATATCTTTTACATAGTCATTTTTGCATTTTTTATTCATTTTTTTAGATTGTTTGATGAGGGTGAAGGAGGGTTTATGTTTATGGTATTGAAAGTGAAAAATGAGGCATTTCTAAGTTCCTATATTAGTTTTTTACATCTCTATATTTTATCGATTAATGTCTATTGTTTTTTCTCTACATTTTATGGGTTAATGCCTAGTCTTCCCTATTTTTGAGTGTTTTATGGGTTATTCTATGTTGTTGAGTTAAAGACTTAACACCGTAATTAATTAATGTTGACTTCTCTATTGGTGATGGTTAAGAATGGAACTAATCTTTTCACTGGATGCATGTATGCCAACTGCTCTTCAATCTATTAAATGAAAATAAAAAATTAGTTCTAAATAAGTGAAAAATGTCTTAGTATAACTAAGGTGCATGCATTGTTAATGGCTTATGGTGTGAAGTTTTAAGCTTGTCAAGCAAAGGATTTTTTGTGTTGTTTTATTCGTTTGTTTTGATTGTTTGATGAGGGAAAAATCAGTGTCTGTTGAGATGGTTTATGTCTATTGTATTAGAAGCAAAAAATGAGGCATTTGTAAGTTCCTATATCTTTTATATTCTCATTTTATAGTTTTTTACATCTCTACATTTTGTGCATTAATGTCTAGTGTTTGTTCTTCTCTACATTTTATGGCTTAATGTCTATTCTTCCCTATCTTTCAATGCTTTTAAATGGGTTAGTAGATCTCTTATCAAGTTAGACTTAACACCATAATTCATTAATGTTGACTTCTCTACCGATTACTATTAAGAATGAAACTAATCTTTTCTTTGCATCCATTTGTGGATATCTTTTCTGCATTTTGCTCAAAAACAAACAACCATTAGCATCGTTAGGGAACTTAAGCAAACCAAATAGAGTATCCCTATGAAATATTGGATCATGCTACCTATGCAAACAAAGAAGTAAGATATCAAATAAACTAAGTGAAAACATAAGAAAGCAAGAAGCAATCTCTATCCCATAGTGGATTTGTGCTTCTTTGATGTGGAAAGAAACCCTCTCCAAATCCTTGATAAGCTCAAATGATGAAGATTGTTATTCTATGACAAATGAAGTGGAAAAAATTAGCTCTCAATGTTAAGAGAGTAACTTTTCATGAAGATTGTGGATGATGAGAATGAAGGATAACCTCTCTATTTATAGAAGAGTTTGATGAGAGAAGAGGCAAAAAGGATGAATGTGGGATAAAAACCCAACCAATAAGGAGCCACTTGTCACCATGTGAATGGCCCAAGGATGTGCATGTTTTGATGAATGTTCCAATAAATGACATTAGGTGGCTTTTCAAATTTGAAATTTGGCTTGTTGGAGGGAGAAGAAGGGGTCTTAAATGACAAGTGGGGGAAATGTAAGAGGGGAGTTAATGCTATGTTGGAAGGGACAAGACATATGAGAAGGAAATTTGAAATTGAGGAATATTCCACTTTTATGCCATGTTAATGGAAATTAGAAGATTCAATAAATCAATTAAATGATTTGTTTGTGCAAGTGGGAAAAACTAGAGGATGTCAGATAGATTAAGATTAACATTAATCATGATGTAGTTAACTTAAGTGAAGATTAGGTGATTTGACCTACTAGATTTAGATTTATGGATTAAAATAAATCAAAAGGAGATGGAAAATGATTTAGACCTGTTTAAATAATTTTTTTGATTTATTTAGCTAAAGGGGATGCTGTTAGTGTTAAAGATGAATTTATTTAATTTAAATGAAGAACTTTAGAGATTAATTAAATAAAGTTGATTTATTTGATGAATGGATGAATATGAATTAATTAAATGCATGATGCCAATTTTGCATGTCTACATTTTTCCCCTCTTTGAAGCAATATACTTGCTACATTGGTTCAAAGAATAAACTTACTGCAATCAAAATTCAAAAAATTCCTAATTTGTTTTGGATGCCCCAACAAAAAGAAGTATACTAGTACATTTCCCCCTCGAGAGATTGAGTGAAAAGATTCAATTTGAGGGTCAATATCACGATAAAGAGGTTCAAGATGGACATATGGATGGTTATAATGATGATGCAAATGATATGGTTTAAAGATGCTTAGAATAACCAATCTATATTATCCTAAACAACTTAAAATGATGTACTACATTTGAGATGGATGATGCGATGATGTGATGTGCTTTGATTATGATATTTATGTATGCTAATGTTTTGTGGATGTAGGATGGATGCATTGGTGATGATGATTAACTGACATGGCATGATGTTAGCGTGGAAAAGAAGAAATGAGATGATGACTAGAGCATTCAACAAGCCAACTTTATTAGAGATAATGAGAAATGGATGATTTGCATATCAGGAATTGGGACTTTAAAAGGGCCACTTACCTTATGTTTGATAACACACATAATCATGATGCATTAAGGTATAAAGAACTAGGATGGTGTTGCACCTAGTGTGATGGAATTTGACTCAACAAATAGATAGGAGTATTCTTGTTCACACCTGACATACAAAAACTTTGCTAGGATGCATTTTAGAAGTTTCAAACATCTCAGACCAAAACATGGAAAGGTATAACCTATCAATGCAATAATCAACAAGTTGCCCAAAACACCCTCCATACATACCTAACAAAGCAAGTATTCACCAAGTTATATTACAAGAATGTCCAACAAGGACAACAGATAAAAGATAATGATCAATGCCCCATTCCTTTCTCTCTAGATCATTTTGATTATACATCATCAAGAGGTCATCAAAATGAGTGTAATAAGATAAATCAAAAGAAAAGATCAACTACACAAACAAGCCAATGTTCTTCATACCTACAACCAAAGTGATTTTATTTGTTTAGGATAAGAATCAAAATGATTGCCAATAGATAATGCCCATTGTAGGAAGGATACATCCTAGGACATGTTAGTGGATGGTAGCACATCATTTTGTTTATCCAAAGTGTTTTGCCAATAGATAATGCCCATTGTAGGAAGGATGCATCCTAGGACATGTTAGCGGATGGTGGCAAGTTGATATGCTATCGAAAGGTTGTTGATATAAGGTTGATTGACATGTTTGTGAATGATCAAGAGTTTGATTTTGTATTTAAAAGGTTTGTTTTTTCGATTTTGATTTTGTGTTTGAAGCTTGCTTTTGTTGATTGTTGTGGTTGTTTTTGTTTGTTTTTCCAATTTTTAGGGTGAGTGTGATGATTGTTTTATTATGGATGAGATTATTGTACCTAGGTGAAAGAAAAAATGAGATGGATGGGTTTTTCAAATATTTGGATATTTTTGATGTTTTTTTTTGAAGTGTTTTGAGGCTATTTTTTGGTATTTTTGAGATTTTATGAATGTTTTTGGGTTTTGAAGTTTTTCAAATGTTTTTGTGTTTTATTTTTATGAGATTTTATGAATGTTTTTTGGATTTTGTATTTTTCAAATATTTTTTGTGTTTTTGTGTCTCGGGGGCTGAACAAAGATTAGCCTTGCCTATGTTTAAGCTCAGAGACGACGTAGTTTAGATTACCATGTTTTTTACGTTTTTCAATTTTTATGAGTGTTTTTGGATTTTCTTGGTTTTTCAAATGTTTTTGGAGTTTTGCATGATTTTGATGATTTGGATATGGATGTTTGATGATATCAGTGCTCTATTTGGGATTTTTTTGAAAACCAAGCTATGGTTGATTGATCAGTGATGAGCTTAAAATACGCTCATAATTTGGATGTGATAATAAACTTTTAAATGTCTTTACTTTTGTATTTTCATGGCTGTTTAAACTTTGTTGAAACCTTTTATGGGAATATCCTGTAGCAAGATACTTTTATATTCCTATAGCTCATTGTGTTGACTTGATTGCATTTATTGCCCGTTGACTCCCGAAAATGACTGGTATATAGTATACAATTTTTGAATGATGAAGTAGATTTAAAATGTGTGATTAATGAATAGATATCGTGTATGTGCCATATCCGCTTTTCTTTTGCCTGTTACCTTTTGTTTTGCAGGTTGTTGAAGAATGATCGAGTCAAGCACAACCGATCTTGGCCTTGCAGTAAAGTCCATTTCTTGCACGACTTCGAGGAAGCTCCGGTGAAGACTCTTTGGCCGAAACCATGGGAAAGATTTTAATGATAGTCAATTTAGGAAGAGTGGAGCGCTATATTCTCTCTAGATTGGGTTGAACGGATAAATTCATTATGGAGTTTGTTCCTTGATTCGGGGATATACTTTACTTCCACGTCTTTCTTTGATAGGGTTAGTTAGTTAGTTGCTCTCCTATTTTTAAATAAAGTTCTCCTCCTACGCAAGAGGGAGAGAGAGAAAGAGGTGATAGTTAGAGTAAGATAGAAACAGAGTAGCAGATATCATGTAAGAATCAATATGATAATGAAAGATAGAATTTGTTTGACCAAAGACAGAGTTTGTTGTTAGTCTCCATACCAACAAAACAATGTATATCATTCTGTTTTCATAAATAAAGTTCAATGAAATTATGAGTTTAGCATCTGTGTAATCAGTAGATGCTTGCTAAGAGGGCCCACTTAGTAAGTATCTGTAGCTAGTTAGTTAGTTGTTCTTTTCTGATTGAACTTTAGTTTGCCTTCATCCTTAAATTTTTTTATACAAACTCAGCCTTGTATTGCTCCTGCAGCATAAGAAATCCATCACTATGCTTGTTCCTGCAACATAAGGCTAGTTCATAGTTTGTGTTTTAGTCGTGGTTATTATGGTTTCTATTTTAATCAATCATAGTTGTGTTCTTGTAGAATAGATAGAATTCATTTCCAGTATTTATTTATGCTAAGATTTGACCAAAGCTAGTTCCTAGTGCATATATTTTTCTATGCCATTTAAAGTATACATCCCTTGGTTTGACAAGTAAATGAACGTCCACAAAGAGAGATATTAGTCACCTGTTGGAATGTCCAATTCCTAGGAAAGGTTTTACTGTGATTTTCATATCCTTTTATGGGCGCGACCATTTTTGGCACCGTTGCCGGGGATGGTGTCTAGCTAGGAGCCTGTTAGAAGTCATTTTTAGCATTACTTTAGTCTGTTAGTAAAAAATTCTCAAAATCTTTCAAGCCACCACTCACTGTATTGCATGCATAGAAGAAGAAGAGACACACTGGGAAGGTTCCTCCCTAAAAATCTATTTATTGAACTACCATTTGACCCAGCTGATAATGAACCTGAGGAAAATCCATTCGCTTTGTTATTCCAGCAACCAAACATGGCAAATAATCCACCTAATATCCACCTCTTGCATTTGAGTTTCCCATTGTTCCCCAACGAGATACCGACAATCTTAAAAACATTCTCTCTTCTTTACTTCCAAATTTTCATGGCCTGGTCACAGAGGACCTAGAAACCTTTCTATTTGAATTTGATGTCCTCTGTCGCAGTTATGACTACAACATAGATGCTCATAAACTAAAGTTATTTCCCTCCACCTTGAAGGAAGGAGCTCTCAAATGGTTCATGAGTCTGGGAAGAGGTGTCGTCGATAGTTGGGCGGCCATGCAGACAAAATTCCTTGAGAAGTATAAGGAATATTGTAAGAGCGCCAGCAAAGGTGATGGCATATTCTAAATTCAGCAGAAGGACGATGAAAGTCTGGAAGATTATATTTCCAGGTTTTTGTTTTCACTAAAGAGGAACTCAAACCATACTCTCAATGAGGACTCTCAGAAACTACTGTTTCTAAGGGGAATCAGTGATGCCTGTATAAACGCCCTAGACCTGATGGGAGGAGGTGATATAACCCAACTGCCTTGGGATGATATAAAGAAAATATGTCTTAACTACTCTCGAGCAATAGTTAAGAAAGGTCAAGGTCATCATGCTACAATGGGGAAATCTTCTTCTGGTGGAGTTTCTCGGATGGAGATAACAAATTTGCTATCTGACTTCAAGCAGGACATCATTAATAATATGGCTACGCAACTGGACACTATGCAAGCTCGGAAGAAACATGAGGAGGCTAAAGCAGTTTTGGCTGAGTTCTGTCCATACTGTAGACAAAAGAAGTGTGACTGTAGATGCAAGATGGTGGCTAATTTGGAAGCTAGGCAACTGCCTACTAACTTCAAGCCAGTAGAGGGCGATGATGATCAAGTGATTTTTGTTGCACAAAGGAGACCATGGGCCCAAAGACAAGGTATGTCTCAAGGTCCTTTAACTTTTGGTAATCCTTATTCTGGCTACAATAACCAATGGCAACATGCATATGGGCCACCACCACCCTGGAATCCGCTTCAACCAACTTGGCCTAATTATCAAACCCCGCAATGGCAATCTCCTCAAGGAGGTTGGCAGCAGACACAAGGACAGTGGACCCCACCTTCAGGAAATTGGAAACAAAATCCTCAATGGAGAGGCCCTCAGCAATGGAAAAACCAGCCCTCTGGATTCCTGTTGCTTCCATAGCCACAACCACAGACCCTTATGCCGCCTCTTGCAACAACTACTACAAATTCAGGACCTCCAAAACAAATGCCTATTCCTGCCTAGCCATTGCCCAATCCCAATAATAAGCAACAACAGCAGCCACAATAGCTTGCGTATCTTGCGGAAGCCAACCAATATCAAGCTTATGCCTTAAACGTTAATGGCATCCATTTGAGGTTTGGAACCACTTTACCTGCCCCAAAACCACCTTTGATTACTGAAATACCAGATTCTCCCCTTGAAGAATCCACTGCACCTGTTGTTCTTGCTGAGCATATGCCTATAACTGATACAGTTTCTAAGGAGTCTGTTTTGCAAAATCAAGACAACCCACCTTTTCCTCAGAGGTTGCAAAATACTGCATATAAATCCATGGAAGAACCCACTTTTGATATTCTGGATCAGCTCAAGAATGTGCAGATTCAAATCCTTTTATTTCAGGCTATTAAAGAGCTCTGTTTGAAGAAGCCTGGATGAAAGAAAAAGGATCCTCAAACAATTCATGTCTTAGGTAAATTCACTGATATAATATTGGGAAATGTGGTCATTCCAAAGTATATTGACCCTGGAAGTCCTATGGTGTAGATACACATAAATGGCCAAGTTGTAAAAAATATTTTGATTGATTTAGGTGCTGCTATTAATGTCATGACAAAGCATACTATGGACTCCCTAAACATTTCAAACATTAGGTCTACACCCACAGTTCTGCAACTTATAGACAACTCCACAGTTAAACCTGATGGGATAGTGGAAGATGTAATTGTCACTCTTAAATCTTGGGAGTACCCTGCTAATTTCACAATATTATCAGTTAAGGCAACTTTAGGAGGGTATCTAGTTATCCTTGGTAGACCATGGTTAGCAACTGCTGATGCTTTTATAGGATGTCATTCTAGAGATATGACCATTTCTGATGGACAGACCATAAAGAAATTGGCTCTGTATCCACCTGCTAGACCTTAACAGATCTATCCCAACCTATTTGGCCAGACATGGGGGAAGAAACTAAAGAAGCCAATTCTTTGGCTCAATTAATGATGATTCAAAATGATCCATTCTCACAACTTCAGAGTGAGGATGCTTTACTGTTTCAAATTCTACAGTACAACTCTAATATGGGTAGATTATCTGATCCAAATGGTACTCATTTACAATGTTTCCTGCAACAACTAGATTCTGAAAATTCATTGCCTAAACTTCCAACAATTTTTCATAATTTACTTCTACAAGAGGTACAAACATCACCTGTATATTCTATAAGTAATTTCATTAAGCAGATAGAATTGTCTCTAGATCATTGTTTGAATGTCAATAGCAAGCTGTCACAATCTCAAGAGGCTATCCTATTAAAAATGCTACAAAAACAACATAAAACTTTTGCATGGGAATATGGAGACATGCAAGGAATAGATCCTCGAGTTTGTACTCATAGGATATATATCAAAGAAGATTGTTCACCAATTAGACAACCTCAAAGAAGAGTAAATCCAACACTTAGAGAAATAGTTATAAGTGAACTTCAAAAGTTGCTTGATGTTGGTTTTATTTATCCATTCTCTAACAGTCAATGAATTTCTCCATTAGTCATTGTCCCCAAGAAAGGTGGAAAATGGAGATTATGTGTCGATTACAGGGAATTGAACAATGCCACTAAAAAGGTCACTTTTCACTACCTTTTGTAGACCAAGTACTAGACTCAGTGTCTGGCAAAAGATATTTTTCCTTTTTGGACGGTTACAACGGGTATAATATAATAAAAAAAGCCTCTGAAGATGAAGATAAGACCACCTTTACCTGTCCATGGGGAACATTTGCTTATTCAGTCTTGCCTTTTGGTCTATGCAATGCACCAGCAACATTTCAGAGAGCAGTGATTAGTATATTTGCTAATATATCTCATGAATGTATGGAGATTTATATGGATGATTTCACTACCTATAGAGTCACATTTGAAGAAGCACTAATGAATTTAGAAAAGGTATTGAAAAGGTGTAGAGAGCAAAATTTGTCTCTAAACAGTGAGAAGTATTTTTTAATGATGGAAGAAGGTATTGTTTTAGGTCATAATGTTTCAAAGAATGGAATTCAGGTCGACCCTGCTAAAATTGAAGTTATTAAGAATTTACAAACTCCTGCAAAACAAAAAGATGTCAGAATTTTTCTTGGTCATGCAGGATATTATAGAAGGTTTATAAAATACTTCAATAAAATTGCCAGTCCATTTTATGCCCTGTTAACAAAAGATGCTCAATTCGAATGGACAGAAGCCTGTGAAAAATTCTTCCTGCAACTAAAGGACTTGCTTACTAAAGCCCCTGTCCTTCAAGGTCCAAAATGGAATTTTTCTTTTCACATACATGCTGATGCTTCTGATTTTGGCATAAGAGTAGTTCTGAGTCAAAAAGAAAATTCAATTGAACATGTTATTTACTTTATCAACAAGAACCTTCAAGGTCCTGAACTCAACTATACTGTCACAGAAAAGGAGTTGCTTGCAGTAGTGTATGATTTAAATAAATTTAAGCATTATGTCACAGGTTATCAGATATTCGTTCATACTAACCATGCAACAATTAAGTATCTGATGAAAAAACTTTCCATATCTGGTAGGTTGGCACAATGGCTTCTGTTGTTACAAGAGTTTGACATTACAATAATTGACAAACCAGGGAGTGCCAATGTTGTACTTGACTTTTTATCAAGACTTCAATCAGCTGCACCTGTTGAACATGAGATCATTGATGACAAGTTCCCAGATGAACATTTATTTTCTATTGTTGCACATACTCCATGGTATGTAAACATTGTCAATTATCTAGCAGCAAACAGAATACCAGCTCACTTTTCCCCAAACGAAAAGAAGTTGTTGATAGAGAAAAGTTTTAACTTTTTTTGGATTACAAATTGCTTGTTTTATACTGGACCTGATCAAGTAATGCGAAGATGTGTAAGAGAAGATGAGACTTATGATATCTTGCATGCTTGCCATGATGAACCATGTGGGGGGCATTTTGCAGCAAAAAAAACATCAATGAAGGTTCTTACAATTGGGTACTACTGGCCAACATTACATAAGGATGTTGTGGCCTATACAAGAAAATGTGATAGATGCCAGCATATGGGAAGACCAACCAAGTCAAATGAAATGCCATTATATCCCTAGGTAATAGTCACTCCTTTTGATAAGTGGGGGATGGATTTTGTGGAACTAATTAATCCACCATCAAATGGTAAGTCATTCATTCTAGTTTACACAGACTATGTAACAAAATGGGTCGAGGAAAAAGCTATGACTCATGCCCGAGATAATAAAGTTGCTGAATTTTTGTATGAACAAATTTTCACAAGATTTGGAGTTCCCAGAGAGCTTGTAATTGATCAAGGAGCTCATTTCACGTCCAATTTGATCACTGCACTAATGAATGACTATAAAATCAAACATAGGAAATCCAGCCCCTATCACCCTCAAGCAAATGGTCAGGCAGAGGTAACAAACAAGGAAATTGAGGCGATCCTCACAAAGACAGTGAAAATCCATAAAAAAGATTGGAGCAATAGAATTTCTGAGGCAGTTTGGGCTTACAGAACTACATGGAAGACAACAACTGGGTTTACACCTTTTGAGCTACTTTATGGGAAAACAGCTATGTTACCCATAGAATTTGAACATAAAACTTTGAGGATAGCTCTTGAACTCAACATGGACTTATCTGAAGCACAGAATGATCGTCTCCTATAGCTAAATGCCTTAGATGAAATGAGAAAAGCCGCCCTGCAGCACACAGAAGCAATCCAACAACAAAGGAATAAATTGCATGATTAGGACATCAAAACCAAGAAATTTTCTGCTGGTGATTGGGCTCTATTATATGATTCCATATATCAAGAGAACCAAGGTAAGCTCACAACATGCTGGCTCGGCCCATATGAAGTTGAAAATGTGTTCGACAACAGAGCTGTGCAGTTGGTGACAATTGATCCAGTCTGCTTCAAATTGCTAGTGAATGGCCACCGGCTACGGTTGTACCACAAACCAATCTCCAAGGAAAAATTCATGCAGCAGTTTGTTCAAGTTCCTCCCGCTACTCTTCCTGTAGCCGAAGGCTTTGGCCTTTTTCCTGCAGTGTTACCGTAATTTTTGAAAAAGCATGCCCATAATAAAGGTTTTCTTTTTTTTAGGAAACCCCTTTTTCTCCATTTTCATTTATCGCCCCCATTTCACTTCTTTACCTTCCATCCATCCATCCCATCCATCCATTTTATTCGTATATTTCATCCGCCCATGTCATCCATCCGCATCAACTTTAATTAAGCTATCTTTTCCACTTGTCAATTCATGCAGCGCTGTCATCTTTTTTCACACGTACGTGCAATTATCAAAGGTACGCCATATCTTTTCTTATCACATATTTGATTTATTTCATTCTATTCATTTACTGCTATGCATGTACTGGTCATTATTACTTGAATCTCTACCTATTCTTTAGTACATGTGAGGACACATGTCATACTTTAAGTAGGGGGCGGGGTAATCCATCTTTTAAAACTTGTCTTTTCACCGCAGCCATAACTGCACAAATAACCTTTCTTTAATCCTTTTATGGTACTTTCCAAATGTGATTGCATGTCCTTCTTTATTGCATGTTTTTCTTGTAAACTATGATTAAGACTGCTTGTTCAAAAAGTTTATTTTTAGAAAAAAAAGAAATGTGATGACATAGAAGAAGAAAAAACCAGAGCCGAAAGGGAAATAGAGAATTTGAATCTTCAGCAAGGAATTGAGTTCAGCTAAACGAAAACTGTAAACATGGGTGGTCAGTTGGTGTGACATGAGCCTGTAGCTCATGAATTGTTACTGCAAAATCCGTAGACAGTCCATGCATTCAGCCTCTGTGGATGGTTAAATTATTTCTTGAGCTTAAATGATTTTATTGAGGAGGCTGCTTGAGAATTTTTGAGAACCCTTTCTGAAGGGGAAGCCACCGAAAGGGGTCTAACGGTTGTTGCAACTGAAGACAGGATTGCTGAAGTAAGCGGGCTTCCAGCCATTGGAGAAAAATTTTCTTCGGACGTTGCAGCTGTAAGGGCTGAGTTTTCAATGCCCACTGATGGGCCTCTGGAAGTCTCCAAGCAGGGATGCAAGCGTGTATCGTTGCCTCCTCCTTATTTAGAGTATGCTACTTACATAATCAGGTATTTGACCTATGAAGGCCGTTTCTCCTACCTGCATTCTCATCATTTTAAATTATTAAGCCATATGAGGCATGGGTTAGTTGTAAATGTTCTAAATTTCTTGTTAAAATTTTTAGAACAAAGTGCCCATGGGACTCAATAAGGAAAAGATAATTTTGTCGCTCATCATGGTCTTATTAAATTACTGATTGAGCACTCTTTGAGGGATGTCTCACCTCTCTCCTAGCAACAATTTTTTTCCTAAAAGAGTTTGAAAATTCCACAACCCCCTAGGGTAATTACCCCATGGCCTCAGAGAAAGAAGAAAGAAATTGCATCTACCAGTAGAACAGGGCAAGGGTCATCTATTCTTGTAGCACCCGATCCTGTAGCTTTCGCACCTGAATCCTTTGCTAGGGTACAAACTAGGTCTGCCACTAGGAGAGAGAAAGGAAAAACAAAGGCAGAAGGGTCCCCATAATCTGACCCTCGTTCTCAAAAAAAGCAATGCTCCTCTCCTGCAGCACCTTCCCCTGCAGCCGTTTCTCCTACAGAAACACCTGTTGCTATTACTAGTTCACCGTCATCCTCTGGTAGGGCAGAGCCCTCTTAGCAAACAAGAAAGAGGAAAGCTATCGAAATACCTCCTACAACTGCATTAGTGACAAGAAGGGTTTCCACAAGGAAACAAACTAAGACCTCCCCTGCTTCACCGCAACCAGAGGTTATTGTAATTTCAGAGGGGTCTATTGAGTCTGAATTTAATGTTTCTTAGAATGTGTCTGAGGATGTTGCTTACAGTTCATTCATTCCTGAAGAGGAACAAGTTGAGATAAAGGAAATAGAGCATAATGAGCAAGGGTTACCAAATCTTGATGATTTGGCTACTACTGCTATACAATTTTCAGAGGAAGCACAGACTTCTCCACCGCAGCAACAAGAAGAATTTATCTTGCAGCAAGAACAAGAATAGACTGAACAATTGAATGTGCCGAGTGAAGCAATATTCCACCCTACAATTTGTAAAGCCATTGTTGTGTATAAGAGGACATTTTTAATTGAGTTTTTGGAATATGTTAAAGCTAATTGGGAAACAGTTACATTGCAAACCTTGACTTTCGGTCACATAGCCCAAATTGACATGCAGCAAAGTCTATGGGAAGTAGAAAGGAAGAAATTGAAAAAGAAAATTGAAAGTCAGAAACAAGAAATTGCTGAGTTGAAAGAAAAAATGGACGAAATGTTAAAAGTAACTAGTCAGATTATGGAATGTAGACCACCACCCAGAGTTTATGCTCTGTGCCTTAAAGAATATTTTTTATGGTTTCAATTGATGAGAATTTCTAGAAACCAAGATCCTATAATTCATACTGCCAAAAAATTTTATGAAGTATATCAGGCAGCCCCTAACTGGTTAAGGAATTCTCTGTGTGAATTCTATTTGCATGGCTTTTTAATACCATTTGAAACATAATGGAATCCTCTGCTATATATTGGTGATATTCATTTGAGAGCATTTATGTCATGGGCAGTAGATGAGGCAAATTATGGCAGGCAGTGGGAAACATACGAGGAAGTTGAGAAAACAGAGTCTGTTCCATTACGCTCTCAAAGTTCAAACCCACATGCAATGTTGAAAGATTGGTTTGCTTTGACATATGGTATTGATAATGTTTTAGCCAGAGAGAAAATATTTGATATCAGAAAATAAGTATATGATGAATTCCAGGCACAACAATATTCATTTTGGAGACTGGCATACACCAGAAGTGAGAAAAGATGGGAGAGATTAACTGTTGGGTTAAGAAAGTTAGAACCACATGGTCCCCTAAATTTCACAGCAACACTTAAATGAACTAGCAGATATATTCAATTGGGACTTCAAACAAGATTTGAATTGTGGCTACCACTGACATTCAGACCCCCTGTGCTAATGTGGCCCCTCTATCCTCACCAGGCTACAAATCTTAACAATGAATTAGAAGACTGAAGGTATGAAAGGTGCCGGGATTTTAGAGGATTCTATTACAAGTTTGGACATCCATTCCAGAGTCATGCAGCCACCACTGACTTCAGAGAAACCACTAGGAAAGTTAATGCTTGAGGACCAGCATTGGGCCAAGTAGGGGGCAGTGATGAGCTTAAAATACGCTCATAATTTGGATGTGATGATAAACTTTTAAATGTCTTTACTTTTTTATTTCATGGCTGTTTAAACTTTGTTGAAACCTTTTATGGGAATATCCTATAGCAAGATACTTTTATATTCCTCCAGCTCAGTGTGTTGACTTGATTGCATTTATTGCCCGTTGACTCCCGAAAATGACTGGTATATAGTATACAGTTTTTGAATGATGAAGTATATTTAAAATGTGTGATTAATGAATAGATATCGTGTATGTGCCATATCCCCTTTTCTTTTTCCTATTACCTTTTGTTTCACAGGTTGTTGAAGAATGATCGAGTCAAGCGCAGCCGATCTTGGCCTTGTAGTAAAGTCCATTTCCTACACGACTTCGAGGAAGCTCTGACAAAGACTCTTTGGCCGAAACCATGGGAAAGATTTTAATGACAGTCAATCTGGGAAGAGTGGAGTGCTAGATTCTCTCTGGATCAGGTTGAATGCATAAATTCATTATGGAGTTTGTTCCTTGATTCGGGGATATACTTTACTTCCACGTCTTTCTTTGATAGGGTTAGATAGTTAGTTGCTCTCCTTTTTTTAAATAAAGTTCTCCTCCTGTGTGAGAGGGAGAGAGAGAAAGAGGTGATAGTTAGAGTAAGATAGAAACAGAGTAGTAGATATCATGTAAGAATCAATATGATAATGAAAGACAAAATCTGTTTGACCAGAGACAGAGTTTGTTGTTAGTCTCCATACCAACAAAACAATGTATATCATTCTGTTTTCATGAATAAAGTTCAATAAAGTTCTGAGTTTAGCATCTGTGTAATCAGTAGATGCTTGCTAAGGGGACCCACTTAGTAAGTATCTGTAGCTAGTTAGTTAGTTGCTCTTTTCTGATTGAACTTTCGTTTTCCTTAATCCTTAAAAGTTTTTATACAAACTCAACCTTATATTTCTCCTACAGCATAAGGAATCCATCACTGTGCTTGTTCCTGCAGCATAAGGTTAGTTCATAGTTTGTGTTTCAGTCGTGGTTATTATGGTTTCTGTTTTAATCAATCATAGTTGTGTTCCTGTAGCATAGATAGAATTCCTTTCTAGTATTTATTTCTGCTAAGATTTGACCGAAGCTAGTTCCTAGTGCATATATTTTTCCGTGCCATTTAAAGTATACGTCCCCTGGTTTGACAAGTAAATGAACGTCCATAGAGAGAGATATTAGTCACCTGTTGGAATGTCCAATTCCCAAGAAAGGTTTTACTGTGATTTTCATATCCTTTTGTGGGCACGACCAATCAAATCAATAGATTGATGATGATAAAATTGTTGAGGATACACAAAAATGCAAGGATAGTGTTTAATCAACACAAGGATTAGGATGGATATCCCAAGATGTTGAGCGATTGATTGGATTCAATTGATCAATATTGATGATGATAAAATTGTTAAGGATACATAACAATGACAAGATAGTGTTAAGCAACACAAGGACTAGGAAGGATACCTCGAGATGATGATGGATTCATTGGATTTGATTGATCAAGATTTTGAAGCTTGGTTTGGAACAAAATATGTTTGGATGATTTGATGTGAGGATGAAGCATGCATTAGATATGACTGATATTGATTGTTTGGATTGATGTTCGATGAAAGATAAAGCTTGATAAAGAATATCTTCTTGTGAAAATATGCCATGGGCTAGTGATTTGGATTTTGGCTCACAAATTTTTTGACCAATTTGATTTCATGTTTGCCAATGTTCATATCACCACATAAGTTGGAAGATATAGATCAAGATTTATTCCCGAAGAAAGATGTAAATATCTTCCCCCAGTGTCTAGCAATGTAAGGAATGTCATGGATGGATGCTTAGATAGGTGTGTGGACGGATGGATATGGTAAGCATGCAAAGGATGCTAAGGATTATCTTGTGATAGGATAGGGTGTTCAGATAAAGAATGCTCATTTGGATAATGTTTCATGGCTTAGATAATTTTGGATCAATGAAAATGACTGATGTCAAGATGTTTACTAGAAGCAAGCATAGAGTGTGCACCAAAATTTTTCAAGATCAAGATAACTTGGACTATGTAAGCAGGTGGATGAAAATGGATTGGATAAATAGTTCATGGATGAATGGATTTATTATGGCTGAGATGGATGGATTTTTGGATTTATTATGGATGGGATGAGATGCTTCCACCTAAAATGGTGCACATAGATGCTTGATTCTACACATGATGCTTATTTTTCAGGTTTTCATTGTGGTACTTGTCGAAAGTGCCGCCCATGTGGTTTTCACTAGAGGACAATTTTTTCTTTACTATTTTCAATCCTTTTTCTGATATTTTTTTGGATTTTCATATTTTTGATTTTTTCTGAAATATTTTAAGCTCATACTAAACCACCTATTTGTGCCAATGTAGATGCTTCTATCATAATGTACCATTGATTTCCTTCTTGAAGAAGCTACCTTGCCAAGATAAGTGCACTTGAAAGCAACTTTTCAAATTCCTGATCTACTTTTTTGATACTGGAGTTAACTCTGTCTTTAGGTGCACATCGTAATAGAGTGCCTTTTGAATCCTTATGCTGAAGGGTCATTGCCAACACATGGTCACTATGAGAATTGGATATCATGCATGGAGGCATGGATGGAGTGTGTTCAGGAATAAAAGATGGATTGGTTGACACTTTGGAAGGTTTGACTTTTGAAACTTGGGAAGATGAGCAATGATGGGTGGATACAAAAGTGTGCTTGGAATTAGGACCAACTACTTAATATAATTTGTACATCGCTTGAGATGCTTGCTTTTACTTTTGTGGAAATTTTTGATTGATTCTTTTCCCTTTTTTATTTTGCCCCGTAGTTTTTTTGACTAATGGAGTTTGATAGGGATAATCTTTCTTTGTATTATTTGGTATCCATGTGTATTTGATTTGTCCATTATGCTCCTCAACTTCTTTTTCTTTTATGATTTTTTTCTTGCTTTGATTCAAATATTTTTTTTGATGTTGGTCCCAATTCATGGATGGAGTGATGGGTGGATGAAGATTCGTGATGTGGATGATTGTAGTATTGACATTGGTTTTATCATAAGGATTCTTCATGCTCCCTGTGTTGATGTTGGCTTGAGACATAGTTGCCCCCAGTATAGTGGTAGTGGCACCTTCATTCCTTGATTTTTCTTGTTTTGAGATGTCTTGTTCAGTAAGCATGCTTTGATAAATGACCACTGTAGATGACATTATTTCAATTTACTGCCCTCCTAACTTTGGAATATTCTATTCTATCTAACATATTTCCTTGAGTGGATAATACTGGATATCTTCATACATGATGTCCTTAGTATGAATTTGGGATATATCTTATCCTAGTGTTGACAACTCAGTTTGACTATAGGAATCAATAATCATCTCTCTTTGTGTAATAATGTTAGGAATAAAGGAATCTTGTTCTAAATGAAGATCATCTGCATGTTAATCCATAGAAAGCATCTCATGGGTAGACAAAGGAGTATGTGCTATGTGGATGTGATCATCATTTGTGACATCTTGTATAGATAGGAGAGTTCCCATTCGATCATTGTAGTATCTTGGAGATATGAATTCTTAATCTTGAATTATTTCAAAATTGCTTTTGACATGCTTTGGATCAAGTTCTTGACATGGGTTCATTTTAAAGGATGGATTGCTTACAAAGGGTTCTTGGACATCATCATTAGGCATGGGAAGTGGCTCAATATCCTCTTGATCTTTGAGTGGACTTGGATCAAATATTGAGTTGAGTCCATCCCTTTTGTAGCCATGAGGTCAAAGGATGTCAATATGTCTTGGGAAGGACCATTGTTAGACTTTGGTGAAAGATGTTGATCATGATTTGGAATAAATTCTTGAGATATGTTCTCTAACTCATTAGATAATGTAGAGACATTTTCAACATAATCATTGGTTGATGGATCGTTGATTATGTCAATAGGATCAAATAACTCCAACACTCCTTGAAATAAATGACTAAAAAGTGGCTCTTGATGTATGGTGAGTTGGTCATTGGATGAGGTGGAAAAATCTTCATTGTGTTCATTGATGGATAGGTCTTGCTCATTATTTTCAACAATTGTGGTGGAGAGATTGTCAATGCTATCACTAGTGGTCGAATCTTAATCATTGTCCCAAATAGTGATTATATTTTGATCAATGAGGTCTTGGATGAGATTTTTGAGTTGAATACAATCCAATGTTGTGTGTCCCTTTATTTTGTGAAAATCACAATTTCACTAAGGGTTCTTGATAGTTCTCATAGACAGGTATTTTAATGAGATTTCCCTACACCGACTATTGCATGACTGATTCGATTGGTTTCCCAAGTGGTGTGTATTCTTGTTTGTTACACTGTAAGACTTGTACTTTAAATTGACCTTGTGGTGATTGATTTTGGAGATGTGATGATTTATCTTTGAGATGTGGTGGTTTGATTTGTTGTTGATGTTTTTGATCTTGATATCCAATTTCTTGACATTGGAGATATTGTTCTTGATGTGGTTGTGGACACAACTCAATGCTTTGATGACATGGTTCAACCAATGGAAGAGTGTATTGATTTTGGAGTGAAGATGTGTCTTGGTGGAATGAATCAATTAGTTTGGCAAGTGAAGGAAGTTGATCCAATGAAATTTGATCTTGTTTTTTATTTTGACTCCCTTGATATAGTTGATTTGGTTTTCTTCAATCAAATTTGGAATGTGCACTTGTGGTGTTTGCATGGGATCATGGAAAAATTGATTTTGGATAATGTTTTGATTTGGGGTGATGTTTGGATTTGGCATTATAGGTTGAAATTGAACATTGTTGTGGTTGGGAACCATATTGCCTTGATTTAGGTAACTTTGATTTTGCATGTTGTTACCTTGACTTGGATCAATACATGGAATCGTTAACATCTTGTTTGGAATTTGAACAACATTTGTATGATTTGTGAACATATCTATCCCAAAGTTTGCCAAGTGTGGATTTGAAATGTTCATGTTTGGAAAAATTGTAATTGGCATGTTCACATTTGGAATGTATGGATTTGGTGGGATGATGTTGTTTCGAAGACTCATGCATTGATTGTTTGGTTGATAGATTTGTAGGTTTGGACTTGGATTTAAATCTAGCATCGAGAAAGGTGCTCCAAACTCTTGACTGGGCATCCTCACATTTGTGGTACCATCGAGGTTTGTAGGAGATACTGATCCCATGTACAAATTGTATAATTGTGAGTGTTGATAATCAATTTGCATTTCAAGGCTTTAATACTTTGGTTGGTTTAGACTGCTCATGATGTATGGATCAAGTTGATATTCCATGTTCTTCTTGTGTTTTCACCTTATTGACTTCTAAGGGGTTTAGGACCAATGATGAGATGAAGGATGAAAAGGGTGAATGATATGGGTGTTGAATGTTTAGGAACTTTGGATCAATGCTGTACTTTTAGGATTTGATTTTGATTGGTTTGATTTGGATAATGAACTTGTAAACCCTAAGATGCTAGATGTGATCTTTAGGATAAACCTATTCAAAGAGGTTATAATCTAACTGTGGGAGGAAGGATTCATCCAAACACACCTAACTAAACAAGTGGTTTTGATTTGGTTTAAGGATGTACCCAAGTCTAGATAATGATGTTTCCAAAGCTCTAAATTTTTTTGTCGGATGAGATGATAAATTTTCTGGGACGGATGAAGTGTTTGATTTTTATCCTAAATGAACCTAAGAAGGACCTTGTTTACAAGACCAAGATAGTGAACATGTTTTTCCCTAAGAGTAGTTCAAACTGAAAGACAAATGCTTGCATGAAAACCATATGACCCAAAGATGCCAAACACATGTGCGGGGTCCAATTTTTTCTTAACTTTTCTTAATGAGTTCTTTTTACCACAAAAAATTCTTGATTAGCTTTTGAAACTAGATGTCCAATGTCCTAATTCTCTTTCATCCCACAAAGTGTATTATGTGGAAATAAAGGAAATAAAGGCAAAGTTTACCTAATGTTGACTCTAGTAGGAGAAAATTGAGATGAAATATTAATGCTTAGAAGCCTCTAAGGATGATAATCCCAAGGGCAAGCAATAGCATGTGAATTTGTTCAAGGGTATTTGATTCTCCTAAAGGGTTTGAGATTTGATGCTCATGTTGAATGTTTGTTTTCCAATGTTTTCAATCAAGAAATGTGTTTTGATTTCAAGAACAATCACATCCCTATGGATATTTGAGATAGTATTTGTTGAGTTCCCACTTGGACAAGTCCAATTACACCTAATTTTAGTGAATGGTTAGATGCTTGACCACACAGGCTCCCCCTTACAGTGCACTCACTTCTCGGGTTAGCCAAGCATTAGTACCCATGAATCTCCCATGGCATACTTTCCATCTTGAATAAAAGTTGTAAAAGTGTGGGGTAGCTTCAGAATGACCATTCTTACACCAACAAATAGATAGGGATTTTGGCCTTTCTGAATGGTGTAGGAGCACCTACACCTCATCCTTCAGTTTTGATTATTATATGGTGAATTATGGTTAGTTGGTTAGTAAAATTATTTTTTAGGTATTTTGTCATGAATAAGTTCTAACAAGACCATCAAGCATATTATAGGGCGAGTTTTGAGTTTTGGAGTCAAAATGTGAAATATTGTAATCTTGTACTAAATGTTGTCATGTAAGCCTTGAGAAGGAAAAATCCAAAATTTGTGCATGGATATGCAAGGTTGAGATTTAAATGTTGTAATAAGGCTATTTTTAATCCATTAGAGTGGTTTTAGGAGTCATAAGAGTTTAGGATTAAACGTTGCTTCATAAAATGCAAAGTTGTCATGTTGACCATATGATGTAATCTCATTTTAATGTTGTAAACACCTTAACAACGGCTCCTTTACTAAAAAATTAGTTAAAGGAAATTGGGGAGGATGGGAACATGTTTATAAAGCCTCCATTGGGTCAAGGCATGAAGGTTGTTGAAGTTTTGAAGCACCAATACAAAGAAAACTCTATTATTTTCTATGTTTACAACATTTTTTCCTATTCTTGTGCATGGTGTGGTTTGGTACTTAACTGTATGGACTTCTAATGTATATGTATTGAAAGAGGGAAGAGTTTTATTTCTTTTTGCGGTGATTTTAGTTAATTTCATCAAGTATTGAGTAAGTTACATCAATTTTAGTGACAGTCAGTATGAAACCTTGCAAAATAAGGGTTTGGTCACCAAAATGGATGTGACTCCCATTTCCATCATGGGAAAAATATGAAACTTGGTGGATTTGGTAGATTTAGGACTCCTTTACATGCTGAAATTTTTTTTAGAGTGAAAAATGGAGGTTTGAAAAAGTTATGTGATGCCCTAGGTCTAGTTTTTTCCTTGTACAGTCTAAAATGTGATCATTTGAATACATTATTTGTTATTTGCTGATTACTTGAGGAAATAAAATGGATGAAAATCATGGAATAGGTCTTGGGGAATCTGTTGGAGTCTTTTAAAGGAATTAGGGGTGTTGGGGTGTTCCTTGACAAGTTGAAAGCTTCCTTGTACAGGCCTAGTTAAGCCTTGTTTATGGCTTGTAAATCAATATTTTGATACATTTGTCTTGGGTGTTTGATCCTATGATTTTGGGAAGTTGTGGAGGATGGTGTTAGGAGTCTAAAACCATGTTTCATGGTCTGGTTAATTCCTTTAATCAGATTTTATTTTGACTATCCTATTTGTGAATGTTACAAAGTTGTATGGGCTTGTGTAGGAGCGATGGAAGAATGGATGTTTTTGGGTGCAAGGTCTATTTGTTTGGTCATGTTGTGTTGTATTAAGAGTTTTTACATCATCCCCAAGTCATGTTGAAATTTTTGGTTGTTTGAGTCAAGTTGAGTGGTCAAGTTGAGTGGTCAAGTTGATTGTTGAGGGGAATAGTGAAGTTGATGTG
This sequence comes from Sequoia sempervirens, assembly GCA_007258455.2. Taxonomy (NCBI): domain Eukaryota; kingdom Viridiplantae; phylum Streptophyta; class Pinopsida; order Cupressales; family Cupressaceae; genus Sequoia; species Sequoia sempervirens. The sequence continues at coordinate 95,171,854 of VDFB02256132.1, read as the reverse complement.
TTCATATAGAGTATTTGAGAGAAGCATTTGGGAAAAGGTATTGCTTCCCTACCACTCTGCATCAAAGTGGTATTAGAGATTTAGGGATAGGATCCCTTGTTGGTTATTTGTTTGGTTTTTGCAAGTTGAATAAGAAGGTGAAGAGGCAAGGTTGACAATATTCCTCCAAAGAAGAATGATATGGCTAAAGAGATGAAGAAATGAAGGAAAGACATGCTAAGGAACTCAGAGAGTTGGAAGAAAGGATCATAGCCTTGGAGACAAGCAAAAGAAGGGATGTTGAAGAAAGTGAGATAGAAGAAGAGGAAGATGATGAGTTTGATGATGTGGAAGAAGAGCTTACTCCAGAGGATCAAAGAATTGCAAAGTTGTTGAAGGTAGTGAAGGGTGACAAGCCTAAGGTAAAACTTGATGTTCCTAAGTATGGTGGTAGTTTAAATGATGAAGAATTACTTGATTGGATTGATGCATTAGATAATCATTTTGAATGTGATGAGGTTCCTGAAGAGCAAAGAGTCAAGATTGAAAATACTAAGTTGTAGGGCCATGCTTTGGTATGGTGGGATTACTTTCAATCTGAGAGGAAACAAGGAAATTCTAAGATCACATCATGGGACAAGATGATATCAAAACTCAAAGGTAAATTATTACCCAAAGATCACCAAGTTCAAATGTTTCAAAAATTGTAAACTTTGAGGCAAAGGGAAATGGATATCAAGTCCTATACTGAGGAGTTTTATAAACTAAGTTTAAGGTCTGGTCATCATGAGAATGAGGATGAAAAAGTTGCTAGATATGTAGGTGGTTTGGGGCTTAACATACAAGATGAATTGGTTTTGGCTAACCCTAGGAGTGGAGAGGATTGTTATCAAATGGCAATTAGGGTGGACGAGAAGCTTAAAAGGAGACAAGAGAAATTAGTGAGAGGAAGAGGCGGTCCTAGTGCAAGAGGAAGAGGAATACCTTCTACATCAAAGCAGCCAAATGAAGATCAAGAAGGAGCAAACAAAGATAAAGATCACAATGTTGATTCTAGAGGTGGTTTTGGTTTTAGAGGTAGAGGAAGGTTTGGTATTGGTAGAGGTTCTAAAGATTTTGCAGGAAGGTGCTACACATGCAATGAGTTTTTCAATCCTTCATGGAAATGTCCTAAGAGGGTTGCTAGTTCATCAAGTAGAGACAAGAAGATTGATAGGAGAGTATAGTTGGTTCAGGAAGAGGAATGTGAAAGTCATTGTTCCACAAGTAAGAATGTAGATCCTAGGTTGGGAAAATGTTGATGGTAAGAAAGACAATCTTGAAAGCAGCAAAAGAGGAAGCACCTTTGCATAGGAAAAGTCTCTTCAAGACAAATTGTAAGTGCAAGGACAAGGTATGTAGAGTGGTCATTGATTCTGGCTCAACTAAAAACATGGTGTCATGTGAGATGGTAAACAAGTTAGGCTTGAAAATAATTCCTAATGAATGTCATTATAAAATTTCATGGTTGAATGATGACCAATCTTTATTGGTGAATGAAAAGGCTATTGTGGATTTTAAAATTGGTGGTTATCATGATAGTGTTGTTTGTGATGTGCTTCTAGTGGATTGTTGTCATCTCCTATTAGGTAGACCTTGGAAATATGACAAAAGAGCTTTGTATGATGGAAGGGAAAATACCTACAACATAGTTAACGACGGTCATTCTCTTGTGTTGAATCCTCTTGTATAAGATGTTAAAAGTAAGGAAAAGGTAATAATGTGTGGCAAGAAGGAACCTATAAATGCGATAAAGGAAAACAAATATTATGATCACGTAATCAGTTCTAGGACTGAAAATGTAGGGATAACAAATGTAAAGGAAAATATAGAGGTAAATAAGGTGAGGACAGTGGGTTTGCATGATAATGTGCTAGTAGGAACCATTGAATGCATTGTAGTCAAGAGAATGGTTGAGAAACAAAAAATTTTTGTAGGTGCAAAGGTATATAAGCTTGATTTGACAGTGGTAAATCAAGGTAAACAAGGAAGAAAAGATAGTTGCAAGCATGAGGAGAACAAAGACAAGAAGATACATCACAAAGTTACTAATCCATATTTTTTTGCAGGTTTAGACCATCATAAACCATCAAATCTTGGTCACAGAAAAGGTGAAAGACTATTTGCAGGTTTGAGGATAGAAGAAAAGGTAAATACACATGTGAATACATTCAAAAATGTTTGAAGTATAGGGAAGTTTTTTGTTCTAGTCTACATGAACCAACACAATAGGTGCACCTAGATCTTTGACCTGTCTTCTCTTTGCATGACCGAAACTAATACATTTTGATCCCTTAGTAGTCAATCCTTCTGAAACATGGCCATCAACGACTACAGTGGACCCTCTTGGGGACTGTTGGGTCCTTTTTCATTTAATTTTGACACTGGACGAGGATGAACTTGTAAGTCCCTTCACCTTGAATCTCTCTAACTATCATATTCTCGAGATCAAGAAGTGGATTCTCAAGGTCAAGAAGCCCAACATGGAACTTGTTCCTCGTCAATCTCATGGCTAGTATTTGGATTGTTGTTTTCAAAGTTAGCCTCTTGATCATAAATTTCCTTGAACTCCTAATCATATGGCTGCAAGTTACCAAATAGGGCACTTGGTCATTTCATCTCCTCTCGAGCTCTCCAAAAATATTCATGTTTCCTCTTCGACCATCCCCTGCACTTCAACTGCATGTTGAGGGGTTTTCCCATCTAGATGTTCCTCTAATACTCTACATGAGGCTCATAGAAATTTAGCCATTTGGTCACTTGAGTGGGATGCAAGCCAAGTCAATAGATATATATCTCGCTTCTCCTGAGTCAAATTTCTCCTTCTCTCAAAATATTCTTGATTCTCATGTTTCAAATGATAGTGCTTTATCGGGTTGTATTCCCACTCATCACAAATGAGAACTAAGCCTAAGGCTTCAAATAGATTAGTGAGCTCACCCTTAGCTTTCCACTTATTTAGCATCACCTAACAGTTAGCAATTGAGAGGGGAAATGAATATATCTTTTTTTTGTTTCTTCCAGTGTCATAAATGTTGTTGACAATGGTTACCTAACGGAATGCCTCCAACGTGAAAACTCTATCTGTTACAAATCTGGGAAGTCAGAAAGGCTCCCTGGTGAAACTATGAAATCTGATAAATGTGAAATCCTCACCCAGGAAATAATCCATTAGGGTTGGCCAATCTTCCATCTTTTATATAACCTTAGGATAAAATAGCCAATATAATGTGGTAATAGGTCTTGAAGCACCGGCCTTAGAAAATGGTCTATTGTGTTTCCAAAAAATGTATAGTTGACATTTTTATGCTCATTTGAGTCTCTCTCATGGACTTTGGCTTGATTTTTCCTAGATTTAATGTTGTAATGTGGTCAACACATTCAAATTAGGTCTTAAATCCTTAAGAATCATTAAGACTTCTAGGTTGTCTTGTAAAAGTGTTGTGGAGTGTTGTAACCCACTTTCACACTTTTCTAGGACCCTTTCATTATAATTCACTTAAATAACCCATTTTTATCACTTACCAAGTCTTATTTCAGAGTGTTGTAAAGATTTGTAACAAACTCTCATGATTTTCTAGACTTGTCATCATTAATTCAACCCTTTCTCATGTTTAAATGACCCCTTAATACACTTTCTAGCCATACTTAAGCATATTTTTAAGAATATTTTTATTAAACAATGTTATATACACTTTAATTTCTAAAACCTAGTAAAATTTCCCTAGTGGGACCAAGTCACCACTTGGGGCGAGTTAGTCCCACTGGGCACAAAAATCAAAATAATTTCAATTTTTTGGTGGGATTTTATTCTCTTACCCTTGAGGTCAACCTTTGATGTGCTATTTTCAGAAAATATTAGAAAATAAAGTACAAATAAAGGGTTTTTCCTCTCATTTTAACTCCCATTCATTCAAGCATTCATTCACTTAATAAATCAAGCAATTATCAAGCTTTCAAGCACTATAAACATCATCAATCCATCCACTGGAGAACTTTATTGCATATCTTCAGGTTTCTACATCAAGGATTTGGTGAGTTTATGACATTGCATTTTGTTTATTCATCATTCTATCTTTATTTCATTTCATTATCTAGGTTTTGATTACCAAAGTGGAGTTTGACCAAGGCAAACCCCTAGACTCTAACCCTTAACCCTTTTTCCCCTCTTTGTGTATGTGTTTGTAGACCTTCTATGTAGATTTTTCAAGGAGTTTGGTGTTAAAAAGTGGTCAACAATCTATCAAAGTTAACAAAACCCTAATTGAACCTTGTAGATCCATTTCAACCCATTTTCTATAGAATCTAGATCAGACATCTGTTAGAAAAGGAAGTGCAAACCAAAAGCTACAAAATCTTGCCCTAAATTTTCACAAATTCCTAGGTGGACTAAGTTGCCATCTATGGTGAATTAGTCCCACTACCAGGCCTAAAAAATGATTTTTTACATTTCTGAGTACCCATTTGGTAGATTCCTATTTTGGAAAATTTTCCTCGAAATTGAACTAAGTCACCCAACTTGGCGTAAGTGTCCCAGTCAACATTTCCAGTCAAATTTGCAAGATTTCAGAGCCCATCTACATCAAAATTCGGACTCTAGGTGCACCTCGCCAATATTGTTTAATTTTGCTATTGTTTACTTGCATTCTTAGGTATTTTTGCATACATCATTGTGTTTTCTAGCACTTTGCATTTCTTAGGTTTAGCATTGATAATCATATTTCCTTTTTTCAATTTATTGCATTAGACATCATAATTAGGCATATTGCATCCATCCATACATTAATCTTGAGTGTATAAATTACCATTTTGGGTTCATTTCTCTCCTTTTAGGTGAAAAACCCTAGAAGTGTTAGAGAAGCATTGGACACCCAAAATCAATGTCCACATCTGCAAACTGATAATAATCCCCTATTCTTGAAAGCATATGGGTCCACATAGAAACTAGTTGGAGATAGCCCCTTACATCCAACTTAGAGACTGGTACATTCCTCTCCAGCCACACAAAACTTTGATGCAAAACTAAATGAGCCAAGAAAGAAGAATACCTAAATTTAGACTAAGTACTATAATTGTTCATCTAGTCTAGCATGTTTCCAACTATAACCTCAAAAAAATCATAGTACCTTTGGTTATTTTCTCTTTTGAGCATGAAAGCTAGGCCAAACTAAAAAGGATTGGCCTCCTCATCATTATCAAGGCCAAAAACCCATGCCAACATCGAGAACACATACTGTGTGTCCTTAAATTTCTTACATGAAAGAGGAAATATGAGATGAGCTCTCTTCAACCATTCCTTTGCCTCATCCTCATAAAAAAAAAATCGTAGCCATTTCTTCCACGAAGAGTTCCATTTATTCTTCATCAAAATGTTCAACACCCTAGGTCATAGGGATACACAACATATCTCGTATGGTTTTGGAAAAAATAGCAACTTTGATCCTACTACCCTCAATGGCTTCTATCCTTTTGTTGAATCTTTTGGCACTTGCATCGACCAACTCTGGGCATGGATGTATAGCAGGCAATATGAACTGTGGGAGACCACAATTCCAGAGTTGAGATGAAAAACCCTCTTATGGTCCATGCTCCACCATTCCTTGAAATGTGGCTTCCCTAAAACTTTTAGGGTTTGCTGATAACTTGGGGTCAAAAATAATTTCAACTATATACTACATCACCTCTCTTGGGACGCGTCTATTAGGTAATACCTTCCTAGAGAACTCAAAATGTCGCTCCTCTTGTGTTGGGGTGTTGGCAAACAAGTTGTGCCCAGAAATATTAGCTAACCAAGCCTTTTGTTTGAAACTACAACTTTTTCTACCAGAGGTGGATGGTTGTTCCATGGATGTATCAGGAAGTTATAGAGAATTTCCTAAATGAAAGCAACCACTTTCCTTTTCCTTCTTTAGAAAAAAACTACTTTTGAGTGCAATTAATTCCTTGCTTATACATGTAGTTAAGGCTACATCATTATTGTTGGTCCATTAAATGTTGCCACCAAGGCGATACATGTGGATTTGAGATCTGTATCCCTTGGGAATGCCAAAAACATTGTGAGAATGGACTTAGTACATTATCTCCTCCACCTCTCTTACAAATAAACTCATTGCATTGAAAAGCACACTTTTTGCTATGTGAAACTGTTGAAGTGATGCAAGGTACCCTTAAAAAGATGTGACCATTAATTTTTCAGAGCTTAGCATGGTAATCCATGTCTTTTCTTATTAACAAGCTGGTTGGTGCTGATCATGGCAAAGGACACATGTCAACAATCAACATACAGGGGCATTTACTCCCAACACCCAAATTTAATTCTCAAGACATTGTTTTAGATTCTCTGTATAATTTATCCACCTTTCTCCATTTTTCCTTGATATTTTCCCATTATCGTTTGGCCAAAAATAGACCATCCATTTGTTGAGTTCATTGGCTTCACTTTTTTATATATAGCTATGCCACCTTATGCAATATTCATTCGAGAATGTAGCTTCTTATGTTTAGCAAGCTTTTCATTGTCTTCCATTCTTCCATAGTTGGCTGCTCTTTTAGAATGTTTATTCGCTTGGGAAATCTTATTTGTCTCCTCCCATAGAGGCCACAATATTGCTTCATAGGAGAGTTCACTAGTGACTGAATTAAGCGACTAGTGAAGAAATGTGGCTTCCTTGCCATGGTCACGTTCAAGTTGGTAGTTGGCCAGTACTTCATTAACAATGAGAACCAGCACTGAAGCAACTGCAACACCCTTTCCTACTTCATGGCCTCACTGCTTGACCTGAACATGGCCAAGCCTATGATAATTGCATTGTGCCACTAGATGTCCAATGTTTCTCTGATGGAAGGTATTAGCGAGATAGTGCAAGTGGGAATCCCTAGCATTAGTATCCCAAGTGTCATTGATCTTCACAAGCACGTGGACTTTGGGATAGATGTACCTTGGTTGCCCTTCCTTTTTGAATTCCATAGAATGGACCTTGAGACGCACTGCTGCTCTTCTCAACCAGTAGCCACCTATCTGCTGTAGGAGTATGGCATGGAGCATGTTCTGGGACTTTCCTGGAGGAAGCACTTCGACTTCCTGGTGTAGAGTCATGGTGAGTAGGTCTTGGGTCTGTGTCATGTGGAGCCCGTCTGTGTTGTGTGTTTAGCCCATTTTTGTGCCTTGATAGACAAAAAGAAGAAGAATAAGAACTCAATAATGAGCCCTTTTTAACTTCTTGGTTAATGGCTAGAGGCTATTCTTTACTATTTTTTGTACATTGCCTCCTTTTCCCATCTTTTTTCCCTGCTACTCTTTTTGGGTTTGCTCGAGAGAGCCTCATGTTTAAATCTGAGCTTCAGGGCTTGCATTATATTGTAAATTTTTTGATGAATATAATATAACAAAACTTTTTTTTCTTTAGTGTTACTCTTGGATGGCTTATTCTCAAAATTTAAAACATATCTATAAATTTTTTATATATGGTACATAACTATTAATTTTTTTTAAAGAACTACATCCTTTAATGGAATAACTTCAGATAAATACTGTTCACTGGTATATCTAAAGTGTTTCCTTCCATATCTTCAAGTTCATATGCATTATTTTCCTTGCATGCATTGATTTGGAAGGATCCCTTCTATAGCACTTCAAATTTTGTGTGTTTTCCTCATTTTGAGTATGTTCATCATACTTTAGCACTAAGCTCCCCTCTTTGAATTCTGGTTTAGAGGTCTTTTTGTTGAACCATCACTTTACTATTTGTTCATGGTTGGTCATGGCTCCATAAGCCTTTTCTCTATCTTCCTCTAGTTTGAGGAGTTCTGCTAGTCGTTTTAGTAATTGTAAGGCAGGAATTTCTATTGAAATAGGTAACAATTCCTCTTTTTTGTACACCAGTTCATAAGGGTAGGTCTTCATAATTTTCTTGGGTGTAATTTGGTCTTCCCAAAGAGCATCTTGTAGATGGTTGTGCTAATCCCTTTGTCATTATGACCCAATACACTTGATTAACCTAATTATGTTTTTGTTGGTCGACTCTACTAACTTGTTTCCTTGTGGGTAGTAATTATATGAAGTTTTAAGGAAAATACCATACCTAATAACAAAATCTAACATCCCTAATCCAACAAAAGCTTAGGAATTTTCAGATATTATGGTCTTTGGTGGGTCAAATCTGGTTACTAGCTCTTTAAGAAAATTTATAATTTCCCCCTCTGTGGCATTTTTTAGGGCTATGGTCTCTATCCACCTTGTGAAGTAGTGGGTCACCATGAGGATCCACTTATTTCTAGCACTGGAAATAGGTTTTATCATTCTAATAAAATATAAAACCCATTGAGAAAAGGGTTCCTCGATTACAATTAGGCTCAGGGGAAGAGCAAAATTCTTTCTTTTGCCAACAAAAAATTGGCACTGGGTATACTTTTGCACCAAATGGTGTCTTCATAAAACATAGAGGGCCAATAATATCATGCTCACATTATATTTAAAGTGGTAGTCTTGGCAGATAAATGTCCACCCTCGGGACTTCGATGGAATTCATTGAGAGCTTTTTCTGCCTGTAACTTGTCTAAACATCGGAGCAATACACCATCATAACAATTTATTTTGAATAATATACCCTCAATTAATACATACCTAGTGCCTTGCAGTCGGTAGTATCACCTTTTATGAAATGAAAGGCTAGTTGAGTAGTACCCCTTTTGCATATACCATATTCAATCAGGCACCCAAGATTTAGTAGAATTGAATTGGTTTGAGTAGACTTAATCGGTCTCTTTTTCAGCTTTGGAACTTGATTCCTGTGCAATATATTCACACAGACCTCTTCCTCTAACTAGCTTGGTTGGTCTAATGTCCACATCATATTCTAGGATCTTGGTCATCTAATTTTCCCTTTTTTCTGTTATCTCACCTTCTATGATATATTCCCACACACTGGGATGCACCATGAGAATAGTGATCTTGTTGGCTGACACCAAGTGTCAGAACTTCTTTAAGCTTTTAACAATGGTAAAAGCTTGATTTTATACAAAATTGCACCTAGCTTCATAACCTTTAAGGGTCCTTGAGTCGAATGCAATAGGATGATCTCTATTATCTTCCTCACACTTCTTAGTGAGCACTGAAGCTATGCTATGTTGGCCACTATACACAGAGTGGAAAGTCTTTGGAAAAATCAGGGTTGACCAAGACTGGGGTGGCAGAGATGGTTGTCTTTAGTTGTTGAAAAGTTGCATTACCTTTAGGGGTGCATTTGAAAATCAGGTTTTTCTTCACCACCAGCGTGATTGGTCTCACAATGCCTACAAAATTTGATATGAATTTACTAAAAAAATTGATCTTCCCCATAAAGGATTGCAATCCCTTTTGGTTCACTGGCAAGGGTAATTCCATTATAGATCTAACCCTTTCAGGGTCTATTGCTAATCCTTCCTTAGACATCATAAAGCCAAGTAATTTTCCTTGAGGTACTCCGAAAACACATTTTTTGGGATTCAAAGAAATCCTAAACTTTTGGAATTTCTGGAAAGTCTTCTCCAGATGATCAAAGTGATCATCTTTTGATTTTGAAAAAACTATTAGGTCTTCTAGATATATTAGGATAATCAGGTTGATCAATCCCTTGAAAGCAACATTTATTTCCCATTGAAAAGTCACACCGGTATTTGAAATTTCAAATGACATTTTTGAATATGAAAACATTTTCCACTTAGTGGTAAACATTGTCTTATGTTGATCAAATTCCTTCACATATATTTGGTTATAGCCTAAGAAACCATCTAGAAATGAAAACATCTTTGATCCGACCATAGTCTGCAGGATTTGCTCCATCAATGGCAAGGGGTAATGATATTTTAACTAGGCTTTATTCATATCTTTGAAGTTGACACAAATCTTGATGTCTCCATTATTTTTTTGGAATGGTACCAAATTCAAAACTCAAGTGGAATGCTTGATTGGATATATGATTCTTGACCAATTTAGTGAGACCCTATGCCATCAATGCTTCAACCTTTAGATTGATTGGCCTTTTCTTTTTTTGGATAGGTTTAAATCCTTCTGCCAAGTCAATGGTATGTTGAATTTTGCATGGTTCATACCCTCTAAGATCATCATAGGTCCACGCGATAACTCTTTCATATTTGAAACATAGATCCTTCAGTCTTTTCTTGTCCTTGTAAGGAACTTCTTTTTTGACTTTTAACTTTCTGCCACTTTCAACATCAAGCTTTTCGTGGTCTCTAGCATGCACAATGAACCTTTTCTTGTATTTTCTCACATCTTCACAATCAAAGAGATTCTCTAGGGTAATTAATCCCCGAGGAAGCTTGTTCCCTTTTGACTAGATGACCTCCTCTTCGGGAAATTCTACTCCTAGTGGTGAATATTTAGAAGTCATTCCTCCTTTTTGTATGTGATGGAACCTTCAAATTTTTAAAATTTTGAATGTCCATGTTGAAAAATTTGATTTGCATACTCAAAAGTGCACCTACAAAATCTGCTCAAGTGGCCTACTTTGGAGGGTCATAAATCAAAGCCAGTTGATTTTAATTTCAAATCCTTCTGTAGGAATACTTAGGTGACATATGTGAACATGCATGTCAATTTTCAGCTCTCCATAATGAGTTTTGATAGTGTTTTGAAAAGAAAAGTTGGAGGGTTCTAAGACTCTTGTTGTTTGTGAACTTTCAGTTGTATGAAGTGGCCTTCTGTTAGAGTGGATATTTCACAACTGGATGATTTTCAAGACAAGAGGATTGTTTCTCTCCATTATCCCTACATTCATATGCTTCCTAGTCCATTTTTAGAGCCTCGTGATAAGATTTGATATTTTTACCAAGCCAAAAGCAAATGCAGTTTGTTCAGATTTTGCATCTGCATTTTTAGAATGTTTCAAGGAGGTCAAGCTTGACCCTCAATATCTTTTGAAGAATAATGATTAAGGGAAATACCTCTTGCACACATACTCTATGTAGCCAAATGACCTAGTGTGTCCTGTTGTAGCTCCCCAAGAGATGGCTTTATATTTTTTGAGCTAGTGACTTTTTGAGCCATAACTGGTTTTGAACAAGTGCAATTGTAGAAAAGTCTGACTAAGTAACTTTGATGTTGAATATCTTGCAGCTCATGACCTTTTTTTCCAATCCATTTATTGCATTGCATTCTTGGTTCAAATTTATGCATGCCTATGAATTTTCATGGCTCCAAGAGCTTGTTTGACTAGTTTTCTAGGGAAATTCTAGAATGCACTTGGCTAGTTTTGACTATAGTACAAATTGCCTCAAAAGAAAATTTTGATGTTCACCCAATTCATTTTTTCAACCCGAGATCATTCAAGAGCATCCTGAAGATCAATTAAAGATGATTTTTTTTTCCAAATGAAAAAAAAAATTCGGGCCCACATTGGCACCTGACATGCTTTCCCTAGTTTTGAAGTTGTAATGTTGCAATGTTACAAATGAGGACAACAATTCATTTATAATGATTCAAAAGGTAATATGCCTACATCAAGTAGAAAAATGAATTACAATGCACATGTATGATGGCTTATGTTATTATGGACATCTGTCAAAGCATAAAGGATGGAGGATTTGATGTAATTTTAATTGCCCTATTAAGTATGCAAGTGGATTGTGGAAGCACATATAAGGCAAGTAGCTTGTTTGATCAATTGACTCCAAGAATTTCAATGTCATGGAGCATAAAGGGGAAAAGGAGGTGGTGTTTTATTTGAGTTCCTATGGGATAAAGTTATAGCACTATTTATCCTAGCATGGTTGTTTGAACAGTTACAAGATATTGAAAATGGGTATGAGTTTGGGATGCTTCAATGCCATTTCTATATCTTCTTTGCTCCATAGAAAATAAGACACAAAGTATCAGTTTACCTGGAGGTAATGCTTCAATATCCCTCAACTCCTCTCAAGAGATGATAGACATGATATTATTAAGGAAGCAGCAGACAGATTAGGAAATAAATCAATTATCTTGGATTGCAACAATTTGAAAATGTAGTTGAAGCATTCAAGGTTGTCCAAGATATAATGAACAAGTGAGGTGAAGGGTCTCCCTAGCCTACTAGGGGTAGACTAGGGCCTATGTATGCTTGGATCCCATCCTGAAAAATAGATGCTAGATTTAGGGAAAGAATGACATTTGATGATTTTATACATGGGAAAGAAGCATTCTTTATGAGTGGAAGGGATGGAAATCTTTCAACAAGTGCAAGTTTTGCTTTGAGAAAACCAACTAGAGGAAATCATTGTGACAAGCAGAGAGAGGTGAATTCAATGTGGGAAAATTTAGCGCTTGAATTCTTTTCCTAAGGAAAACTTGCATTGGTTGTAAATATCAATTGAAGTATGAAGGAGGGAGTCATTTTGGTGCTGAAGATGCAAATATTTTATAAAAATTTGTTATTGAATAGGATTTCCACATTATGTGGATGCACATCTACTTCTTGTTGCCATGGATCAACCCTAGAGAAGTTGAATATAGGGATTAATGTGCATCAAATAAAATAAAATGTTGCACTGCTATTGAGATCACCACCATTTTGGCTAAAGGTGGTTTATTCCAATAAAGTCGTTGTTGGAAGAATATGTGTGTTTAATGTTGTGTGGGTAAAACTAGCACGTGTTTTCTTTGAAAAGAACACCATCAAATAGCCAAAGGGGATTTATTTGGTCTCATAAGGTTGAATCCAACACATAAGGATGGTGTATGCGCTTACAGTGAAAATATATCTAAGCTATTTGAGGAAATTCTAATCTGGCATTCAAACCCAAGTTATTTTGTAGGTTTGTGTTGAGTAAACAAATCCAATGCAAGAGTTTTCTATTGGCACCAAAGCCTACATCTCATTATAAATGGCCCGAACGCATAAGGAGTAGCACATTGGCCCCTCCTCAATACATGTTAGGTTGTGTTGGCATTGCAATGTAAATGATTTTAGTTTCAACGTTTCAATGGAAAGAATGGTCTACTAGTGATAGCTACAAAATAAGAAACGAGTCTTCCTTGCTAGCCTGTGAAGGTAGAGGTTGATGTCAGCATAGAGGCATGGGGGTATGGGGATTGATTTCTCCAAATAATATTTTTAAGACTTAAAAATGTTTTATTTTTGCTATTATGAGGTTTCCTCGCTAGATCGAGTGTTTCCATTATGCTGTGTGAAAATATAGCAGGTGTGCAGACTAAAGCAACACTGTTGGTGGGCCCATGGAGAAAAAATTTGTGGGAAATGTTTAAAAGAGGGTTATTTTTAATGATGATTTAAAAATACTAGGGTAAAGGTAAAGCATAGATGAATATATTTTTAAGAGCCAGATGGAGCAATTAAAGGGCTTTCAAATATTAATATAAAACAAATGTGCTCTAGGAAAACTATTAAAATGAAAGGCTCACAGGTAAATTGAGAAAAATGCATCTCGATGAAATATTTTAAATGTCTCCATGATAAATTTTATAATGTGGAGAGGTGATCCCACAATAGTGGTTTACAAATTTTGGCCAAACTGGACACTAAAATTATTATTTTTAACTAAATCTTCACATTCGGGCACCTATAGCAGCTAAACCGTGAGGAATTTGAAGATGATGCAAACTAGAGTCTCGTCACATTTTTTCTTTAGATTCAAAAAATATTTTTTTCAAAATTTTTGGAATCAGATTCCACTTCTATTTCCATCTCCCACGAAAATTGGTTTTTTTAAAAAAACAACATTTTTAAAAAGTAACACACACTGTATAACGCATAACTATTTTTCCATGAAGGATAAAATTCTAATTCTTTCAAATTTAGATTTGTAACTCTGATATCTAGTGCTTCCACTTGGTTAGATATTTTTTAATTGAATATTCTTTCTTTAATCAAGTTTTGAAATCAAACGAATTACAATTCAGACATAGCGCGACGGTATAACGTATAAATTTTTTTGTATATATCAAAATTAATTTTTATTTTTTTTGTTGGATCAAGGACTCCAATATCTAGTGCACTCATATTTTTCAATTTTTTTTTGATAATATACTATTTTTCCACATGTGCAGAACAAAGACCTTCATTTTTGGTGAAGAACCTATGTTTAATAAAACTAAAAAAAAAATGCATAATGAAATCAAAACATACAAAAATTATATTCTTTGGATAGCTCGTTCCGAGGACTATCTAATTCCAGAAGGGTTTCTAAAGAATTCTCCATTTTCATCCTCAACCTGAGCTCCGAAGCGTAAAAAAGTAGACTTTTTTGTGTGTCTCAAGAGGGAGATGAGGGGCAAGGGGGGTTCGAGCAAACCCCTAGAGGTTGCTCAAACTAGGGTTCGGCCAAACCAAGGTTCGAGCGAACCTCGTCAAGGGGTTTGCTCGAACCCCTTTGCTATGCATTTTTTTTTGTTTTTTGGTGGCCAAAATTTAAAGGGGTTCGCTCAAACATTGGTTCGAGTGAACCCTTAATGCATTTGGTTGAACCAGTAGGTTCGTACAAACCACCAAAATCACTTTTTTTGCTTTGGGGTCATTTTGTGTGAGTTTTCCTTGCTCACTTGAATTGTAAACCACTATGGTGGCTTCACCTGGAGTAATGTGTGATGCATGTGTTAAATATTTTTGCCCAAGAAATATTATTAAAATCCCTCATTATAAAGTTAAAGAACTTTATTTGTTCGGGAATAAAGGTGAAAAGAGTAGAATAAAAAGACTTTCATGGGAAGTTTATTTTCTTCATCTATGTAAAAGTGAAATATGGAGAAGTGCTTTTCACGAGAGAGCAAAGACAAAACTAGTTTTCACGTAGTAGGTAAAAAATGAACAAAGAGGTGAAATATTTTTGCAAAACAAAGGTATTTTTTGACTGTAGAATAAAGAGGAATGATGAATCTTTAGGGAAGGGAATATTTTTTTGTTAGAATCAAGGCAAGTGCAAGAGGCATGATTCAGAGTACAAATTAGGGATTCTCTTCAAGCAGTGTGAATTTATTCATCAACGAACCTGAATGTGCCAAGTGTCTTCTTCTAATGCGCATTTAGCATTTCTTTCTCTCTAAGTGAAAATTTTTGATTCATTGTAGTGAGTAGGGTATGTGCAGGATCATCATAGAAAAAATAGTCCCTTAAGTGGCAAAAAATTCAAATAAATTAGAGTTAGGAAACTTGACGTAAAAATTTGAATAATTTATCGATATTATTTCAAAAATATGTAAGAATAGAATTTGTAGCAAATTGAATGTTGTTTCTAAAATCCTAGGTTTATTTAAAAAAAAAAGTCTATTTGGTGAAAATTTTGAAATTTCAATGTGGTAGTACTTAAATTTCAGGGAAAAAATAAGTAGGTGTCTGTGTGACCACCCTAACCACAATAAAATGATAATATTTTTTATAAGATTTTAGAATAAGTAGAGGACTCATGTCCGGATGTGATGCATATTTTTTTATTATTTTTTTCCAAGTAAATAATTAATTATGATTTTTTATTACAATTTTAAAAATTTAAAAAGCTTGTATGTATGACGACCTTAACATGGTCAAAAATTCATGAAATTATTATTATTATTTTAATCCTATAATATGCGAAGCATAGAATGTGACGCATGTTTTAGATTTAAGAAATGTGATACTGTTTGAAAGCTATAATTTTTTTTCAATTAGCCTATCAATGAGGACTTTAGTTGTAATTCAAATAGAAAATGAATAATAATAATTTATTAAATTCAAAGTAAAGCATAATTTATATTTGTGGAAAGTTGAGAATCTCCTTAAAAACCCTTTTTGTTTCATCAATTTTGGGTAAAAAAAAAATCATCAGCCACATTCCCTACAGAGCATTTCAGGATTATTTTTTTTGTTGGAGTCTATCAATACACATGTATTTCTGATAAGCAATATTGGAAAAGTAATACATAATCATGAAAATTCAGAGCCATTTTCTCTCCTATGTGATTTTTTTATGAGTTATGAATAAATATAATCAATGATTGTTTTGTTCATCTACAGTGGTTTCCAATGGATGTGTAGTTCTGTTTTTTCCCATTAATTCAAGGAATTAATATAAATGCTTGAATGGAGCTATAGATTCATGTGAATTAAGTGCTAAGATTTTGATAAGAAGTTTTGGTTGAGAATAAAATGTTGATGTATTGTAATGTAGTAATGTCAAAGCTTAGATGATGTTGTGTTAAAATTTTATCAGGTAGTATAGGTGTTGAAATTGACTCCATTCCATGGATGAGGTACTCATCTAAGTGTTCTATTCATGTTACATTTTGTGGATTGATTCAACAGAGAATCACAAATATAAATCAATTTACTTATCAATCTCAATTTGTTTGTGTGTGGAGTTTAATGAATTATATCCCTCATGTTTAAATTAGGCATTACTATAGAGGTCAGGCAAGCCTCTAGAGTATTGTGTCTATTAAGCATCTAAAGGAGAATCATTTGTTTATAGTATTTTGGGTATTTTGGCACAAAAATGTATCTGTAAGCATATTGTTGGGGAGACCCACCTTGGTTTAACAGAGCCAGAAGTGCAGAAGGTTTCAATCTTTTGACTAAATTTTGTTCATTGGAAAAATTCATCTATGAGTCTAAATATGAGAAAGTGGCTATTCCTTAGGACACCTATTGATTTGGGAACCAATAGATTGGAGACTCTACTAGGGAGAACTTTGCATGTACAATTGTAGACTGTTACATCACAAAGTCAAGAATTTGGTGAATCTAAACATCTAGTTCAGATATTGAGAGATTTTCAAACTTGGAAGTGAGTTACAACAAAATTTCAAAGAATTTGTGTGACTTTTCTTTGGGAAAAGACCTAGATATAAATTTATCTTCAAATAGCTTCAAGTTGTTTGAAATTCAATCCTCTGTGAAGATAGGTGGTGACTCTTTCCAAAGAACCTGTTGAAGATTTGAAGAAAATCCCAGATCTAAAAAAGAATTTAGTCAAGAAGAAAGGTTAGAAACTACTCCAAGTTTTCAAGTATTCTCATAAATTTAAACAAAGTATTGTTATGTTTGAAAGCACTTTATGAGAAGTATTCAGGTCTTGAAATAATGTTGATTCCCTATTGAGTGAATTAAGCACCAAGAAATGGAATGATAGTTGTAATTTTTTCATACTTCTGAGCTATAATTTAAAGCTTCTATGTTGTAATGAAGAACTATGATTGTTCTTAAAATCTTCCCATTGGAGAGATCTTAGTTGTATTTGTATTTGAGCTATGTATTGTAAAATTTTAAGATCATGATAAAAGCAAGAAATATGGTAGTGATCAACTGTAGAGTTGATGTTTGAAGTTTGTAAAGGGGTGTAAGAAAATGTATCATTCACTTGTACATCCCTGTGGGGTGCATGACGTAAAAATGAGGAGTGTGCAGCCCCTATCATGTAATCAAAGAAGTTTCTTTGTGGAAAGATATAGACCATAGAATTTTATTGGTATTCAAGGTTTCCCAAACCCTGTTCCTAATGAAGTTAGGGAACGTTTGTGAATGTTCAAAGGGAAAAGATTAGAATCAACATCTCAACATCTGGAAGAATTTTCTGATTTGATGGGAGATTTTGAGATAAGTCATGAAGATGTTTTCATGAAGTTATATGTTCAATCTCTAAAGAAATATGCTAGAGATTGGTTTTCATATTTTCTAGTTTGTTTTATCTCTTCATGGAATGAGTTTATGGTAGCATTCATAGAATAGTTTCGAGAAAGAATTAATCCACATTCTGTGAGACAAAAAATTAATAACATCTAGAAAGAGGAAGATGAGTTAGTCCCAACTTTCAATCTCATATTTTCAAAAAAATTAGGTGATATTCCTGAGAGCCTAAGACCAAATAATGTAGCATGTCTAATTGTATATTTTGATGCATTTGATGAAGAAATGAGTTATCTATTAAGTGATAAAGATCCTACAACATTACATCAGGCATATCAAGTTGTTGTAGATATTGAGAACAATCTAAAATATTCAATGATGAAAGGATACATGGTTGCAAGTGTTGTCTATCCCAACACACCTCATGCAAATGGAATTCATGGATCAGCCAATAGAAATGACTATCAAGATGATAATGCTTATGTTGTTATGATTTTTCCATTACTACAACACACAAATCATAGTGAACT
This sequence comes from Sequoia sempervirens, assembly GCA_007258455.2. Classification (NCBI taxonomy): domain Eukaryota; kingdom Viridiplantae; phylum Streptophyta; class Pinopsida; order Cupressales; family Cupressaceae; genus Sequoia; species Sequoia sempervirens. The sequence continues at coordinate 95,153,718 of VDFB02256132.1, read as the reverse complement.
CCAAGTTGAACATCAACAAAATTTGAGCAAAGTTGATAAGATATCTTTTGTTCAAGAATTGTTTAACATGAAGAGGCGCAAGGAAGAATCACCTCATGATTTGTTCTCAATATTTTTTGATGCTTGTTCGAAGTCCCCAAAAACTTCAAGCCTAAGGATTCAACATGCATTGATTTATTTTGTGAAATCCTTGAGCCAGGGTTGAGTACCTTGTCAAAAAAATTGAAACCTCATAGTTTTGATTAGGTACTTGATTGGATAAATATTGTAGAAGGAGCCAAGTGTGACTATGCATGAAATATTATGTCTCAAGATGTTGATGGTAGCTATCCTATTGAGAAAAATTAGAAAACAATGCAAACAAGTGAAAATGGTATATCAGAAAATGAAGATCCATGTTGTATGGATGAAGATAGTGATTTTAATCAACCCACAAGCAACATATATGGAAATTTGTATACCAGTGATGAAGATAAAGATAAACTTGCAAGTGTTGCTGATTTTTCATCACAAATTTGTGGTCAAGATATTTAAGATGGATATCTAAGTATTCACTCTAAAAATTTTGAGCATAATTTATGTACTGATGAATTTTCTTGTGATGAAGATCATGATGAAAGTGAACTTGATTATTCTTTTGAGGGTTATGAATTCTCCTATGAGGATGAGCTAGAGGTGTTTTCTTCACATGAAGGATGCAGTGATATAAATGATGATGAAGTGACCTGTTCACAAGTAAATCAACAAGTTTCACAAGATGAATACTTGGAGTGTAGCCCGAGTTTTCTATCACTAGAACATACTGACTCAATGGATGATGATCAATTTCAAGATTAAAAATTGTGTGCTCATTATCTTGATCCTACACATAGTATTAGAAATGATAAAGATCTTGATTCAATGCTAACTATGATGCTGATGAAAGTGCTCATGACCCTATTGCTTATGACTATTTATATGAAGTAGATGAGGAGATGTCAACTATGCATGAAGAGGATGATGATGTACTCATGGATGAAAGAAGGGTTTCATTATTGAATGATCAGAATGTACATGATGATAAACACATGGATCTTGAATTAACATTATTACCAGTTGATAATATCAAAAAACTTGCTGATTTATCTAACAAAAAAAATTTAGAACGTGTTGATACCACATAACTTTTTGGTCAATGTATAGAAAAACCAAATGACTCAAACAATGGTGGATCTCATGTTAGTGAATGTGAAATGGAGTTCTTTATTGATGTTCCTTATCTTCACAATATGATTATGGACATGTTTTCATCTAATGAGGGAAGCATTTATGTGAAGGAAAACAAAGATGCTTGTTCAAGTGCTAATGAGTTTTTTTTTAAAAATAGTGATTCTTTGGTGCATAGGTCAATATTCCTATCAACTGATAATGCACATGAAGTCACTAGTGCACATAGAATTGTTTTTGTTGATCCTGTTAATCTTGAAAGTGATGGCATTCAAAGTGATTCAGGTATTGTGGGTGTTGGTAAATCTAATTTCTAGAACCTTAAAGAATGTGATGATGTGACTGATTTTTGTTGTTGGAATGATAATAAACCAACCCATGGTGCAATTTAGTTAAAGGAGATGTTTCAAATGTGTGAGAATTCTTTTCTTAACACACAATAGGATTGCACATTTTTCTTGAGACACAATATCTTCTTTAAGCATAATCATTATGAGGGGGTAGATAAATGTGATAAGACTATTCTTTCATATGGTCTCAATCATTATTCTCATATGCTAGCACTTGCTACAAAATCAGACAATGAAGGGATTGGCAATGATGCAACCTATGTCATTTGTTTTCCAAGTGACATTAAAGCTAAATTCAAAGGTAGCTTGACACTTGTGTTTGTGGGAATGTAGTAACTCAAGTTGTTGTGGTATTATAGAGGAAAGTGTGGATTGATGGAGATTGGTTCTTTCAACAAACTATTTTTTTACAAAGGAAAACATGGATTGTTCTTTTCATTTGGTGGCCTGGGGCCATCAAATGTAGTTTGAAAATTTGATCAAGACTCTGTCACCCAATGTTCTGGCACTTGGTATTCTCTCCAAGAGATCTAGAATCTTTCCATGCCCACAAGGGGCATGCATCCCTAGTTGGAGCCACTAATGGCACCTTCAGAATTTTCAAATTTTGAATTCCCATGTTGAAAATTTTGATTTGCATACTCAAAAGTGCAACTACAAAATATGTTCAAGTGACCTACTTTGGAGGGTCATAAATCAGAGCTAGTTGATTTTCATGTCAAATAATTTTGTGGGAATAATCATGTGATGTATGTGAACATGCCTATTATTTTTCAACTCCCCACAATGAGTTTTGATAGTGTTTTGAAATGAAAAGTTAGAGGGTTTTTAGACTGTTTTGTTGTTTATGAACTTTAGGTTCTATGAAGTGGCCTACTCTTTGAGTGGATATTTCACAACTGGATGATTTTCAAGACAAAAAGATTGTTTCTCTTCATTCTACCTACATTCATATGCTCCCTAGTTCAGTTTTAGAGCCTCATGATAAGATTTGATATTTTTACCAGGCTGAAAGCAAATGCAGTTTGTTCAGATTTTGCATTTGCATTTTCAGAATGTTTCAAGGTCAAGTTTGACCCTTAATATCTTTTGAAGAATGATGATTTAGGGAAATACATATTGAAAACATACTCAGTGTACCCAGATGACCTAGTGTGACCAATTTTCATTCCCCAGGATATGGTTTGGTATTTTTTTGAGGTGGTGACTTACTAAGCCATAATTGGTTTTGAACAAGTGCAGTTATAGAAGAGTCTGACTAAGCAACTTTAATGTTTAATATCTTGCACCTCGTGACTTTTTTTACTGATTCATTTATCACATTCCATTATCATTTCAAATGTCTACATGCATATGAATTTTCATGGCTCCAGGAGCTTGTTTGACTAGTTTTCCAGGGAAATTCTAGAGCCCACTTAGCTAGTTTTGACTACAGTACAAAGTGCCTGAAAAGCATATTCTGATGTCCACCCAGTTCAATTTTTCCACTCAGGATCATTCAAGGGCAACCCGAAGGTCAATTGAAGATGAAATTTGTTTCCAAATATTTTTTTTTTAGCTGGGCCCACAGGGGGCTTGACATGTTTTGCCCATTTTTGAAGTTGTAATGTTGCAATTGATGTTACAAATGAGGACAAAAATTCATTTATAATGATTCAAAAATTCATATGCCTACATAAAGTAGAAAAATGAATTACAAAGCACTTGTATGATGGCTTATGTTGTTATGGACATGTGTCAAAGCATAAAGGATGGAGGATTTGATGTTCTATTTCTAAGTGTCATGTTAAGTATGCAAGTGGATTGTGGAAGCACATATAAGGCAAGTAACTTGTTTGATCGATTGACTCCAAGAATGTCAGTATCCTGGAGTATAAAGGGGAAAAGGAGGTGGTTTTTTATTTGAGTTCCTATGGGATAAAGTTATAGCACTATTTATCCTGGCATGGTTGTTTGAATAGTTACAAGATATTTAAAATGGGTATGTTAGAGTTTGGGATGCTTCAGTGCCATTTCTATATCTTCTTTTCTCCATAGGAAATAAGACACAAAGTCTCCATTTACCTGGAGGTAATGCTTCAATATCCCTCAACTGCTCTCAAGAGATGAGAGACATGATATTATTAAGGAAATAGTAGAAGTATTAGGAAAGAAATCAATTATCTTAGATTGTAGCGATTTGAAAATGTAGATGAAGCATACAAGGCTGTCCAAGATATAATCAACAAGCGAGGTTGAGGGTCTCCCTAGCCTACTAGGGGCAGACTGGGGCCTATGTTTGCTCAGATCCCATCCTCATGAATAGATGTTGGATTTAGGGAAAGAATGGCATCTAATGATTCTATACATGGGAAAGAAGAATTCTTTATGTGTGGAAGGGATGGAAATCTTTCAACAAGTCCAAGTTTTGCTTCGAGAAAACCAACTATAGGAAATCATTTTGATAAGCAGAGAGAGGTGAATTTAATGTGGGAAAATCTAGTGCATGAATTCTTTTCATAAGGATAACTTTTTTTGGTTGTAAACATCCATCGGAGCATGAAGGGGGGAGTCGTTTTGGTGCTGAAGATGCAAATATTTTATACAAATTTGTTATTGACTAGGATTTCAACAAGATGTGGATGCACATCTAATTCTTGCTTCAATGGCTCAAGCTTGGAGAAGTTGAATTTAGGGATTAATGTGCATTATAGGAAATAAAATGTTGTGTTGTTATTGAGATCACCACCATGTTGGTTGAAGGTGGTTTATTCCAATAATTCCCCTGTTGGAAGAATGTGTGTTTGATGTTGTGTGGGTAAAACTAGCACATTTTTACTTTGCAAAGGGAATCATCAACTAGCTAAAGATGATTGATTTGGTCTCACAAGGGAGAATCTATCACATAAGGAAGGTGTATGCGCTTATAATGAAAATGCATCAAAATTGTTTGAGGAAATTCTATATGGGCATTCAAAACTGAGTTTTTTTGTAGCTCTATGCCAAGTAAAGGAATCCAATGTGGGAGTTTTGTGTTGGCACCAAAGCCTGCATCTCATTATAAATGGCCTGAATGCATAAGGAGTAGCATAGTGGCCCCTCCTCAATACATCTTAGGCTATGTTGGTGTTGTAATGCAAATGATTTCAATTTCAACATTTCACTGGCAAGAATTGTCTACAAGTGATAGCTGCAAAATGAGAAATGAGTCTTCCCCACTAGACTGTGAAGGTAGAGGTTGATGTGAGCATAGAGGCACAAGGGCACGGGGATTGGTTTCTCCAAATAATGTTTTTAAGATTGAAAAAATGTTTTATTTTTTCTATTGTGAGGTTTCCCCACCAACTTGAGTGTTTCTATATATGTCGCTTGAGAATATAGCGGGTGTGCGAGCTAAAGCCACATAGATTGTAAGCCCATGGAGAAACATTTTAAGGCAATGTTTAAAGGAGGATTATTTGTAACAATGAGTTAAAAATACTAAGGTAAAGGTAAAGCATGGGTGTATATTTTTAATAGCTAGATGGAGCAATTAAAAGGCTTTCAAAAATTAATATAAAACAAACGTGTTGGGAAAACTATTAAAATGAAAGACTCATAGGTAAATTGAGAAAAATACAGCTCAATGAAATATTTTCAATGTCTCCACGGTAAATTTTAAAATGTGGAGTAATGTTTGAGGCATGGGTAAAATATTTTTTTCCCCAGAAATATTATTAAAATACTTCATTATAAAGTTAGAGAACTTTATTTGTTGGGGAATAAAGATGAAAAGAGTAGAATAAAAAGAATTTCATAGGAAGTTTATTTTCCTTAGCTATGGAAAAGTAAAATATGGAGAAGGGATTTTCACGAGAGAGAAAAGACAGAACCAATTTTCACATAGTAGGTAGAACATGAACAAAAAGGTGAAATCTTTTTGCAAAACAAAGGTATTTTTCAACTACAGAATAAAGAGGAATGATGACTCTTCAGGGAAGGGAATATTTTTCTATTGCAGGCAGGGAAAATGCAAGAGGCGTGATTCAGAGTACAAATTAGGGCTTCTCTTCAAGCGGTGGGCAATTTTTCATCAATGAACTTGAGTGTGCCAAGTGTCTTCTTTTGATGCGCATTTAGGGTTTTGTTCTCCTTAAGTGAAAATTTATGACTCATTGTAGTGAGTTAGTTGTCCTGAAATTATTCACGGTGAACATTTGTAAGGTGAATATAGAGCATTTCAATTTTTTTTTTAGGTTGGAGTCTATCAATACACATGTATTTCTGATAAGCAATAATGGAAAAGTAATATAGAATGGTAAAAATTCAGAGCCATTTTCTATCCTATGTGCTTGTTTTATGAGTTATGAATAAATATAATCAATGATTGTTTTGTTCATCTCTAGTGGTTTCTAGTGGATGTGTAGTTTATTTCTTTCCCATTAATTCAATAAATTAATATAAATGATTGAATAGAGTTGTAGATTCATGTGAATTAAGTGCTAGGATTCTAATAAGAAGTTGTGGTTGAGAATAAAATGTTGATGTACTTTAATGCAGTAATGTCAAAGATTAGATGATGTTGTGTGTTAAAATGTTATTAGGTTGTATAGGTGTTGAAATTGACTCCGTTCCATGGATGAGGCACTGATCTAAGTTTGTTATTCATGTTACATTTAGGGGATTAATTTAGCAACAAATCAAAAATATAAATCAATTTACTTATCAATCTCAGTTTGTTTGTGTGGAGTTTAATGAATTATATCTCTCATGTTTAAATTAGGCATTACTGTAGAGGTCAGCTAATCCTTTAGAGTATTTTGTATGTTAATCATCAAAAGGAGAATCATCTATTTATAGTATTTTGGGTATTTTGGCACACAAAAGTATTTGTAAGCATACTATTGGGGACACCCACCTTGGTTTAATAGAGCTAGAAGTGCACAAGATTTATGTCTTTTGACTAAATCTTGTTTGTTGGCCAAATTCATCTTTAAGTCTGACTATGAGAAAGTGGCTATTTTTTAGGACTAGTTGAATCCGATGATTGGGAACCAATAGAATGAAAGCAACAATTTGAATTCCATCATTAAAACTTGCTAATTTTCATCATTGTTGGGAATTGAGGGTCGGAGGATGAATTGTACCGCATTCTGCTTGGTTGGATCAAAAGTTGGTTCAAATTGTGAACCAATAGAAGCCATCTAATCAGCGACACTCTTTTGAGATTGGGGAATAACTTGTATATTGAAGGCTTCAAATCTCTCAATTAAGTTCCAAATCTGATGTCTGTATGACCTCATCCTTGTATTTTTTGTAGTTGCTTGCCCACAGACCTAGCTCACGACTAGCTCTAAATATCTGAAATCTTGTACTCTCTTTATGCCTATTCATTCTACAAGGATCAGACCATGGACAAAGACCTAATATTTGGTATCATTGTTCAAGCATGAGAACCAAAAATGGTAAGCTTTAAGGGTCTCTAATCTTGTCAAAGACACTAGTCGGACACCCACTCCAGAGCCAACTTTACACTTGGCACCATCAAAATACAGGGTCCATAGACGATTATCTCTCAAATCATCACATTCCTCTTGATCTTTCATCAATTTCTAGAAGACCTGATCATTATCAAAAATCACATAGGTTCCTAGCCCTATTGCATGAAAGTTGTCAAATGGATCAGATTCAATGAATTGGTTGAATAACACTTCCTCTTTGGGGGTCTGATCACTTGTATCTTCTTCATCTTCCAACATTTCCACACATTATCTCTCCTACCAAGAGATGGAGGTATGCATTGCTTCAAAGCATAGGATTGCATTGTCTACAATGTGTTCAAGATGCAAAGATTCTGAAAAAATCTTCATCTTCACCCCATGCTTAGTTCTCAATATCAAATGGGACCAATTGAGCAGTAAGTATCAACAAAGCTTCACAGTGAAATCTCTTGAAAGACACATTCCAAAGACTAGAGGAATGTCTATCACTACTATTTCTTATGTGATTGTTTGGCTTGGACATGTGAAGGTTAGAGATAGATGTTTTATCTGATCAACTGTTGAAACCTTCTTCTTGCCTAGTTGCATGATTCCTTTCTCAAGGGGTTCATACTTAAGTTTCAAGGCATTGACCACATTTTTTGGCATGACAATTGTGCTAGCCCTCAAATCAATCATATTATTATGAAAAATCTTATCTCCAACAATAAGTGTTAAAAAGAATGGTGTGGGATTTGGCTTGCTTACCTTTTTCTCTTTTGCAGTGCTCACATTATTCATATAAGTTGCTAATTTCAGAACTTGAGGGGCTGACATGGATCCTTTGTCTCTGCTTTGGCCACATGATGGAATCGCATCTGTCTACGACATTTTTTATTCTTTCTTCAATGCTTCATGAAGCAATGTCTTTTGTTTGAGAATACATATGACGTTCCATAGAGATACATTGGCAGGTGCCTTCTTCAATTGTTCCACCATGTTAAGCATTCCAACTAGTTGGGTCTTGCGATTGAATGGTGGTATTTATCTCATTTTTAGAAGAAAATTTTCTATCATGAATGAGCTCGGTGCCTTGCTCACCTCTTTTTCTATCAATGACAAATTATGTGGCTATAGAATAGGTCAGACTCTGGGCAATGGAACCTACTTTTCTTGCAACAATGGTTGATGTGGCTGAGGGCATGAAAAAGCTGGTTGCACATATTCTCTCATGAGCCTTCTTTTGGATCTTATGTTGTAATATTATTGTATTTGTGGGGCACTATTCATTGGAGCTTCATTCATGAGCACTACATGTTCTTCCTCCATCCATGAAAACAACACTTGATTGTGTGTGATATCTAGCTCTTGCTCGAAGGAAATTCCTTACATTTGTACCTTGAAATGAGCATTTTCCATTTTGGAAGACTTATATTCATCCACATTCAGGAGCATGCCCTTGCTTCTTTGTTCCACTATCTTTTGTTGCATATTCCCCCTTGGACAATTTTGGTGCATATGGCTATCGCTATGTGGGAAGCACCATACATTCTCATCTTCCACCAAATTGTTCTAGCATGGAATCAACTCTTTACTCAAGCTATCTTTGACTGTCTATAGCAGCATGGTGACTAGAACTATCTGGTTTGCAGACATCGCCTATTGACTTCCTCCTTTGGAGGATCCTTGGTATGGATTTTGTTAATAAGATGGTTTTCCCCTGCCACAGGCTTGGGTGGTCTGCTTCATAGGTGTTGCTTTCTGTCATTTGATAATGACCAACTCGTTAACAAAAGTCTGCATGAAACTCTTCATGTCATTGATGTTCTCTACAATTGAGGAAGAACTTGACGTGCTTGTTTGGGTAGCAAGATACACATACATAGACTACAACATAACTAATGTCAATTATGTAGTAGGAGTGCTTAGAGAAGCTTCCCCCCATAGATCGTCAGAGATTTCTACAAATATAGGCATTAGAGGTCATGGCAGAAGCTTCCTGACATCAATTAAATTGTTTTCTACACACACAACCAACTCATATGCTTCAAGTAAGATATCACCTCCCATGGGTGTTATCATCACTACGATGTCCGAGTTGAGGGCCTTTAGATAGAACATGAATGCCATCACTACTTGGGGTCGGGTAGTCACAGGGATCTTTTGCTAGGTCTTGTGAAACTTGGTGTTAAAATCACTCATCGTATCTTGCAGAGCTCTCTTAGGGTCATCCCACAATAATGGGTTACACTTTTTGGCCAAACTTGACATTGAAATCGACATTTTAAGAGAAAACTTCACTTTTTGACACTTATAGTAGGTAAACTATTAGGAATTTGAAAATGATGTAAGCTAGTGATTTGTGAGATTTTTCTGTAGATTTTAAATGTATTTTTTTAAAAAAAATTGAAATTAAATTATAATTTTTTTGCGTCTCCTTTGATAACTAGTTTTTAATAGTAAAAAACATTTTTAAAAAGTGGTGTGTACTTCGGCTCACATAAATTTTTTTATATAAAGGATAAAATTCTGATTCTTTTGAATTTAGGTTGGTAACACAAGTATCTAGTGCTTTCATTTTGTTTCATAGCATTTTTTTGAATATTTTTCTTTTAATTAAGTTTTGAATTCAAAACATTTATAATTTAGACATAGGTGCACTTCAGCTCACATAAATTTTTTGGTATGTATTGAAATTCTATTTTTCTTTTTTTTTTTGGAATGAGGACATCAATACCTAGTTCGTATATATTTTTCAAATATTTTTCCTCAAATTTACTATTTTTCCACAATGGATTTTCACCGAGCTTGATGTTTAGTGAAAAACCTATGTATAGTAAAACTAAAAAATAAAATATAAAATATAAAATAAAAATATATTAAATTTATAATTGTTGGAAAGCACGTTTTGATCACTACAATCATCCAGCTTGGTTTATCAAGTTGACTCCATTTGCACTACCTTCCCAAGCTTCGATAGTAAAAAAAATGCATAAATTTTGAAATGGTGGAGGGGAAGGTGAAAAAAGGGGTTTCATTAGAAGGGTTGGGGGGTTCATTCAAAAAGGGGGTTCATTAGAAGGGGGGTGGTTCATTCGAACCCCCTTCATTAGAAGGGATAAACCATTTTAAGTTTTTTGATGGGCATTTCTAATTTTTCTTCATTCGAAAAATTGTAACCCACTATTGTGGGTTTACCCCTTGATGGTAATTAGTTGTTGCAACAATGAAGAACGGTCTTCTTTCTCTAAGAAGCATTCAAATAACCTTTGTTTGAGCTGATCCCAGGAGATGATAGAGCCTGAGGCCAAAGAATGATACCAGTCTTTGGCCATTCCTTTGAAAGAGGTAGCTAACAACCTCAAGGCAATGTTCTCCTCCACCATATTATGTACACTACATACCTCTGCTATATCCTAATGATGTTTAGCAGGGGTTTTGAAGTCTTCTCTGAAGAATTTTGGAATAGCCCTGAGGGTGTTAGTAGGTATGGTTGGCCATATATTTGGGGGTGTGGGTGGTTGTAACAAACTATTGCCATCTCAAGTTACCAAATTTCTAGGAGTTGGGGGAGGTACATGAGCCATAGAGAAAAGATTCATATGAATCGGGTATACATGTATTTTGATTTGGAAGGTTGATCCTCTGGGTGTAGTAGATAAGGCTTTAGATATTGGGCTCTTACTTCTTACTCTATTTCCCCTTATAAGTGATACAGAACCTGTAAGTCTCCTTCTCCTAGGTCCCAATGTAGGTAACTAAGAGTACTAGAAGTGGCCTCATGAAGATGCTCTTGTTTGGAATCTGGGCATAAACTTCTAGTTTCCTTTGTTAGCCTGATTTAAGAAATATTTTTGACTTCTAATCAGGTGTTCAAAAAACTTCTTGTCCCACCAGGTGTGCTAGAAAAATAACTGTTGATCATGAAAGCTTGCACCTTTCCAACAGTCTTATCAAAAATTCAATGAGTGGGGGACCAATTTGCGCATTACTGAATACCTCTAGGATTTTTGTAGAAAGTTGACTCTTATTTGGGTTTGGAGAAAAGGGTAGAAGGAAATGGAAATAGAAAACATAAAATGGCGATGAGCCAATTCTTTTACAACATTTCAAATCTTATCATTCCTATGAGTGATATAATTAGACACAGAATGCTACAACCCCTCATTTTTGGAAAGAGAATGAATAGCAAAGGCTAACAACAAGCACCATGCGAAATTTCAAATCTTTCCTTAGGAAGTGTTCATTAAGGTTTGATCAAACATAAAGATTTCTAAGGGTGAAAAAAAAACATTCAAAAATTGCATAAAATCTTCATCGTAATACATCATAATATAACAAGATAACAACCCTTCAGAAAAACAAAGAATTCCAATGACATAGTCTAGTTTTCACAAGTTATCATTCTACTATACGAGCATATAGCATAGAATTCAGCCACTTAAACTATTCAAATTGAGCTTACAAGACACAATGTTTTATTCATAATGAAAGCATAAAGAAATAAAGCTTGATAAAGGCCATACATCCATAGTCTCAAATATTTCTCCTCAATATTTCATGTTTTAAATATCAAATGAACTTTAAAAGAGAGGTCGGATGCAAGTCTGACAATAGTTTAAGCTTTAAAAGAAATAACATGCCAGAGAAAAGCAGTTTTGCAACTTTTACTCCTAAAAAATAATTCTATATCCTAAGAAAACTAAAGAAACTTTTTGTCAGTGGAGGAAACTGAAACTTGGAATCCATCAATTCATCTATTACCACCTCTCTTTTATAGCTACAAAAAGAGGAAATATCTCCCACAACACAAAAATAATTACTACCAGATGTTGGCATTTTATAGCACACATGATCTGATTGTAGATCTTTAGTTAGGTCACAACAATCTTTGCTCATCAATTCTCAACTGCCACATTAATGCTTTTTAGATATTTAGCAAAGATAGAGATCTGTAAATGATCAAATCCTAGAAAAAATCCTAAAATAAGGTCCATTTGACCAATCATGTCACCCAAGGACACTGACTCAAAGCTTCCATCCCAAAAACCAAGAAAATAAAGAGGCCAACAAGCTTTGACAAAATCCCAAAAGATATCACTTCATAAGAAGTGCAATCTGCCAGCAGTGAAGAGATGATGTTTTGAACAGGTAGAAACTTTTGAGCTCATGAATATAGCTCCTTGAGAAAATTTTTGACGAGTTGACACGTTTCTTGACTCTCTTCCAAAAGGAAGGTGAAAAATGAAAGCTACGCAGCCACCACATGGCACATTACACACCTTTCTAATAACTCTACTTGAGTGCAGGCTTATTCGAAACTGAAAACATTGTACAAGCTGAAAATCAAAATAATCAAGGAAAAAATTCTTCACACTCTTCATTTCATTTATTAGCTTTAAAATTAAACAACTTCAATTCATAATCTTTTTCTTCTATAGGTATTGATCTCTTAGATGTAGCCACACAACAAGTTCTTGACCTTGTTGGCCTCTCAAAAGCACTTGAAATGACATTTGTAAGATTTATTCCATCTTGCCTCTTTTTCATTTTAAAGGATTTCTTTTCCTAAAATTTTCATGGTTTTTCCTTTTAACTATTTTTCTCCTCAACTAATTCCTACTTTCAATTTCTCAATGCAGCTATCTAAACCAATGAAATTTAAAAAGGCAACTCAGTTGGTGCTCATTGATCCTATAGTACCAGTCTCCAAAATCATAAATGTAGTTTTTTAGTTGGCATTAGACATTGCATAGAAAACCCTATTGCTTCTTATCCCGTTATACACATCACATATTGATGTTGCTATGATTAAAATGAAATTATTATTTCCACATACATCAGTTTGACTGATTCAATGTACATAGAGCTATTCGATATTCTATAAATTACACATTTGATAATTCGTTGTCATCTGTCGAATATCATATTTTTTATTTAGATGACTCATTGAAGGATATTTATCCTCATCTTGAAAAAACTTATCGAACAAAAGTTCTCATCAGATTTATGCACTTTTATTTAATATGCACATTCATAGGATGTTTGTCTAATTTCACCTTATTACATTATAGTGTCATTTGATGTTTCCATATAGACACTTGAGAATTTTTTTATAATTTCCTACTATATCATGCTATGATGTATTATTCATGGTTACTATTATTTGTATCTTTGCATATGACCTTAATTAATGTACATTGGTGCTTCATTGCTTTGTACTTCTACTACTAAATACCTTAAGAAATCCTTCAAACAATAGCATTATGTTACACCCATTACTCATTTATCTGATCTTCTAACTTGAGCACTCTTCCTATATACATCCTAATGATCATATTTCTTTCTCTTTCTCTCAATATTCATGTGTCTTGTGCATCTTCACATTCTACCTAAGATACTTGTTGAATATATGATGAATGATGCAAATAAAATATTAATAATCAAGTTTTATAGTCTAATTAAACATGTAATTAAACCATAAAGATTAATGACATGATGGAGAAGTGAACATAACTATTCAAAATTTTTGAACACCAAATATGTCTAGAGAAAACCTTGCAACAAAAAGCACCACCAAAAGACTAAAGCTTATATCAAAGTAAAAAAAGTGCATTGATATAATATGCTTATCACTTTGTCTAATAATAATCTAGCACTATAACAATATCCAGAAAAGAACCCAAAAAACTTCTACCTTATGTATCCATTATCTAGAAATATTACAAATAAATGGCCACAACACTATGAGTCAAAAACATAAGCCATAACAAATATCCAAATTCACATAGTCATGATCAACATGTCCTAGATAAGAAAGTAACTACTCTTATATGTCTTCATATATCATAGATTGTGTCATAGCAATCAAAACGAATAGTTTCTCAAATCTATGAACTCCATGAGAATATTTGATTGGAAGGGTGTTTTATAACTAATAATTTTGATATTTTCAATGTAACATCCCTATTCGATATCTTCTCACATAGTATTCCAATTATTTCAAAGAATAAATAATCTGCACATTACATGATATTTGAAGATCATAAAATGTCTATCATCTACATGCTTAAATATGGGTAATCAAGACATAAAACTTACAAGATGAATCATATACCTAATCCTAACATTCTCCTACTTAATATTCACATTGCAAAGACAGAATAAGAAAATTAAAAATGATGAATCAAGTGCTAGAAGACGAAAGATGCATGGCCTAGATGTATACCAACAAAACTTATATATGATTATTGGCTTAGCAAAGAAATCCACAATATTAACGAAAGTGCCATTCTTCTATACTGTGACTCTACCACCTACAACTATCTTATGGAGAAAGTGATAATGTAGGTCTTATTCCTACCACCATGGTACATTAGGTCATATGCCTTATTATGCTCCTTCATTTTGTATTCAAGTTTTGATTCAGATATTAATGATATTTTCTATGTGTATGTTGTAACTTGTTTATTTCAAATCTTGCAATTTTTCTTCTTCACTATTTTCAATGCATATATACATATATGTATGTATGTATGTATGTATGTATGTATGCATGTATATATATACATATACATATATATACATATATATATATGTATATGTATATATATATATGTATATGTATATATATACATATACATATATATATACATATACATCTATATATATACCATTGCTATATATATCTATACAAACATACTGTATATATCTTATGTATGGGTGTACATACATACACATGCATATATACACATATAATATATATATCCTCATGTACATACATATAATTAGTCATTATAATACTTGACTCAACATTACAAATTTTATGACATGATTTATAGTTAGTGATTTATTTCTAAAATATTTTGATGTCGTGTTTATTTATTCGTTGGTTCATATTTTAACTAGGTGTGTGGGAACAAGTTCTCCCCATCAATCATTAATTCGAGACTATTTTCACTTGGGTAAATGAATCTAATTGTATTTTGATGTTGCACTCAATCTTTGTTATTAATTAAAGACTATTTGACTTGGGTAAATGAGTCTAATTGTATTTCCATGTCTCAAAGACATAGTAAGAAAATTTAAAATGATGAATCAAGTGCTAGAAGAGGAAACATGCATGGCCTAGTTCTACACCAAAAAAAATTATATGTGACTATCTTATGAACAAAGTGATTTAATGAACATCTTATTCCTACCATTATGGTACATTCGCTTATGTTCCTTATTGCTCTAAATTGATGTTAGTTTCTCACTCAATTGCAAATATCCAAAAGCAAAAAATTTCCACAATATTAACCAAAGTTTCATTCTTCTATATTGTGACTCTACCACCTACAACCATCTTATGGAAAAAATGATAATGAGAATCTTATTCCTACAACCTACAACCATATTATGGAAAAAATGATAATGAGAATCTTATTCCTACCACCATTGTACATTAGGTTATGTGCCTTTTTCTACTCCTTGGTTTTTCATTCAAAATTTGATTCAAATATTGATGATATTTTGTATTGCCACTAATATTCCCAACTATCTCTCATGCAATATGTATGTTGTAACTTGTTTCTTTGAAATCTAGCAATGTTTCTTCTTTACTATTTTCAATATATGTATATATGTATGTATGTATGTATGTATGTATGTATGTATGTATGGATGGATGGATGGATGGATGTATATGTATGTATGTACATATCTATATATATGTATATATGTATGAATATATATACATCTATACATATGTGTATGCCATTACTATATATATATATATACACATCCATACTATATACAAAAATGTATGGGTGTATATACATACACATACATACATACATACATACATACATATATATCTATATATATATATATACATATATATATATATTATTATACTTGACTCAACATTATAAATTTTATGAGATGATTTATGGGTAGTGACTTTATTACTAAAATATGTTGACCTTGTGTTGATTTATTCCATGGTTGACATTTTAACTAAGTCTGTGGGCACAAGTTTTCCTTGGATAAATGAGTCTAGTTGTATTTCCATGCCTCACTCAATTTTATTTATTAATTAGACACTATTTGACTTGGGTAAATGAGTATAGTCTAGGTCTCACTTAGTTTCAATTATGAGATGTTTCTTTTTCCAACCCTCTTTAACCAAGCTCTAAATTGATGTTAGTTTCTCACTCAATTGCAAATATCTAAAAGCAAATTTTTCCCCTTTGGCAAGGACTCTAGCTCCATCAGACCTCCTGTTTTAGTTTTAAATTTATACTTACATTAAGTGATAGTATGACTAGTATAGTTAGAATGTCAAATTTTATATTAATTAGCATAGCGAATTTAGTATACCTATTATATGTATGTTGATATTGATTTATCAAGTTAAATATAGTTAAAATTATACTTTTGGAAAGTTTACTCTAAGGGCTATGATCTTACAAATTATCTTATTATGTTGATTCCATTTGTTAATCCAACCCAAGGTTTGAGATAAAAGTTTATGTAGAAAAACTGAGGAAAAAAGGAGGAGATACGAAGGTTCTTTCTATGACCAAATAAATTAAAAATATTAATCATTTTAAAAAATATCAAATGAAGGTACACCTATGTTTGAAAGTATTTATGCAAACACCTTCTAATGAAGGTATTTTTCAATATTTTATTTACAACTATACATTATTTTAATGTTCCACAAGTTGGACATGTTGTTGTGGATTTACCCCTAGGTTGTTTTCTCACCAATTGCTCTAAACCTTCAACTCTTAAACTCAAATTTTCAAATCTTAAGTATTTTTTTATTTTTCACATTTAGTTGTTGTGAGCTAATTAAAGTGTAAATTATTTCAATTTTCCTAGTAGGGTAATGTATTTAAGGACCAATCCTAGTTCATTTAAATCATTTGCGAGAATTGAAAGATTATCAAGGAATAGAAAGAATCTATTACACATTCAAAATCTTGTTACATTAAAATGGTATAAATATCTTAGAAGCATATCACATGGATGCATTTTGTGTTTGATCCTTGCCTATTATTATTAAATTAGCATGTCTAGGAGCTTGACCAAAGGAGAATAAATCATTGTCTAACAAGATCTCGAATAGTGTTTGTAGACACTATTTTCTTAGATACAAATCATTTACATAGAGGGGAATAGCTTGCTAAATCCAAATCAGTGAAATATAGATATACAACTACACATTTTTAGCTTTAATCTTGTAAAAGTAAACCAAACAATTGTATTGTCAAATTTCTAATTCCATTAGACATTTGATAAATCCTTATAATTTGATACCATAAATGACTTAGATTGTTAACACCAACAATTCCTTCTTCACATCTAATACTAAATACTATCTAAATATTTAATTTATTACATCAATTCAAAGATTTATTATACTAGATATTATCAATCTGAACTTTAAATCGTCTGTTCTAAGAAAAATTAGAATGAAAACATTTGTTTCATGTGAAAATAAATACAATAATTCCTAATAAATGCAATAGAACTAAGGTCTCCTAATATACTTACAATTCCCCACGATAACAGCGGGACTAAACACAACAATGGCCGGACGAGGCCTAACCGAATTATTTCCATCAACCTATTTTAGTTAAAAAAAAACCTAAAATACTTAAGTCTTATAGAGTCGAAAATAATCCTGCGCGTCATCAATAGGCGCAACCATGTTGATTCTTACGCGCCAAACCATTATTACTCCATCATGGCTACCGCTAAAAACAATGCAGTTATGGGTATCCTCTCTAATGGCAGAGACGCATTTCACAGGGTCTCCTTGGCCTTGAAGAACTGCGAGACAAGAGAACAAAGGCTTCACCTCCCTCATCCAAACTCGAATTGTACCATCCGCGGAGCCACTGAAAAGCAAATTATTTCCCACAGTAGAGAGACACAGAACCGCGTGTCGGTGGCCTCGAAGGAAGCAGGAATGCTGCATTGCTTGCCCCTTCTTCTGCCACACGGTGATACCCCCGTCCGACGACCCGGCGTACAAAGCACTCCCGTCTGCACTCAACACCAGCGCCTTCACGGGCGAGTACTGCACATGGAGTCTTCTCATCATCACGAGCCTTGTGCGCCCTCCCAAGCACGGCCCACTTTCCCATATTTTGACGGTGCAGTCATCCGATCCGCTGTAAAGCAACCCGTCCGGCGCGACGGCGAGAGCGTTAATGGCCTCGTCGTGCGCAGGAATGGTCTCCACGCACTTTAGATCAGACATTCTCCACACCTTCACAGTCTTATCCCACGACCCCGAGTACAAAACACCTTTAGCCGCGTCGTAGGCGAGAGAAGAAATCACGTTCAAATGACGACCTTTCCGCTGTTGCATTTTAATTCCGGGCATATACCCGTGGAGGGTGTCCTTCAACGTAGGGAGTGTAGCGACTCTCTTGTGAACGCTCGGATGAGAGCGCGAACGACGCCACACGCGAATTTTGAGGTCGCTATGCGCGCTGAAAATCTTGTCGCTCGCAACCAATACGGCCTTCACGGACCCACTGCCGGACTTGAACCGGCTGTATTCGTTGAGCACCGGGTACGTCCAGACTCTGATGTTCTTGCTCTCAGACCCAGTGTACAGAAGCCCATTTCCGGCAGCCAGTGATAACACATTACCACCATGTCTATACATGGAGGAGATGCACTTGTAGTTAACAAGTGCACCATTTTGCTGAGAATCGAGCATCAAGTCATCAGAAGGAGAATTAGCAAGGGCGCGGTTGGGCTGAGTGTCGACCATCAACTCATCAGGAGACACATTGGTATTAATGTTGTTCCAAGGCGAAACCGCCATAGGAGAACCGGACGTAGAAGAGTATATACTGCATTCTGAAACTGTGCTCATCCTAGGCTGCACTGCTTCGTGGACAAAACAAGTGTCGTCAATAGAAAAGCTCTTAGGCAGAGATGGTAATTTTGGCTGACGCTCCATCTGCTCTGCAGACTGGAATGTTTCCATAACAGAATAAGAGTCTTGGCGTCTCATTTTTAACAATTCCTCTTATTCTCTCCATGCTGCCATACCTTCTCTTTATAAGGTTTCAGCTGGGACGCTACCTCTTATTCTCTGGCAATGCAAGTGAACGTGGGTGTAGTTATTCTCTATAAATGAGCATTTATACATGTATTAACTTCCTCATCAATGTTTCTTTCGCTATCCTCTTTTTTAAGATATGAAAAAGGAAACATTTAAGTTCCAACTTTTTCCCTAATCTTTTTCCAGACCAACTTTGCCAGATTTTTTCATGGAGGTGTTACAACCCGTTCTGTTAATTATCTTTCCACGAGAAACTCTAATTCTCCGTCAATTAATTGTTTTAATTTGTGACGGTAATCTGTAGATTCAAATATCAAAACGATATATATAGTATAATATTTGACGGTTCGAAAAAAATGATTCAATTGATGTATATATTTGAGAAATATCTTATAATATACACAGCGATCGAATTAAAGCTCGGCATTTCAATTTGAGGGCACCTGCAAAACATTTTGACATAAGCAAGAGGAATTAATTATGCATTCATATCACCATTTATGACGATCTGCTAAAACTTTTTGCCTACGAAATTCAGCAAGCTGTGAGTTGGGTGTTATCCATTGGAACGCGGCAAATTGTCCAGAACAGAAACACGTGGGACATTAAGCTACTCAGTTAACTTTGTGCTTTCTTTCTGAATATCTCTGTTCATCGTGGAGAAGAAGAAGAGTCTTATCGGTAACTGCACGCGGGATTACAACTGTCTTTAAAGACTTTAATACTTCAATTAATTCTTCAGCTTCAAAGAAATCAATTCTGTTCTTTTCACTTCCACTTCTGCTTGCAATCTGACCACAATAAGAGGAAGCAACAACGGTCACCACCGGCACAAAAACTAGCTTTAAATGAAGTCTTAAATATTCTCCTAGATCCTATATCTTAGGTCGGTATGGCCAATGCAATTATATTGTCTAGTTTAGGTCGGCTTCAATTTAAACTAGAAAGAGGACAACTAAACAAACCCTAAAAAAAAAAAAACCAAAAACATTCTTTTAGAAAAATATATATTTTAGATTAATTCGAAAAATATATTTGTGTTATAAAATATTTTTTATGCAAATTTTTATTTTAAAAAATTATAATAATTTATATTGCAAATTAATATGTTAAACTATTTAGTTAGTATGTTACATTTGTGTGTGGTTTCATTTAGAATGTTATGCAATATTGAAAAATTGTCTCAAACCAAATTAAAAATAGGTTTCACATGTTGATAAGTGTAGCATTATAAATTGTCACCTTTAACAATTTCACACTAGGTTTAGCTCTCCCTCATGTGCCAAGGCATAATTGTACACTTTTAATTCACTTGTTTTATAAGAATCTTTAAAAGATAATAGGTTGAATTGGGATTAAGGAATTAATATTCATTTACCATTCTTAAGGCTCCAAAATAAGTTTGGGTTAGGGTGCCTAATGTCTTTGTTCAACCTATTTTGGCCCTAATTCAAATATGTCGATGTTGATATTTTCAGACTTAGAAATCCAAAGTGATTTGTCAGCTATCCATAATTAATTTGTGAGAAATTAAAGAATTGCATATAAATACAAGTCTTATTGACCATTAAAAATCCTAACAACTTTGAGAAGTAATCCTAGCAATTTGAATTGAGTAGTCAAGGGTATAATTTAAAAAATTGTAATAAAATATTATTTCAGTTAGGCATCATATTAGACATGCATTCTATTTTTATCTTAATTTGTTCATGCTTCATGTCTATGTGTTTTGTGAGTACTAACACTTACAAACTTGAAATCAAGCATCCAATTCTCCTTGAAGGTGATGAGTACAATGATTTTCATCTATCAAGGAATACAAATATGAGTGGTAAGTTGCATCAATTGTCATTTTGTCACTTGTTTATCATTTAACCTCTACTTGACTAAGGCTAAGACCTTTTTTACATCGTCATAGCAATTGTGGGGGTAGAAATACCAAAACGAGGTTTGATTTAAGTAAACCCTTATATGGCACAAACCTTTCCACTATTTCTTGTATACAAGTTACACATTTGAACTAAATTGGAAATGAATTGAAGACCTAATTGTTCATTCAAGCATTTGAAGCCTACAAGTCAAAAAATAGGGAAATTAGATTTTTATAAATGATAGATGAATTTCTGACACCGAGTTTAGAGGAAGAGAGCTTGCAGACAAAGACCAACTAAGATCTAAATTTTGATTTTGAGTATCTACACTTCTATGTCTAGGATGTTGAATGCCCATATTAATTTATCTCAAGCTCATATTTATATTTCAAGTTCTTCCATGTTTGCATTCCACTCTTCTGAACTTTGTTTCTAGTTTTTAGTTTTTTTTTTTTTCTGTAAATCATCTCAATTTATTATATTTTCATAGTCAACTAATCATTATCAAATACACACATCAATGGACTGAAAGTTTGATCCACCCTTTTGGATCTTCCATTGAGGCTAGTAGCCAAATGAATGTTTAATCTATCAAATTTTCATTTCCATTGTGATTTAAGAGAAGGTGTGATTTAGACCCTAGATCTCTTTTTCCTACATCATATTTTGGTGAACCTAACATTTTTGTATTTTAAAACTTTCTAAAATATTCATTAGATCATGTTAAAATATGAATGCAACTTTCAAAAGTTTGAATTTGTCACTTATGCATGAAGATTTTGATAAAAATCATCGATAAATTAATTATTTTCATAGTATTTTAATTTCAAAAGATAAAAAAGTGTTAATTTTTAGTTGTTGCAAGATAGATCCAATCAATTATTTCTCTATAAAATCTTAATAAGGTCATGATAAGTTCTAAAACAAATTCAAATGAAAGTATTCAATTTTGTGATTTATGCATGCATATATTGTTAAAAAGGTGAAAACTTACATTGTCATTGACATTTTAAAGGATAGAAAAATATAAATTTCCATATTTTCCAAACTAGGTTCAATTGATCATTCCAATCTACAATCTAAAAATTTCCTTTGGAACATATAACATTAAGTCAACAATTTAAAGTTGTATGGATACTTGTGTATTACACATAGAAAAAAATAGATTTTGTGCATTTCCATATTTTTTTTTTGCTAGATTACACTTCTATAAATTTGGATCCTCGTAAACTAAAGTTCACTTTTATATTTTAAAACATTGAAACTCAACTCATCAATTCTAGGGTGCTAGTGCCCTTTTCCTAGCTATTTTGGACTAGATTTTGGTGATAGTAAATTTCCCTAAGTGTTTTGTTCCTAGTTTTTGTTTCACTATTCTCTAATAGTCATTATCTCTGTTAATATAATTTTTAGTCAAATATTTCAAAATTTTTGATTCTTTGGAAAAATTATTTCTTCTTTTAAATCTTTGGTTGATGTTTTATGTTGTGTCTATGGTAATGCTTCTCCAACAAGTGATGAAGCTTATGTATCCTTTTCTCCCAATGCATTCCTTTTAGTGAGGATATATTGGTGCAAGAAGAAGAGATCATTGATAACTCTCCAAATAATACCTTACCTACCCTTAGAACTAACATCCTCCTTAAAAACATAACCCGCAAACAAGAATAATCCATATATCACTCTCCAACCTTGCCTACTCACCCTAGCCAAAAGTCCATAAAACCTAGGTCATAACTTGAAATTTTTTCATCCTCTCACAAAGATACTCCTTTACAATTCATCCATTTTACATTGTGTATCTATGTTATTCCATTGGCAACAAAGATAAAAAAATTCCCAAAAATATTCATCCATCATATACAAATAAAGTTAAAGATATACCCATTGACTTAAAAAGTGTTATGGCCATGGATTTAAGGTTCTTGCTAAACAAGGTTGTGATGAAAAAAATGGACATGAAATTTACACTCTCTTAGAACAAACACCACATTGCTCCACAATAGGAATTGGTTACCAATGCCCCCACCTTTGCATTATATATTTACTCCAACTTGAACACCATCACCGCATAGTCCAATTAGATATGGTCTCTTACCTGATCCACATCCCTTTTTCAAAATAGAATGTACATTATGCATTCTTATACAATGTGAGTTAATCACCCTACTACCTCTTCATGAAATAAAATATAATTAAAAAATTGAAACTTGTCTTTTTGTGTGTACCATTAAACATTTGGTCATTCTACTGAATAATGTTGTGCTTTTGAACATACATTTTTGGGACCCTATGGACTACTCTTGCACTTCTAGGGTTTTTCACCTAAAAGGAGAAAGATAGGGCCAAAAATGCTAATGTATCACTCAAATTATGATGTGTGTGATGTTCTATGATGTAAATGAAGTTAACTAAATGCAATAGATTAATCTAGGTGACTGAAAATGAATGCAAAAGTGTAATTACAACTATGTTTGAAAACACATTGTGATATGCAAACAACTATGTAAATGAAGAATTTATGCAAAACTGAAAGTATAGGGATAAATATGAGTGTGCACCAGATGAAATGTGAGCTTTCTATAGTGCTCTAGATGCTGGTGAAATTGACTGATTTTTCACAGTGGGACTCATTCGCCCAGGGTGGCGAATCGATCAACCTATTGGTGAAAAATTGTCGGAAGTTGGTTTTTTTCTATTGGGATCTAAAATTTGACAAAAATCAAGTTTCTAGTCCTAAGGTGTGACTCATTCACCATAGGTGGTGAATCATTCCTCCCCCAAATGTCTGGAAAACTAGGAGACAACTCTACAACATCAAATCTGGGAATGTCTGCATGTCGGGTTACTAGAGTCAAATTTGCAGAAAATGGACAAATAATTCTCTCGAAGATTGATTTTGACTCAAGTTGACTTGAAGCACATAGTTGACTTGAAAATCACTCTTCAACACCTAATAACCTGTCAAATCTGCAAACAAAGTGTTGTGAACAAACAAGCAAAAGGGGAAAAATGATTAGGGGTTAGTGAATAGGGGTTTACCTTGGTCAAACCCCACTTTGGTAATTAAACCCTTGAAAAGACAATGAGATCAAAGGGAAAGATAAACTAATAACATGAAAATTCTATCAACTCACCTAACTCTTGATAATACAAGTCTGAAGTAATGTCAATGGTTGACTCAAAGTGCTTGAATTGATGATGTAGAATGCTTGGATGCTTGAATGAGTGAGGAGATGTAAAATGAGGTGAACATCACTTATTTATACAATTATTGTGCCTTAGTATCCATTCATACCTCATCACATGGTGACATCAAGTGATTTTGAATAAAATCCTAAAAGGAAATTTGAAATATTTTGAATTTGGGGTCAAGGGGGACTCATTCACCACCCATGGTGAATTGGTTCCACCTAGGACCTAAAAACATGTGTAAGGAAAAAAAATGTATTTAATGTTATTTAGCGAGATAAAATTCAAAAATACACTTACTCAGAACTTATGAGGACATAAAGAGACCAAATAAAGCATGAGAAGGGTGTAAATAGTTAAAATATGCCTAAAAGAGCATGAAAGTTTGTTACAAGACTTTACAACACTTCACAATAGGGCTTGTTGATGTGTAAAATGGTGATTTTTAGGTAGATTGCATTAAATAGATTTTAGAAGAATGTAGAAATGTCTTACAACACTTCACAACACATTCACAAGATGTCGTTCTTTGAGTTTCAGTACCTAAATAAGCATCTTCAAGCCATGTTACAACATAGAATAAAAGCAACATAGTTCCAACACCATGAAACAAGACCTAAAAGGCCATGAAAATTACAAGGGGCCATTTTTCTATGACACATTTAGCCACCACTTTAGTGAGAGGATGAACCTACTTCAAACTCACATTAAATTAGCCATGAACATCGAGGGAAGGGTTCAAATGCACTTACGTTAGCAAGACAAAATGACAATGATCAAGAGGGATGATCAAGCCCCCAGGATGAAGATCCCATGGCAAGATAGACATAATAACAAAGGGAATAGAAAAGCTTTGAAATGATTGGATGAAGCTTCGATCATCAATCCAACTAGTTGTGAAAAGAGATCTATGCTGATTGTTTTAAAAAGAGAATGTGTACTCACTTTGGGGCCACAAAAATTTAGCCTATTTGTAGGGTGAAAATTCCCAACTATATAATGACTCTGGGGCCATGGAACTAGTTGTCCATGGGGTGAGAAAGACCAAAAAGTAATATACATATGCTAGTTGGTATGCACTCAAAAACACAAAGGTGGCTATGGGGAAATGTTATGCCGCTAGGTGGGCTTCCTACTCAACCATGCCAAATTTATACCCATTTGATAAGTTTAACAAGGCACCAGAAAAAAAATGCTAAACATAAAGGTACCATAGTCATGCAAGTTGCGTTATGCAAGGTGGCAAAACATAATGCAAAATGTAAAAATGCAAAAATGTAAAGTGTAAAATGTAAAATGATGTTCAAAGGAGTCATGTTGAGTTTATGCATGGTTAGTCACTTAGGGAACATTATGTCTAATGTATCCAAGAGAGGACCAATCAAAGAATAGTATATTCACAACTTAGGGGATTTAGTGCATCACATCAAGCCACCAAGAGGAATGTAATATGCTGAGATAGATCACACTTATGAAGGACATCACACCCAAAGGAATCCACAAAGTGATGAACGCATCACACAAATGACAAGGCTACACTAGGAATCAAGAATGAAAATGAATTATGGTAATGGATGCCCCCCACTTAAAAGGAATTGCTACACATCATTCTATGAGAAATTACTTTAAAGTAGAGAAGAAAAGAAAATGCAAAAAGAAAATAAGACATGAGAGCCAACTTGGAAAGTCCTATGCCAAGTCATATTTTTTGAAGTTAGCTTGCATCATGTCAAGGAAAATGAAAGACAAAGAAAAGGAGGTTTCCCCCCCAAAAAGAAAGGACACCAAACACATAAGGGATCTATGAATTTGGGGTCAGTATGTTCGTTGCTACAATGTTTTTGATTAAAGAGCTCAGAACTGTCATCATTCCCCAATGCACATAGAACTGGAAGAATGTGTCCACAAGAAGAGTGAAAAAAAAGGAAAACTAAAGTCTGTTTTAGGTCAACATGGAAGAGATATTGCGGTCTTGATGCTTTGCATTGTCCCCAAAAGGAAAACACAAGAAAAAAGAAAGAAAACCAAAAAGAAAAGGAAAAGATTTAGGGTCAACATGAAGGAGACATTGTGGTCTTGATTCCTTGCATCATCCCCAAAAGTAAAACACAAAACAAAAAAATAAAAATACAAGGACCGTGTGGGTCAACATGGAAGAGACATAGGGCATCTCCATGATTTGTATCATGCCCAAAAAGAGAACAAAAAACAAAAGAAAAAAAGACAAGTACCTTTTGGGTCAACATGGAAGAGACATAGGGAATCTCTACGCTTTGTGTCATCCCCAAGAGGAGAACACAAAACAAAAAGACAAAAAGACAATGCACGACGAATAGAAGAATAGAGGTATGAATAGAAGAAGTGTACAAAGAGAGAACATCAAACACATGATACGAGGGAACACAATATGAACATGAAAAGAAAGGAAAGAAAAGGACAAGTAATGGAAATTTAAGTCAACCATTAACTAAGGTATTGATTTCTTAATCTTAAATAGAGAAGCAGAAAAGGAATAACATTGTTAAGAGACCAAGACAAGTGTATTACAAGGACAAGGCTAACAATGTCTTGCCCTCCACAAAGTGTAAAGGAAAGAATGAGCTAAGGTGGGTGATGTGAAAGGATCATGCAATAGTGAGAATAGGGAATTCTACAACTATGGCATGATGATGGGATTTGGTTGCATTAAGGTATGACGGGGAAACAATCAGTATTAGTGAAGTGATACATATGCAGTATTTCCTTCAATGTCCAACATTCTTTAGTGTGATGTACAAGGATGTGATGATATTTGCAAAATAGTATGTTAGAGTCTTTGTGATGGATAAAAAAACCTATTCATAGGTGGTAAAAGTATAATACCTTTGTTTAAAAAGAGTTGAAGTCTTCATTCACATTTAGGTGGAGGATGTGTAGGAAACTTGATCTTTTTGAGTTTGTAAGGTTGTTTTTGCTTGCTAGATTCTCCTTGTTCATGAATAGAAGGAAGAGAAGGACCCATGGGGATCCTAACATCCTTATCATTAGAAGGAGATAGTGTTTGTTCTCGTGGAAGAAGAATATTTAAGTTAGGACGATCATTCAAGATCACTATTCCAACATCCAGAAATCTCCTAGGTTGAAGGGGATGTCTCTCGGGATGAGAAGGATAGTGATATCCAAGGCCTGTTTTGTTTGGTTCGATTAGTTGTTGTTCAAAAAGTTGATGGATGTCATGTTCATTTTTTGTGTCACAACATTGTTTACTTAAGATAGTAAATCATTTACCATAAGTCTCTTCAAGGTTGATAGGAATATTTGTGACTGTGTGCTCATAGAATGGTTGAGATTGTGGGGGTTGAGAGGAACTAGGTCCACTTGAGGGAGGAACCTTAGGTCCTATAGTGACTTCAGGTTGTAAATATGCAAAGTGATCAGGAGGTGCAACAATGGGAAGGTCTTGTGATCTCATTGATGGGTAAAAGGTTGCATTGGCCTCTAGGTTGTCAAGGCAGTCATTGTAGAACTTGTGCATTCTATCATCATCTTCTCCAATCATGAGGAGTTGAAGGAGCATGTGTGAGTTCAAGGTCATTAGGGTCACAAGGAAAACCACAATTGGACATGTCTACCAATGACTTTAAGGAATTCGAAAACTTATTGAAAGAAAATTCCATGATGTAAATAAACTAAGATGCAATGAATGAGGAAAAACAAAGATTCTGGAAAGGAAAATAGAATGCAAGAGAAAGAAATTGTATTTAGGAAAATGTCAAAAAGATTGTAAAAATGTTGTTTCAGAAGTGCAGAGGGACTGATTCACCTTGGGTGGCGAATGAGTTCTAGTATGAAGTTTTTTTGTGTCTTTCAAAAAGTTTAAGATGATTTAAATTCTCTACAGTATGCAATTTTCAGATGTAGAATGTAGATTTTGAATTTTTTTAATTAGATGTAATGCAAAAATGAAAGCTAAATGAATGTTTCACTAACGCAAAATGAAAAGTCCTAGAATGCAATAACAAATCAATGTTTCAATTAAATGCTAATGAAAATGGAAAATTAGGATGCAATATGTGAATGCAATCAGAAATATAAGGTGTTTAAAAGTTGGGTTCACCAAAATGAAACATATATTTTTGGGACCCTATGGATTACTCTTGCACTTCTAGGGTTTTTCACCTAAAAGGAGAGAGATAGGGCAAAAAATTCTAATGTATTACTCAAATTAGGATGTGTATGATGTGATATGATGTAAATGAAGTTAACTAAATGCAATATATTAATCTAGGTGACTAAAAATGAATGCAAAAGTGCAATTACAACTATGTTTGAAAACACATTGTGATATGCGAACAACTATGTAAATGAAGAAATTATGCGAAACAAAAATTATAGGGATAAATCTGAGTGCACCTAGATGAAATGTGAGCTTTTTGGAGTGTTCTGGATGTTGGTGAAATTCACTGATTTTTCATAGTGGGACTTATTCACCCAGGGTGGTGAATCAGTCCACTTACTGGTGAAAAATTGTTGGGAGCTAGTTTCTATTTGTCGGGATCTAAAATCTGACAAAACTCAAGTTTCCAGTCCTAAGGTGGGACTAATTCACCATAGGTGAAAAATCAGTCCTCCCCCAAATTTCTAAAAAACTAGGAGACAACTCTGCAACACCAGATCTGGGAATGTCTACTTGTTAGGTTGCTGAAGTCAAATCTATAGAAAATAGACAAATAACTCTCTCCAAGCTTGATTTTGACTCAAGTTCATTTGAAGCACCTAGTTGAATTGAAAATCACTCTTCAACACCTAATAACCTATCAAATCTACAAATAAAGGGTTGCAAACAAATTAGCAAAAGGGGAAAAATGATTAGGGTTTAGTGAATAGGGGTTTGCCTTGGTCAAACCCCACTTTTGGTAATTAAACCCTTGAAAATACAATGGAATGAAAGAGAAAGATAAACTAATAACATGCAAATTCTATCAACTCACCTAACTCTTGATAATACAAGTCTGAAGTAATGCTAATGGCTGCCTGAAAGTGCTTGAATAGTGCTTGAATTGATGATGTAGAATGCTTGAATGGTTGAAATGTAGAATTGAATGCTTGAATGAGTGAGATGTAAAATGAGGTGAAAATAACTTATTTATACAATTTTTGTGCCTTAGTATCCATTTATGCCTCATCACAAGGCAACATCAAGTGATTTTGAATAAAATCCCAAAAGGAAATTTGAAATATTTTGAATTTGGGGCCAAGGGGGACTCATTCACCACCCATGGTGAATGGGTCCCACCTAGGACCTAAAAACATGTGTCAAGAAAAATGTTGTATTTAATTTTTTTTGCCAAGATAACATTCAAAATTACACTTAATTACAACTTATGAGGGCATAAAGAGACCAAACAAAGCATGAGGAAGGTGTAAATAGTGAAAATATGCTTAGAAGAGTGTGAAAGTTTGTCACAAGACTTTACAACACTTCACAATAGGGCGTGTTGATGTGTAAAAAGGTGATTTTTAGGTAAATTGCATTAAATAGAGTCTAGAAGAATGTAGAAATGTCTTACAACACCTTCACAAGATGTCGCTATTTGAGTTTTAGTACCTAAATAAGCATGTTCAAGCCATGTTACAACATAAAATCAAAGCAACATAGTTCCAACACCATGAAACAAGACCTAAAAGGCCATGAAAATGACAAGGGGCCATTTTTTATAGGGCACAACTTTAAAGAGAGAATTGTAGTGGTTAATTCAATTTTATGACATTAATTTATATCCATACAAAATAATAAATTAATTATTATGATATTGCTCCTTGCTAGGTGGAATTTATTAACAAGGTAATGAAATATTAATAACATATATGAGAAACAAGTGAATTGATCATATAATACAATGTGTCATTATCTAATACATTTTAAAGTGTAATACTATCATGAATAGGTACTATTAGATGTATAATAATGCTCATCACAAGTCATACCATGATGAATTATGTAGATAAATGAGATAAAATATCTCAAAATAGAAGGAAAGATAGGGTAGGTATACATAACAACTCATTATTAGAGTAGGAAATATCATCAATGTAGAAAAGGGATATCATGTCATCAATGACCAAATGATAAAAATCAATAGAGAATGAGAATGCATTATAAGTGATAGAATGAATGATTGAGATCCCACAAGCCTTGGATGATATTCTGAAGAGAAACTTGTCACACACAAATGAGAAATTACACAACAAAATATGTGGGACAATAATGATTATTGATTATTGAATGAATACAATGAAGGATTGAATATCCTTATGTAGAATCAGGCGAACTCAACATGAGCCCCTTAATGATGGAGTTTTGACTGAGAAAGGAGTGAGATAACATAATCCATGAATCAGTTAAGTGACTTTATCTTGCGTACAACACAAAGAGTAAAGCACATGACTAATTGAAATACATAATTAATGCAATAACACTCACAATAACAAATGGATGACCTTTTCTTGAGTTTGCATTAAGCACTAGAGTAAATAATAATTAATTTACTCCAACACCCACCTTCAATGACAACCAAGGAGAAGTAAAAAACTAATGAAGGAAAATAATGCAATGATGGATGGAGAGTGGGTCCCAGCTACAAGGATTGATGAGGTTTCTGTGATGTGTTCCTCTAAAAACTATTATCATTTCCACATGTCAGAAAGCGTTGATGTCAATCCAAGATACTATGAAGACTAATAGAGAACAAGTTGCAAAGGTGATGAAGATGGTGGTCCAACATCATGTTGGAATCAGGAACACTAATAGTGGGGGTGAATTAGTGTTCTACAAAATTTAACTTTATTAACTTGATCTTTAAACCACTTATAGCATTGAACCAAAAGAAAGATGCAAGAACACAAAGAAATCAACCACAACACCATAACACAAATATTTTCTTAGTGGAAACCCTGTTAGGGAAAACCCATGGTGGAGGTTAATCCACAATATGATTATACTCAAAATAAGTGTTTACAAATGGGGAATCCACATGCATTTAGGCACACTTCCTAGAGCTCACTACTCAAATACAACAACTTACTACCCAAAATAAGTCTCATTATCTTAAAGTCACATTCAAAAGAAAACTAGAGTGGATGAAATATGAGATAGCATCTACTAATGCCTAATTAGAGTTTCAATTAAGTACATTGACCAAATTCTTCACATTCTATCTAATTCTACTCTTGGAACTTTGTCTGCTTTAATTTGAATCACCAATCTTTGTTCTGCTCAAGTGAAACTTAGCACAATTGATCTATATTCCTTCTAACTCTCACATCATATCTCAAAATGATATGAATAACCGATTATATATATATAAAACTAGAGATTATAACTACATGTTGACTTTAAAAAAATTTGCAGTGTGCACAAACTATTGGCCCAATCCATAAACAATTATCAATGTGAACCAAACAATGTCAGCCAAAACATAGTAAGGACCCAAAACCACATGTCTCACATAAACACCTTAAACAATTATGCCTCTAAGATCCACAACACACTATACTCATCTAGTCAGCCTTTTCTATCAGATGCCCTATTTTAGCTTTGATAGTTAACACATATCTTCAATCTGACTTTCAGTATAAGAAAATACTGAGGTGCGAATGTGATTACTGACTAGGGTTTCAATCAATGGAAACACTAGATGACTTGTGTAGTGTCTCTTGCTAACACATCAGTGATGTGGCTGTCAATAAAGAGGAAAGGAGAAAATATAGGTGGAAATACTCCTAAAAATTTATTCAAACTAAAGAAGAAAGTTGCAACTACTGAAGAACTACAAAGATGCCCTTTGGTTGGGATGATTCCATTGTTTATCCAATGCTCAATATTTTATTGCAAAAAAGAAACTCTAGAAGCACATGAGGATGCAACTCTAGAAGCTCATGTAGTCAGGAACTTAGAATAGAAGAACACTTTTGGCTACCTATTGGAGGAACAGTGTAGAACTTGACAAGTAATTAGCAACTTTTAATATTCTAATTTTTTTTATTCTGAAGCAAAATGAAAGAAACCTATACTAGGTGCTTTAAGTAGAAACCCCCATATGGAACTTTATATAATTTTGATTTTTTACAAAGCTCCAAATTTTCCCAGATCTTTATCATGTGGTGCTCGCAAAGCACACATAATATTTATAGAATCAATAAAGAAGAAAGGAGCATATAAAAAAAAAGGGAAAGAAACATGCATGCATTGAGAAACAAAGGTTTACTTCTGCCTCCATTGTGGTGAAAATATTCATAGAAATTTTCTTTCAAAAATACAAATGACACCCTTTAGAAGGAAAATCATAAACCTTACTAGACGACAATAAACACTTTAAAAGGTGAATTTTTCCCGAATAGATGAGATTCGTGACATACATAGATTTCATTTCTTGAAAGTAAATGTGAAGATAAGATGAGGTGAGGTAAAATGTTGATCTTCATGCTGAACAAGCTCGGCAAAGTCACGATGGTCATGGGAGGGTTACATCAAGTGTGATAATATTTTTCCTCTACCCAAGGTGACCAACAATCCAAATGAGGAACAAGCTCTCTAGTGCAGTTTCAAACAGGTGCCTCTATCCACCTTCAAAATTGTAGCTTCTAAGAAGAAAATCACAACTCCAATCGTACCTTACATAGACTCTACACAAAGATAAGCATCCAAAGAGAGATTTCCCATATTTCAACAAAAAAAATTATGAACCCTACAATAGATATTCACACCTATTCACGCACAAAGATCACAAATTTTAGGTCAATTGAAGATTTCTTTAGGCGAATCATAGATCTCAGCTAATTCACTCCCACTCTTGAGGTGCTTCATGAGGTGTATCATAGATATAAGGTTATTTGAGCCTAGATTCAGCTATAATTTGAATGGAAATCACGTGCCCAAATTGAATGGATTCAGGGGTTTTTGCAAGTTGCATGGAAATTGCACCTTCCTACCATCAAATGTGGCCTTGTCAAATCACTTCCTCTACATTTAATCATGCCTCAAAGTAGATGAATGAAAAAATTTGACATGCATTCACCTATGGATGTGCAAATTGACTCCCAATAGTGTTTCTGATGTAAAAAATTCCTCAATAAGGTGAACAAGGATCTTCAGATCTGGAACTCTGATACCATGAAAGAATCCATGATTGAGATCCCACAAGCCCTGTATGATATTCTAAAGAGAATCCTGTCACACACAAATGAGAAATTATATAGAAAAATATGTGAAACAATAATGATTAATGATTACTTAATGAATACAATGAATGATTGAATATCCTTATGTAGACTCAGGGGAACTCAACATGAGACCTTGAATGATGGATTTTTGACTGAGAGAGGAGTGAGATAATAGAATGCATGAATTAGTTAAGTGACTTTATCTTGTGTGTAACACAAAGAGTAAAGCACATGACTAATTGAAATTCATAATTAATGTAATAACACTCGCAATTAGAACTAGATGACCTTTTCCTAAGTTTGCATTATGCACTGGAGTAAATATTAATTAATTTACTCCAACAATAAGAATTGACATATGTATGAGGATAATCCAAAAATAGAGAATCACAAGAATCTATGGTAAATGATATATCAAAGAAGCACAATCCAAGAATTGGTAGGTATGTGTTGATTGAATATCAAATATGAAAGGCTAAAAATTATGAATAATAGATAATTGTAATATGAGTGAGGTTATGGATGATGTGAATCAAAAGATTAGTCAATAATTGTAGGATGGATGAAATAAATGTAACATAATGAAGCACAAACACCAAAAAAATGTAATTTTGAAGTGAAAATAGGAAAGGAAAATCAAAATCTAATAAAATATAAAATTAGGATAAATAATTCATAAAACATAGACATAAAACCATCATTTAGAAGGAAAAATACTAAGGTGACTATGTATAATTATTTGGGTTTACTAAATATGTAAATAAATAAATGACATTACATAGATAGTTAGAGATATTTTAATAAGTACAAACTAGTTTAGATTACAATTTTCAACTCTAATAATTATAATAATATAGGAAAACTTAAATGTAAAGGTTAGGTGTACTTTCTTCTAAAATTAATGATAAAAAATAATTCTAAAGATGTGCTAAATCAATTCACTATTGCTAAAAAAAATATCTTTTATATGATATTTACTCAAAATCCATATGATATCATTAAATTCTATGTTTCAAATCTTGGCCCCAAATGGTACATCTCAAGTACCAAGGTAATCCCACAATAAGGAGTCCCACTTTTTGGACAAGATGGACATTGCTATCACCATTTTTAACCAAATCTTCACTTTTTGAGACCTATAGCAGCTAAACAATTAAGATTTTTCTAAATATATTATTGAGATCTTATTGTCTAATGAAGAAGATGGGAAATAAAAGGACAAGGAAAAATAAGGTTGCACAATATCATTTAGTAGAAAGGGAACATAAGTTGTGTGAAGAAAGTATGCAAAGATATTATGTCAAAGATAATGTAAGTATATTTTATATAAATTACATATGTTTTTTTTCAATTGAATCATCTTCTAGATAAGATTATGATTAATAAGATCAAATTTGTTTCAATTGAAGTAATTCTTTCAATTTAAGTATGTTTTAAATACTTCATTTATTTAAATGTTATGTATCCCATTACCATGCCTAAGTCCTCTACTAAAACCATTATATTTGCTAGGTCTACTTAATGAATACCTACACCCTATTTACCCTAGAAACCCTAAATATTATCGAGTTAAATATATGGTTAGATGTTTTGGCTAAATTATCTTCCACTAAATTAAATAATCAAAGTCCTTTCTACTAGATTTTTGTACCTTACCATCCAAGTGCATCTATGATAAACACTAGGTCCTATCTAGGACCCTCCCATAATGGACACGTGTAATTTGACTATTCTCAAAAAATCCCTAGTCCTAAAGTCTAAGTCTTAAACCCTAAACCCTAAACCTTAAATTCCTTAAATATTATAATTTGAGTTAAATCTGCACACATAAATTAGGAATTTATAATGTATTGTATACAACATAAATAAATAATAATTAAGTATTAAAGTTGTAATTTTTAAAATAAATTATAGAAAATTAAGGACTTGTGAGAGTTTCTTATATACCCTAGACTCCTAAACCATAAACCTTAAACCTTAAACCTTAAATATTATTGAGTTTTAAATCTACATGTTCTTTTACTTACACATGCTTAAATATTTTATATTATACTTATCTATATCTACATGTCCTTACATACCAATTGGTCTATGATGGATTTTTCATTATCCAAGTGAGCTGGATTGGTGCAATATTGGTGATATCTCATTTCCCTTTGGTATATGGAATTAGATGATCACATTTTAGTATTTTTATCTATTTTTTGCATATGTGATGTTCTTTATGAAATGTGATTATTGACCTCTTATTTCATCCTACATTACTTTATTATTTTGAAAAGAAACTTGCAGCCATCTAATGACAATTTCCACATAACCCAAAAGAAAAATCTATGCAAATAAGTATTCAAAATCCACATGTAAGAGAATAGACTTGACATACCCATCAAAAATGACACAAGAAATACCTTGGGAAAACCCTTAAGATTGAAAAACTGAGCCTCCAAAATCATCCATCACTCATGTATTATTCAAAAATAAACATTACAATACATCTTTAGACCTCTCCATGAACACCATTGAAGCATCAAGCCCTAAATAAAAACTCTATGTGAAGAAGCATGTGAATAAAAGGGAAATGGGTGTTACATTTTTGAGAGATGGAATTGGATCTATTTCACACTTTAGTTCATTAGAAAACCTAGATCCCTTAACCAAGTGACTTGATTGAATAATGGCTAGAGGGTTCCTTAGATAATTGGATGGGGCTTCACCATTAAATGATGCTTCAAAAGGGATAAATGCAAATACTTATGCAAAATCACTATGAAACTAAGAAAATTGAAAGTATGAAATCAAACTAATAAATTGAATGGAACTAAAAAGTATCTAGATGCATGGAGATGCCAAGACAAGATCTGCAAACTCTAAAAATTATTGTTAGGGTTTGCATTGGGACTAATACACCAAATTGGGCATATGAGTCCTGTTATAGGGTTTTCTTAGGATCTTTCAGAATCTTTCAAACCTAGATCCAACACTATTGAATGTTGTCAAAAGGGCTTATCAAGGACTAATACACCAAGTTAGGTATATGGGTCCTATGTGAGGGTTTTAGGGTAGGATATAGAATTCTTTGTTGAATATCAAGGCTCTATAGAGAGGTAGAAAAAAGGGTGTATAAGACTAATACACCCAGTTTGGCATATGATTCCCATTCTTCCTTTCTAATAAATCAGGATCTAAAATTTTTCTTCTATTTTTGCACTTCCTTCCTATCCAATCTTCAAGTCTAAAAGTTTGAATTCTAGTCTATAGGTGAGTTTCCATGAAGATGGAAACTTCTTGAAAACTTCTAAAATGTTTCCAACTTTTCCTTCAAAATATCTTCAAGCTCTGATTCACCTAGATCTACAAACACAAATCAATAGAGAAAAATGTTGTTTTGTTATGGAATAGGGGGTTTGCCTTGGTCAAATCCCATATTCATAATTAAACCTTAAAATGAAATGAAATAGCATGAAGGAATGATGAATGAACAAATGCTATGTTGTAACTCACCAAACCATTGAAATGAAGGATACAAACTTGTATGAAAGGGCTATCATGAATGTGGATCTTGAATCTTAATTGAATGCTTAATGATTTGTCTTGAATGCTTGCTTGAATCAGGAAACCTACAACACAAATGTTAGCTCACAAACACACATGATGCATGAATATTTTGCATGACACTTGAATCTTGAATGTAGCTCCAAATGATTGATGATCTACTCTTCAATGCTCTTGTAAACTCTACAATTCTCTTTAGGATGCTTGACTCAAAATTTTTAGGAGAAATTATTTGAAATACCCTTGTATTTATACTTGTTTATGCCTAATTTCCCAAAATTACAACACTAAAAGTTGACATTCAAAAATTGAATCTAAGGATAATAAAATCCTAACAAGAATTTGAAATAAAATAGGTCCTAGGTTAAAGTAGGACTAATATGACTAGTTAGGCATATGAGTCCCAGAGGTTTAAACCCAGGACACATACTTCAAGAAGTGTTATGTTCAATGTATCATTTGAAATGATCCTGAGACCAAGGGAGGACTCATATTCCTAGATGGGCATATGGGTTCTAGATCCCTAAATAGGGGACACATAGCTAAGAGCATTAAATTATGATTTTCCATTTACTAAGTGTTTGGATTATCCTTAGCAAAATTCATATAAATAGTCTTTTGGATGCAAAATAGGACCAATTAAGGCATAAATTAAAAAAAAATTAATGAGGACCCAAAGAAGTGTGAAAATGTAAAGGGATGCATTTTTTATACTAAATTTAGCCCCCACTTTAGTGAGAGAATGACCTTGCATCAAACTCACACTAAAGTAGACAAATTTGCATCAAGGGGTCCAAGTGTACAAATTATAGTGAGATAGGATGAAAACAATCAAGAGGGATGATCAATCCCAAAGGATCGAGATCTTATGGAAAACCAACATAGGCACAAAAGAACACGCATGTGAATGATGTATGAAGTAGCAAAAAGATATGTAAGTATACACTACCAAAGACATAAGAAGACTTAGTAAAGGAAAAGGAGGGTGGATCAAGCCTCGACAGTCTATACAACACGATGTGGGGTATGTGCAGGATCATCATGCTAAAAATAGGTTGTTAAGTGGCAAAAAAAATAGAAAAATCAAAGTTAGGAAACTTGACGTAAAAATTTGAATAAGTTATCTATATTATTTCAAAAATATGTAAGAATAGAATCCATTGCAAATTGAATGTAGTTTCTAACTACTAGGTTTATTTTAAAAAAAATCTATTTGGTGAAAATTTGAAATATCAATGTAGTACTTACTTAAAATTCAGGGAAAAAATAAGTACGTGTCTATCTGACCACCCTAACCACAATAAAATGATAATATTTTTTATAATATTTTAGATATAAGTAGAAGACTCATGTCCCAATGTGATGCATTTTTTTTGTAATTTTTTTCCAAGTAAATAATTATTTATGAATTTTTTATCACAAATTTTTAAAAATATAAAAACTCATATGTCTAACCACCTTAACTTGGTCAAAACTTCATGAAGTTCAATTTTTAAAAAATCCTATAGTATACAAAGCATATAATGTGATGCATGTTTTAGATTCAAAAAATTTGATACCATTTGAAAGCTATAGATTTTTTTCAACCAACCTTTCAATCAATCAAGACTTTAGTCATAATTCAAATAGAAAATGAATAATAATTATTTATTAAATTCAAAGTAAAACATAATTTATATTGGTGGAAAGCTGAGAATATCCTTTAGAAACCCTTTTCATGTCATCAATTTTGGGTAAAAAAAAGTCACCAGCCACATACCCTACACATACCCATCATATGCCACTTTTTCAACCATCATGATTGTACACATACCTTATGGACTAGGTCTAAGTTGTTTCTCCAAAAAAAGTTTACAAGTGGAACATGATGTCCACTATGAAAACAAAATGCATGCGTACATGGGCTAGTGGAATCCGGTATCCACTAGGTGGGCCCTAGAGAGGTGAGATGCACACACACACAACTGATATGCACCCACATAGATAAGAAAGTGGATATGGGAAAGTCATGCCTATGGTCAGATCCCATATGTACTAACCATACCAAAGGTATACCTCTTGATAACTTGATAAGGCGCCACACAACATGAACAGTGAGATTCATGAGGCAAGCAAAACTTTGTATGCTAGCACCCATAAACAAACAAGATGGATCCACTGGAAACCAAGGTGCTTTATGCAAGGTGGCCATATAACAGTTATTGAAAATAAGGAACAGTGAAAGATATGTTCAAAGGCTTTTTTCTTAGTTCATGTAAGGTCTCAACCTAGGGAACATCATGCCTAAATTCTCCAAGAGAGGACCAATCGACGAATAGAAGCTTCATAACTTAGGGAATGCTCTCTACTTGGAATTTCCACTAAGAGGCATATAATATGCTAAGATAAGTCACATTCTTGAAGGATATCACACCCAATGTTACCACAAAGAGAAAGACACATCACATGAAGCAGGAAAACCACACTATGAAACATGAGTTGTAATTTAAATGAAAAATAATAATGCCAATGTATACCTCCACTTTAGATAAATTGCTAAGCACCATACTATGAGCAATTGATTCAATGTAGAAGAAAAAATGAGAGCTTATTTGAAAATCCCTATGTTGAATGAAACTACATCATGAAGAAAGGGTTGCCCCCAAAATGTAATGCTAAACATAGATATAAAAGTATGTCATGTGTGATCCAACTTAAGGCATATCGTCCACATCCCATGCTTGCTCCTATATATACATGGAAGGAGGTCAACTAGCCAAAATAGACAACTAAAAGTGCCATACAAGGACAAGGCTACCTAACCCCTTGCCCCCACTTAGTGCAAGGAAAGGATGAGATGAGATGATTGATGAGAAACTTGAAAATTAGTATCAATTAGAGGAACAAGGTGCTTCAACACAAGGAAGAGTACCACAATCCTTAAGATGTTAAGCTTTATCACTGAAAGCTTTACATTCATTAGTAGAATGACCTTGAACTATATGATATGCACAAAATGAATTCTTGTAGTAAAATTTATTGTGTTCTTGGAGGGAGAGTTATCAAATGATCTTGGAGGAGTCTCAACAAGATACTCTCTTGATCAAAAGTACAAGATATTCCTTTATTTTATGACAAAGATATCTCTTGCTTAGTACAAGGTGTCACACTTACACAAGAAACTTTAGATTGCATGATTTTGTACTCTTATTTAAAGGAGGGTCTAAAATCTAACAAATTCAAATCATTAACTTGTTTTGTGTGATGACATTGATATTAAGTGAAGATTTATTTGTTTCTTTTGTTTCTTTCAAAGGGCAGTAACCAAGACCATTAATTGTTCCTTGTTTGTTAGGCTCTATAGGGTTACAGATACCTTTTTCTCTAGCACCACATCCTTTTCCGCTATAACCAAGTTTTTTCATAGGTTCATAACCTCTTCCGTAAAGATTTTTCATTTCTTCTAGATTTGATGGTTGCTCATAATCAACTTCATGAAAGTTTTCTACGTAATTTTATTCTCCTTCTAAGGTGGTTGAAGTGGATTCTTTCGAAGGTTCATTTGAATTTTGTGTTGACATTACTATTGGTTTTTTCTCTTTAGACTCTTTTTTTATGTTCTTATATTCACCCATGAATGTAGATGTGAAGTCTAAGGAACCCCAATCATCTTCCAAGAGCTTTGTGACTTCTTCAATATGTTTTTCTTTGTATTTCTCTTGCACAGGTTCCACTTGTATAGTTGGTGTCAATTTTTTCAAAGGACTTTCCTTTTCTTTTATTCAAATGACTTTTTAGTTTAGGGTCAGCCTCAATTTTAGACACTTTGTTGTTGTGGACATACTTCATTTTATGATGAAGGGTAGAAGGCATCACATTCATTGCATGAATATATGGTCTCCCTAAAAGAAGATTGTATTAGAGAACATGAGGCATAACATGGATTGGGGTTTGTAATGTGGCCTTTCCAATTGGAAAAGGAAAAGTGATCACACCAAGTGGTTTTTTTCCTACATTGTCAAATCCCCAAATTGATAAGGAATCTAGTTTAATTTTTGATTTATCCATGCCAAGCTTATCCAAAAGGGTTACACTACACACATTAAGGGTTGATCCATTGTCAACAATGGTTTTCTTTATCCTTGTCCTATTGAAGATAGCTATATCATGAAAGATTTAATCTTTTTTTACACTTCTAGTGAAGGTAACTCATCTTGATGGAAATTAATGTCTAAGTTGACAAGAGTTGTAGATTGAATTTTGGCTACTACATCATTTGATTTCACATTAGGAGGGGTAGGAACTTTTTTTAAGGAACTTTGAATCATGTTATGCTAATGAGGGGAGGATTGAATAAGGTCCCATAATGATATCTTAGCAGGAGTTTTTCTAAGTTGTTCAACAAGGTCATACTCATTTCCACTTTGTAAAGGTAAACAAAGAGCACTAGGAAAGATAGGATGAGTTAATGGGAGGGATGTTGGAGTTTTTTGTATTGGTTGTGGATTGTTTCTAGTGTTATATGTATGAACAATGGTATTCTAACTCAGTTGCTACAAAACATTTTCATTAGAAAGTTTCCTTTTAGGTGGTTCTAAGATAAGAACAGGTTTCTTTTGAACTTGTGATTGTTGTGAGGGTGTATAAATGATAAGTTTAGTCTCAGGAGATTGCTTCAAGGGATATCTAATTTGCATAACCTTAGAACAATTATCATTATTTTCATGATCTCTTAATGAAGGGGAGTCTAATGTTACTTCATCATCTTCATCTAAGGAATTACTATTATCAATGTTCTCATTTTCTTGCACCATGATTTCTTCCTTAGTAGGATATTTTTAAGGAGATAAACAAACTAGATGTTCACAACATTCAATGGTTGGTTCCTATAAAATAACTTCATCACAAGTAGGGGAGTCATCTTTGTTTGGATTGTATTTCTTATCAATGATGGTATCCTCTTGTTCAATGATATTTTCCTTAGGGGAAGAGAGACAAATAGGATTCTCATGGCACTCAATGATTGGATCTTCTAACACAAAAATATCTTCATCAAAAATAGGAGAGATACTAGGAGAAGGAAAAATTTGATTGTCCTCATTATCCACCATTGTATTCTCTTTTGCTAAAGAATTCTCATAAGTGTGAAGGATAAACTTTTTCTTGGCATGCTTAGAAGGATGCAATACTAACATTGTGTGACAAAAAAATGAAAAGTAATTCTAACCATCTTATGCAATGTTACAAGAATATAAACAATGTATATCCAAAGATGAAAAATACTTTTATCCAATTTATGCAAAGCATGAAGAATGCAAACAATGTGTATTAAAAAATGAAAAAAACTTCTATCAAGCTTATGCAAGCTTTATGAATGTAAACATTGTGTATGAAAAAGTGAAAAGTACTTTTATCCATATTATCCAAAGTTTCAGAAATGTAAACATTTTTAGGTCTGATGATGATTTTGGAATGATTCAAAAAAGACTACCTAAATGGATGACTCTGACCTAGATGCATAAAAATAGAAGTTCCCCAAACTTTCCAGATTGGTACTATAGGTTACCAACAAGCCTAGGAAGTACAAAAAATCACTAGAAAGCTCAAAATAGTTGGTTTTAGTAGGCCTCCAAGGACTCATTCACCTAGATGGGTATATTAGTCCCACATTTTTGGAAAGTGTTCCACTTTTTCACAAATTTTCCCACCAAAATGCAAATTTAGACTTAATCAGGGACTAATATGCCTAGGTGGGCATATGAGTTCAAATAAAAGTTTTTTAAGCTTGGATCAACAAATTCTATGTTGATTTTAATGTGTTTGTGGTGTATGCTCAATTAATTATTTGTAATTATAGATTTCCAATAAAATTTAATGATGCGACATGTAAAAATGCAACCTATATGATATTTTCACTAAAGCAATATTTAGAAGCCCTAAATGAAATTCAACTAATGAAAATATAATGCAAAGTTAATGAAACCTAGATCTGGGACTATAATGTTCTCCAAATCAGAAATTCAAGGGACCAAAGGCTAGGCTCACCAAAATGAATAAAAGGGAAATGGGTGTTCCACCTTTTGAGAGATGGAATTGGACCTATTTCACACTTTAGTTCACTAGGAAACATAGATCCCTCAACCAAGTGACTTGATTGAGGAATGGATAGAGAGTTATTTGGATAATTAGATGGGGGTTCACCATTAAATGAAGCTTCAAAAATAGAGAAATGCAAATATGTATGCAAACTCACTATAAAATATAAAAAAATGAAAGCATGAAATAAAACTAATAAACTGAATATAACAAAAAAGTACCTAGATGAATGGAGATGCCAAGACAAGATTTGCAAACTCTAAAAACTACTATTAGGGTTTGCACTAGGACTAATATGCCAAGTTGGGTGTATGAGTCCTGCTATAATATTTTTGAGGATCTTTCCTAATCTTCCAAACCTAGTTCTGACACTACTAAATGTTGTCAAAAGGGATTATTAGGGACTAATATGCTAGGTTGGGTGTATGGGTCCCATGTGAGGAATTTGAGGCAGGATCTGCAATTCTCTATTGACTTTCAAGGATCTATAGAGGTCAAAAAAATGGTGTACTAGGACTAATATTCCTAGTTGGGCATATGAGTCCCATTCTTCCTTTCTGAAAAAGCATGATATGAAATTCTTCTCTTATTTCTACACTTCCTTTCCAATATTCAAGTTTGAAAGTCAAAATTTTATTTTGTAGGTGAGTTTCCATGAAGAAAACTGCTTGACAACTTTGACAACTTTTGTGACTTTTCCTTCAAAGCATCTTCAAGATCAAATTCACTTAGATCTACAAACAAACATCAAGAGAGAAAAATGTTTTTTTTAGGGATAGGATTTTTCCTTGGTCAAAACCTGTTTTGGTAATTAATCTTGAAATCAAATGAAATAGCATGAAGGAACAATGAATGAAAAAATTATATGTTGCAACTCACCAAACCCTTGAAATGAAGGCTAAAAACTTGTATGAAAGGGATAGCATGAATGTGGATCTTGACTCTTGATTTAATGCTTAAAGATTTGTCTTGAATGCTTGCTTGAATCATGAAACCTACATCACAAATGTTAGCTCACAAACACACATGATGCATGAAGAATTTGACATGATTCTTGAATCTTGAAT
Source organism: Sequoia sempervirens (assembly GCA_007258455.2). Taxonomy (NCBI): domain Eukaryota; kingdom Viridiplantae; phylum Streptophyta; class Pinopsida; order Cupressales; family Cupressaceae; genus Sequoia; species Sequoia sempervirens. The sequence continues at coordinate 95,109,690 of VDFB02256132.1, read as the reverse complement.
GTAGATACAAATGCTTGATGATTTTCTCTTGAATTCTCTTGTAAAATATATAATACTCTTTAGGGTGCTTGATTCAAAATTACTAGTAGATATTATGTGAAATAACCTTGTATTTATACTCTTTTATGCCTAATTTCCTAAAATTACAACACTACAAGAAAAAATTCAAAAAATTGAATCTAAGGACAATAAAATCCCAATAAGAATTTAAATTAAAATAGGTCCTAGGTTAAAATGAGACTAATACACCCAATTGGGCATATAAGTCCCAAAGGCTTAAACCTGGGCACCTACTTTAAGAAATGTTATGTTCAATGTATCATTTGAAATTAGGTCTTGAGACCCAGGGAGGCTATAGGGTCCCAAGTCCCTAAATATGGAACACATAGCCAAAAACATTAAATTATGATTTAAAATTTATTAAGTTTCAAGATTATCCTTGGAAAAATGCATTTGACTAGGCTTGTGGATGCAAAATAGGACCACTTAAGGAATAATTAAAATAAATTTTAATAGGGAGGACCCAAAAAAGTGTGAAAATGCAAAGGGATACAATTTTTACACTACAACATCTAACCATACATCCCATGCAATGCTTCAGCCCTCACAAATGCTAACAAGAACTAACCTCCCAACTGATAAAAACCTTAAACAACTTCCCATGCAGTTTCTTTTATAGAAGCAATCTCTGCCAAAACCATCGAGTGGTATTACATAAAGGTATGTGCATTATCATCATGGAAAAGACATGCCCTTAAGTGGCAAAAAAATTAGAAAAATCTGAGTTAGGAAACTTGATGTAAAAATTTGAATAAGTTATCTATATTATTTCAAAAATGGGTAAGAATAGAATCTGTAGAAAATTGAATGTAGTTTGTAAACTACTAGTTTTTTTTTTAAAACCTACTTGGTGAGAATTTGAAATTTCAATGTAGTAGTACTTAAATTTTAGGGAAAAAATAAGAAGTAGGTGTCTTTCTAACCACCCTAACCACGATAAAATGATAATAGTTTTTATAAGATTTTAGATATAAGTAGAGGACTCATGTCTCGATGCGATGCATTGTTTTTGTAATTTTTTTCCAAGTAAATAATTAATTATGAATTTTTTATTTCAAATTTTAAAAAATATAAAAACTTTTATGTCTGACCACCTTAACTTGGTCAAAACTTCATGAAATTCATTTTCTTTAATCCTACAACATGTGAAGCATAGAATGTGATGCATGTTTTGGATTCAAAAAATATGATACCATTTGAAAGCTATAGATGTTTTTCCATTAGCCTATCAATCAAGACTTTAGTCAAAATTCGAATAGAAATGAATAATAATTATTTATTAAATTCAAAGTAAAGCATAATTTATATTGGTGGAAAGATGAGAATCTTATTTAAAAACCCTTTTCATTTCATCAATTTTGGGTAAAAAAAGTCGTCATCCACATACCCTACACATACCCATCATATTGTAAATTTTTGGCCCATCATGATCCTACACATAGTCTAAAACCATGTGACTAAAATAATGAGATTACAAAACCATGTCCCCACATTTAATATTGGGCACTTTATTTATATTATTTTTCCCAATATTAAATAAATACATTTTTACAACTCATAACTTATATCCCAATGTTACATACAACATAAAGTGGCCCTAAGAATTGTAGTGTAGAAAAATGTATCCCTTTACATCTTCATATTGGTTTGGGACCTCCCTGCTAAAATTTAGCTCATTTATGCTCTAATTGGTCCTATTTTATATCCACAAGCCTTATTTAATGCATTTTTCTATGGATAATCCCGACACATCAAAAATGACAAATCATAATTTAATGTTTAAGGTCATTTGTTCCTAATCTAGTGATTTGGGACTCATATGCCACCTTGGGAGTATGGATCCCACCCACAACTTGGGACCTAATTTCAAGTTTCACATTAAATAAGACACATCTCAAAATCTATGTCCAAGGTTTTAGCCAATGGGACTCATATTTCCCAACTGACATATGAGTCATTCTTTAACCAAGACCTATTTTAAATCAAATTCTTGGTGAGATTTTACTATCCTAGATCTAATGTCGGCTTGTAGTGTTGTAATTTTGGGAAATTTAACATAAACAAGTATAAATACAAGCTTGTTCATATAACTTCACCTAGCAATTTTGAGTCAAGCATCCTAAGATTTCATAAGAGAATTATAAATTATTCAAGAGCATTCAGGAAGGAATTCAAGGAAAGATTTGTAGAAGATTATTGCAGCAATCAAGGTCCATTATTATGTCAAAGGATTGATGCATCATGCATTTGGTTTTTAGCTAATGTTGTGATGTATTGTTCAATATCAATTCAAGTATCAAAGGCATTATATTTCATCAAGAAGCATGATCAAGATCTATATCCACCAAGGCGACCTCATTCTTATTTGCAGATCTATAAGGTTTCAAACAAGGTTCTATTGTTTCATCTTATGTTTCATGTTTCACTTCATTCATGATTCATTTCTCATTAAGGTTTGATTACCAAAACAAGTTTTGTCCAAGGAAAACCCCCATTCTCTAGGAAAATAACATTTTTTCCCTCTCTTTGTATGTTGCAAGTTTATAGGTTGAAGAAAAAGTGGATTTGAAGCCTTCAAAAGTGCCAAAATTGCAAAGTTGTCATAAAAGTTGTCAAGGCTCACAAAAAGATAGATCTAGAGCAAGATATCCAAACTATTTACATGAAACTAGTGGGAAAGTACTTAATTAATATATACTCAGAGGCTCACAAAGTTTTATCTTAAAATTATGCTCTTGGGATATTTTGCAAAAAATTCAGACACTTTGCAACTTTTTGGGTGAATGAGTCCTAGTACAACCTTTTTGCTATATTTCTACATATTCAGAATAGTCATGCAAGGAGATTCCACAGTCTTCCTAGAAATGCTAGACTAGGAATAAATCACCTAGCTTGGTGTATGAGTCATAATGCACTTCAAAAAGTAGAATTTTAGAGGTTCATACCTTGTTTTGGACATCTACAGTCTTTCAAATGCTTCTTTGTTTATCCTTAGTCTTTGACTCTAATTTTAAGTTTCATTTTCTAGTTCACATAGTTAGATTTGCATATTACTTTCATTTCTTTCTTTTTAATCATTTGTTAGTGGTGAACCCCCTTTTTAATCACACCTAAGGAAACCACCTAGAAAAAGGTCCTTTCCCTCAATTGAGTCTCTTGGTTAGAGGATCTTGGATTCCTAATGAACTAAAGTGTGAAGTAGGTCACTAAAGTTTTCTATCTCCTGAAAGGTTGACACACCTATTTGCTTTGGTTCAAGAATATTAACTCCTAGTGATGCACATACTTCTAGATCCCCTAGGTGTACCACACATAATAATAAATTAAACATTATAACATTATGTAAGGTGTACAACACCTAATTCCTAATATTCTCCCACTTTTTGTATACATTTCATAAGGGAGAACAACTAAAATCAAATCATGAATCAAGAGAACAATCCATATAGCCACATATACCATCAAGGAATCAAAGTGATCCATGTGCCACATCAAGATACTTGTAATAAGAAACAAAGTGACCACCATCACAAACATGAATGCTCTCATACTTCATCATTCCCAATTCCCAAAGATAAGAATCCATCCAAAGAAAATCCACATAATCTATCACAATGAAGCATAAGTCTTTCCTCAACAAATATTCCAGACAAAAACACCCAATCCAAAGGTATCAATATGCACTAATAGCTATCAATATACACTAACCATAGCTGAAATAGCACCGACATAAAGTTCCAACACATCCAACCATCCATACCTCCAAGGTATACGAAACATAGTAAACTCATTCCATCAACATATACATCCATAAATCACAATCACAAAATCCATGTGCAAAGAATGATATACACATCTAAGATCTCATACTACATGGGTAATTCATATCTAAAAATTATCAAGGCATACCAAGTCTATCAATATCATCACATAGAAGGTGTAAATAACATCATGTAGTACCAAGGAACATCCACGATGGTATGAAAAAAATTGTAAGAGCATTTCTCACCACAAGTCTCTATAGCTCTCCCATGTTCTCCACACCTAACAAAGCAAAGAGATAATGGAAAATCCATGTCATCACTTAAGAACATAAGTAATAAACACATTACCACAAGCTAGTGATCACAATAGCTCCAACCAAACCTCAAAACTAAAGTAATTTGAAACCAAACATCCAAGAAGATAACCAAGACCAAAGATAAAAACATTGTACGTCATATACCTATATAAAGTCCTCCTACATACAACTCTAAATGAAAACCATGTCAAGTATGATCTCCTCCATAATTACCCAATATAAAATACATAACAACACTAAATTTTTCAATCACCAAGATCAAACATAACATATATATGTAACCAACATGGATGTAAGCCTCATAAAACAAGAAGATCAAACTCATAACCATTCCCATATTTGGAAATCAGCCCAATACATCTCCTAAACTCAATATCAATTAATATAATCATAATTCATAAGGATATAAACATTTTGACACTCCTCAAATGAACCCTCTAGAACCAAATATCCATATCTCAAGATCTATATGCATGAGAAGAAAAAAAATAAACACAATGAACTTAAAAGAAATAATGGGAAATACCTCTCAAATAAACCATCAAGAATACCAAGAGTGGGAATGAGAATGCTCCTCCAAGATACCCATGTCATCATGACTCATTCAAGAACACTCTCCTCATAGGTCCATGTTGAACTCATGTCCAACCAAAGTGTAGGCTCCTCAGACTTCCTACTAAAATCTCATCAAGAGTAACCATCTCAACAAATGTCTCTAACCACAAGAGAAATATAGCCTCACCTAAGTCTAAAAGAATCCATGGGAACTTATAACCAATCAATACATGTGAAAATCCAAATGCAACATAGCATAATCATGAAGTAATCAAGAAAATGATCACATGTACTCAATACAAAGAGAACCACACAAGATCAATTTCAAAGATCCAATAATGAATTAGAAACATAAACATGACAACATGATATAACCATCTCTTGCTAGGAGAACACATACAACAATACATACATCTTGGTCTCAAGAGAACATGTATCATGCCAAAACTCTAAACTAGTACCAAGAGTAAACTATGACACTCTAAACCAAGAAACAAAATCTCTAATCAACATGAAAATAACCACCTCCTATCAATGAAACCTAAAATATCAAAGAACCCTCACCACATAGAAATAAAATCCAAAATTCCATCCATGACACCAAAAAACACTACAAAATATCATCCACCATCAAATGGTGAATCCACATCACTTCCAACAACTCCCACTGAATAGTGATATCGAGCTACACATACCATTGTGACTATCATCTCCTCCATGAAGATCATCCAAGTCTACAAAAAAAAATGAAATATCAATAACATCAAGTGAAACCAATATCTCCAATCCAAGAAGATACAACCACCAACAAAGCATCATGAATATATCCAACACTGCCAATCCATCACTTTCAGAATATCCCACTAAAAGGTTTAACCAAGCTATCCATGAAATCACGATAAACCACATACTACAAGCCCCATAACCAACTATCTAGGTACTATAAACATCATCCATAATCACATCTCAAAGCACACATACCAACGTACAAATGACCACATACAAGAACAACTAACAGTGTAATAACCCATCTTAAATTATTACTTAATTTTTTATACTACTGTAATGACATTATGAACATTCAATTTAAAAAGACATAACTAAGTAGCTATAGAAATTCATAGCAATACATGTCTAATTAAAATGATTCAAATATTATACATATTCAAATTGAATGTTAATTACAATATCCAAGTTTGACTTGTCTCATAGGCCACATAATCATTACAATGTAATAATTTTACATCAAGGTTACATCATGGTTATATCATAGACTAAGATATTATTGTAAACATACAAGGTTTATCTTGATGCTCACCTCCACTAGTGGATGAGAAAATGATCAAAGCACTTTACCACCCAACCACAAAGCTTACGCTTCTCCGAAATTATTCCAACTTGAATAATACCCAATCTCGCACAAAAATTTTAGCAAGAGAAAAATCTGCAAGGTGGAATCTGGTGTGTTCCCATACATCAACATGCATTTCTATCTAGGAGTTAGAAATGAAAATGTAATATCTATGCTAGGAATGGTAGAGAGTGTTATCACAAATTCCATACACACATAATGAACTAAATTTCTTGGCCAAGCATAAGAATAATGTTGCAACAACAAACAATAGGTTTTGGTAGAAGCAAAAGCCTATACTCTCTGAACTCCATCTTGTCACCCATCCTAGAAGGTAACTTTCTATAACACAATTATTTCATAACAACTATCTACCCTCTAGAAACATCTACTTTGAGGTGCTCTAGTCTACTTAGGTGTCATTCTATTCAAATAAAAAAATATTCTTCACACACATATCTAGGGAAAAGTAAATCAGTCTACTTATTTCCTCATTAAGCAAATAATCAGATACATGATTCAATTGGAACTTTTCAATACATTATTCACTCATATCATACGCATGACCAATGATTACATTCAACATAAATCATTCTTCATTTAAGAATGAATTAAATAAGTAACAAAAGAAGGTATGCCACAAGTATGTGTATGTATAGAGACAAAGTTCTATGTGCATACACATATATGTGCCAACTAATGTTATTGATTTGTCCATACATTCTGAAATAAAAACCATTAAATCAAATTTCTATCATTTAAATGATGTTCCATTTTGATGTTTCATTTGTTAGAGATTCAATAAATAAATGAACTAGAAAAAGTTTTTTGTAACAACTTCTCACATAATGTTGTGTCATTTGTATCAAAACCAAGTTGTGATATTCAAATGATATTTTTTACAAATAAACAATCACGGTTTATAACAACACGACGATTTTTACAACCAAATGAATATAGAATGATGCTATTTACAAATATACATTCACTGTTTATAACCAAACAATGTTGTTTTAGCTAAACAAATACAAAATAATATTGTTTGCAAATAAACACTCATTGTTTATAACAAAGCGATGCTATTTCAACTAAACATTTATAGAACAATGTTATTTTCAAATAAACACATTGTTTATAACATAACGATTGTTGTTTACATATTTCAATCATAGTTTATAATGAAACGATGTGATTCAAAGATAAACAAATACTATTTAAATAACAAAACATTTGCTATTTATAGTTTACAATCACAATTTATAACAAAATGATGTCATTCACAAAGGTTTACAAGTCTCAGTGCCCTTTAAGTTTGCTATTTAGATTCAAGCTAATCAGTACAAATTTTCAAGAGTAGAATGACCATGATTTAGGTATTCAACATATAATTGGTACTAATAACCTTAGTGCAAAACTAAGTATAGAACGACATGCTTGTCGTTGTGAAAACCAAAAATAATTATACAAGTCAAGGAACATTTTTTAGTATTTTCTAGGGTTTTAGAAAAGAACCCATATTCCTAATATTATCAGTAAGATAGAAGAAATAATCAAACCATTAGTTACTCCAAATAATGAGTTTTAGATAAATAAAAGTTTTAGTTTTACATTAAGCAACTTTGTTGCCCTTCAATGGCATATACAAACTAGACATGCAAGCCTTAACCTATGTTAAATCACTTATGGCTGGTCCATCTTGAAGATCAATTCAAAAAAATGCTAAGATATAAATAACACATTTGTTCCTCCCTCATTAGAGGTGAATGATTCCAACTCAAGAACATTGATGACAGTTCAGATATGGCTCAAAGATTATAAGCATACTAGACATGCAAATGGCATGACGTAGCTGAATGTAGCATCAAATATCATACTAAAAGGGAGAGATAGCCATAAGGATAGTGATAACTAGTTGTTTCCATAAAGGGAATGATCAACATATATATCAATATACATTTGATTGCAAATGATGCAAATTACTTCTAATTGTAGGTTAAAACTGATAGCCATATAATGGCTCTTACATTCATATAAAAATAGATAACAATGATAATATATGTTGATTCTTGGCATGACCAAGATTGACCAACATGCCCAAGGATTCAAAATATGCATAATGAGTACCTTCAAAGTCAGCTGTAAGGTCTTGGTTACTTAGACCCATAGTTGATCAATTTTCATTTGATCGCTATTAGCTATAAGTCAATTTCTATTACAATCATTTAATGATTGGAAATATTGATTCTATCAAACTTGACACATAGAAAGTATATTGCAAGATTTTTTGAATAAAAACATAGAGAAATCATGCATATTTCCAAAGAAAAAATATCAGTTACCTGAAAGTCAAGCTTTTTCCAACATTTTGTCTAATTTTTCCCTCACAACTGAGTTCTTTCCCCTTGCCTTTTTCTTGAATACCACTTGATACTATTCATTCTTTTTTTCCACACATATGTCTTTCAAAATGGAAAGATTTTGCATGGAATTGAGCCATTTCCTCCATAATGGCATTAATTCTATTTCTGCCCACTATATCCATTTTAATTAATCGGACATAATTTGAATTGATGCCATGACTTATGGAATCTTCTCATGATTTCCATTCAATTTCTTATCAATTCAATAATGCAAAAATATCGATTTCAAATTCAATTATATATGTTGATATTCATATTCATTCACTCACATGTGTACGTTTTTTGATATATATATGTACTCATATATATATACATGTATATATATATTTACATGTGTATATATATATATGTGTGTTTGTATATAGATGCTTTCATGTTCATATTCAACATTAAATAAGAATGAACTTTTATTTTCATTTTGAACAATAATGTTTAAATGCATAAGATTTTTTTTTAAATACATGCATTCATTCCATGTTAATTCACACTTTTTTTTCTTTCAAACTCTAAAAAGAAAAGATTAAGATAAACAATTTAAATAAAAATTTCACATGTATTACTTTTCACAAGTACATATTTTCAATTATTGATTCATTAATTTAGTTCAAGTCAGATAAATATAATTCTCCTATATGAATTTTAAATGTGGCTATCATGCTATTTGTGGTGTGTGCATCCAAGTTCCATCAAGCTTACTGTTCGATCTGAGTAAACAATCCTACTTCAATTGTGCTCTTATCCCTCAACTTGTCACCTTACAATTGCACACACTTGCACTTGCAAAATTCATCTGTAATGTTCAATTCATCATAAAATATAAGATAAGTCAAAAAGATCACATGGTAAAAAATAGTCAACTTCTTTCAATATTTTCAAAAATATCAAAATTTCCATTCAACATATTAAATTTCCTCAATAATTCAATTTATTATATTATAAATAAAAATGCAATAAATTTGGGTTATGACATCCTTCCCCTCTTGGAAGAGACACTATCCTAATGTCTATTTAATCAAAATTCAAGCATATATGTCTATTTCAACATCACATCATATTGTTCCAAGCCAAAACATCATAATATTTCAAACCAAAATTTTCAAACAAAATTATCAATGTCTCCTTAAGAAAGCAAATGAGGGAAGGAGCGTTATTTTTTTTCATCCTCCCAAGTACCATTGTCTTCTTAATACTGGTCTCATTGGACCTTAAACTAAGCAATATCTCTACTTTGCATCTTAATGTTGTGTCTATCCAAGATTCTAATGGGATCCACTAGCACCACTCCTAGATCTTGTACCTATTAGGATTTCCAATCAAGCACATGAGCTGCATCAGGATGATATGGCTTAAGAAAAGAAACATGAAATACATTATGAAGTCAAGCTAGATCAAGTGGTAGATCAAGTATATAAGCCATGGGGTTAATCACTTCCAATACTTTAAATGGTCCCACATATCTCAGGGCCAACCTAGAAGACTTTGTGTTGATCATCAAAGCTTGCACCTCTCTGACAGCCTTATGAGAAATTTAGTGAGTGGGGGACTAATTTGCGCCTCACTAAATACCTCCAAGATTTTTATAGAAAGCCAAATCTTCTCTAAGTTTTGGAGAAAAGGTTAGAAGGAAATGTAAATATAAAACATAAAAATGGCAATACGCTAAAGCTTTTACAACATTTCAAACCCAATCTTTCCTATGAGTGATATAATTAGACACAAAATTCCACAACCCTTCATTATTGGGAAGAGAACAAGCAATAAAGGCTAACAAAAAGCATAGTGCAATCTTTCAAATCTTCCCACAGACAGTGTTCATTGAGGTCTAATCAAACATAAATATTTCCAAGGTTAGCAGAAAAAAATTCAGAAATTACATAAGCCACTCACTTCATACAACACAATATAACAAAACAACAACCCTTCAGAAAAATAGAGAAGTCCACCGAGATAATCCAATTTTCACAAGCTATTATCCTACCATATAAGCCTACAACATGGAAATAGACAACTTAAACTATTTGAATTCATCTTGAAACATTGTTTTATTCAAAACGAAAGCATAAAGAAGGAAAGCTTGATAGAGGCCATACATGCATAGTCTCAAAGATTTATCCTAAATAATTTGTGCTTGAATATCAAATGAACTTTAAAACCAAGGTCAGATTCCAATCCTATAATAGTTTGAGCTTTAAAAAATATAAAATTCTAGAGAAAAGTAGTTCTAAAACTCTACTTCTAAAAATATTTCTATAACCTAAGAAAACTAAAGAAACTTCTCCTTAGCAAAGGAAACTGAAACTTGAAACCAACCCTTCCCTTCAATCACCACCTCTCATTTATAGCTACAAAAAGAAGAAACCACCACAACAACACATAAGTAATTGTTGTCAAAATGTTGTAATTTGATAACACATGATCTAATTGTAGATATTTTAGTTAGGTCACAAAAATCTTTTCTCATCAATTCCCAACTACCACATTAATGCTCTTTAGATATTTAGCAAAGATAGTTATTTGAAAACAATCAAATATTAGAAAACAACCTAGAAAAAGTCTAGTTGACCAGTGACATAACCCAATGTCATTGACTAAAAGCTTCCATATCGAAAAATGAAAAGAGACCAATAAGCTCTGAAAAACTCCAAACGAGATCACTTCATAAAATCACAAACTTCTTGCAACGAATAGATGACGTGTCAAGCGAGCAGAAATTCTTAGGCTTATGAATATGTTTCCTTGAGAAAATCTTCGATGAGCTGACACATGTCCCAACTCTCTCCCAAAAGGAAGGATAAAAATGAAAGTTGTGCAATCACCAGATGGCACATTGTGCACCTTTCCAATGAATTTTCTTGAGCACAAACACATCTGAAGCCAAAAACATATTTGAGATGAAAATGAAAAATAATCAAGGAAAAAATTCTTCACAATTTTGGTGACTCACAGGGGGCCTTCACTTGTGGAGGCATGAACCTAGACCTCTAGTAATTCTTAGAGTTTGAGGAAAGTAGAATGCAATGCCTCCCAATCTACATCAGTTTGTTGGATGAGAGTACAAATGATCCTATATGCTTGCTCCAACTCAAAAAATTCCATGAAAGAAACAAATCCCCATCTAAAAGAAATCACCTCAAGGTGATAATAGAGTCTAGAAAGAGGGAATATCTCACACTCGATATCATTAGTTGTGGGAATTTTGCTTGAACCTAGGAGTTCTATAAAATTCTAGACCTTATGTTAGATCACATCATTGACTTGTTCAATTGTTAGCACATCTCCATTTGGAGAAAGAAGAGGAGGGATCCCAAAACTAACTAGGATGCCAAAATCCTTCTTGATTTCATTGACTTGCTTGTTCAACACTATCTGACAATACTTACACCTTTATGTGATCTTGTGGCAGTGGATGATCTCATTTTCTTTGATGGAGGTGACTCTTTGATTGGGAATCCCTACAATTTCTAGAGCCTCATTAGTGGCTACACATAACCTAGAAATTAAACCTTGTGATTCTACCACTTGAGGTGTACATATCTACAGAAATTGATTAGCCATTAGACCAACCTTCAAATTTAATTCCTAAATGTCTCTTAAGAATTGTAAAGCGAGCCTGAGAATGGAAACAACAACTGTGATCTTCTCCCAGTGTGTAGATATTAGCTTCTTCAATATTGGGAGGGTCCCAAACCCTCGTGTAGCAGCTAGCTCTTGATTGAACTGAGCCTCTCTTTCTCTTGCACTTTCCTCCATCTAACTTCTTTCTTTGAGGGCATTTATCAATTCCAAGCTCAGCCTTCTAATCTCTTTTTTATACTTTTATGCTTCCACATGGGCCTTCTGAAGATTATCAGAAGTTTGAGATTGGAAACCATCTAACTCTCTTCTCATATTTTCCTAAGCGCATTGATACTCTACATTCATTTAGCATTCAGTCGCTAAATTAATTTTCAAATTTTCAATTTCAGCATAAAGATGAACCTATTCACCCTAGGCCTTTGTGAGAAATTTGGATGTCACTCCTTATTGATTCTATATTTTCCTTCTTCAGGCCATCTTGATATCTCTAGCCCAGATCTCATTCTACTACTTTCTCACTATTTCCTTCATATTTACAGTCTATGCCTCGTGCTTCTTCAACTTTTTTCCTAGGCTCTCATAGTTTGCATATACCACTTTGTTGTGTAGGAGAGTTTCATTTAAATCTAGGCCCGTGGATTTGATGTCATAGTCCTCCATCTATATTTGTCCCTTGGGCTTGGACATGAGCAGCTTCATGGTATTGATCAACAAAGAGTTCTACTCTTCATTAAACCAAGCTTCAATCTTGTTGGTAGTTGGAAATGCGACATTATTTAACAATAGTTTTTGCTTTCTGACTTTTCGTACCTACTTGGTTGCATCAAAATTCTCTTGGAGACTCTGATGGGTATCAATGCTTTGTGCTACAATAGAAGCACCATGAGGGACACCAAAAAGGGTGAAAGAAGGAGAAACTTTAGATGTATGAGCATGCAAGGAAGCAAAAGGGAGCATTATCATGGAAAAATGTAGGATGCCAAATTGAGATTGAGTAAGGGAGAAACCAATTGGGGTAAAAAGAGAAATGGGTAGAAGGAGGGGTGCCTTCTTAGAATTTGATGGACTGGGACTGATGGGAAATATGGAAGCTTTTTCTCTTTTAATGGGGCCTTTGACAGGGTGATCCAAGAATTAATAACAGACGAAGTGGATGATGCTCACTCAGTGCATGTGGTAGCTTCTAAAATTTTATAAAAGATGGCAGGGGGTGCATTCAAGACTACTAGCTTAGGGTCTAAGGATGGAGGATTCCTTTCCACAGGAGGGTGGCAGAGGAGTAATCAATGATGCAGACATAGGAAGAAGAGAGGGAGTAAAAATTACCTAGGCTACGACAGTTAGAGCATTTTGCAAGATAGACTCCACTTCTTCTTCCCCTTGGGCTAACACATCGGGTACACCTAGATCTAGGATTCATCTTCTTTTTGCATGACCAAAATTGGTACATTCCAATCCTCTGGTGGCTGATCCCTCCAAAAATTATCCTTCAACAACCGTAGTGGACCCTCTTGGGGACCATCGGGTCCTTTTTCCTTTGCTTCAGGCACTGATGAAGGATGTGACTTGTGAGTTCCTTTTCCTCAAGCCTCATTTACTATCAAATTCTCAAGGATGAGAAGTGCAGAGGGGGATTTTCTCTTCTTCAATCTCATGACTTGTCTTTGGATTGCTATTGTTGGAGTTGGCCTCTTGATCATAAATGTCCTTGAACTTTTCATCATGTGGTTGAAAGTCTCTGAATAGGGCATTAGGGTATCTCATCTCTTATCAGGATCTCTAGAGGTTTTCCTTCTTTCATTCTGACTATCCTTTGTGCTTCAATTGTGCATTGAGATATTTTCCCATTAGGATGTTCTTCTTATAATCCAATTGTGACACATAGAAATTTAACCATTTTGGTTTCTTAGGTGGAATGCAAGCCAAGTCAGTATATACCTATGACCTTTCCTATGTCGAATTCCTCCTCCTCTCAAAATACTCTCGACTCTCATCTTTTAGAGATAAGTGCTTTATTAGGTTGTAGTCCCACTTATCACATATGAGAACTAATCCTAAAGCCACTAGTAGATTTTTGAGCTCACCCTTGGCCTTCTACTTTTTTAGTGTTACCTAACTATTGTAAATTATAAGGGGAAGCGAATATATCTTTTTTTGTTTCTTTTGGTGCCATAGACATTGTCAGCAGGGTTTCTTGATGGAATGCCTCCAATGTGAAAAATCTATTCATTACACATTTGGTGAGTTAGAAAGGATCCCCAACGAAACCATGAAATCTAATGAATGTAAAGTCCTCTCCTAGGAAATAATTCACCAAGTTTGATGGGTTTTCCATCCATTGTGAGACCTTAGGAGAGAAATAGCCCATAGGGTGCAGCAACAAATCTTGAAGTATTGGTCTTACAAAATGATCTATAAAACTAGTAATAATCCCATGTTCTTGAAAGTACATGAGTTCATATAGAAACTAGTTGACAATAGCTATTTACATCTAACCTAGAACCTAGTATATTTTTCTCTAGCCACTCAAAATGTTGATGCAAAATCAAGTGGTCCAAGAAAGAAGAATACCTAAATTTAGACTCAATGTTGTAATTCTTCAATTACTCTAGCATGTTTCTGGCTATTACATCAGCAAAATCATAATATTTCTAGTTCTTCTCTCTTATGATCACATAAGCCAAGCCCATCTGAAAAGGGTGAACTTTCTCATCACTATCAAGGCTAAAGACCTAGGCCAACATTGAAAATATTGACTATGTGTCTTTCTTGAAATTTCTGCCTAAAAGAGGAAAAGAAAGATAACCCTTCTCTAGCCTTTCATGTGCTTCCTCTTCATAAAAACTTGTTTTCTTGGCCATTTCTTCCCTGAAGATATCCATTTTTTCCTCATCAAAATTTTTAGCACCCCGGGTCATAGGGATACACAACATCTCTCGTATGGCTTTGGTAGAAAGAGTAACTTTGATCCTGTTACCCCCAATGGCTTCTGTCCTTTTGTTAAATCTTCTGGCGCATGCATCGATCAGCTCCGGGTGTGGGTGTATGGTAGTGTTGACAATAGTTTTACTCATAGTAAATAGATTGAATAAAATCTCCACAGACAAGACCACAAAGAGTGTATCCTTCTTGAAAGATATGGAACAAAGACAACCTAAGGGAAAATTTTGCATTCATAGAGCAAAGATTTACTTTTTTTCAATCCTAAGTCTTTGATAACTAGATCATGGTTGCACTAGGGTCGCTCTCGGGTAATGATATGATAATTGTTGTTAATCTCAAAGGAAATTTTTTACATACATACACATATGTCTCTGTGTTATTTCTTCAAACATTTTTATATCAACATTCCTAATTGAAATGATAAACTTCTTAGACATCATGAAAGAAAAATATTTGATATAAGATTTCATGGACTATCACAAATTTCTTTGCTATCACTTAAGTAGATTTAGCATTAAGAATTCAATAATTTCATGGAAAATAAAATATTTCCAACAAAATTATTTCCATTCACTTATATTTTTTGGAACATTTTCAAAAATATTAAACATTTATTCTAAAAAAAAGAATTAAAATATTGAAAAATAAAAGTTTCTCCTAGTTATTCTCCATGTATGCCCCAAAGAATCAAGTGAAACAGAGAAAACCACTTTATATTTCACTAGATTGCTTCACAACTATGTATAAAATAGTGAAAGCTTTCAAAGAGAGAGAGTTTCATTTATGTACACCGAGTAGGTTTTGTATGCACCCTTAAACAAAGTAGCATATAGTCTTGTTCAACCAAATTTACAAAAATGGATACAAAAGACACTTAGATAGGTAGCTATCCATAAATATTTGATATCAATTAATGTCTACGTGCATACAAAGTTTTATGCCAAAATGGTTTAGAAAATAGGGAAAATAAATAAATAAAAC
This sequence comes from Sequoia sempervirens, assembly GCA_007258455.2. Lineage (NCBI taxonomy): Eukaryota > Viridiplantae > Streptophyta > Pinopsida > Cupressales > Cupressaceae > Sequoia > Sequoia sempervirens. The sequence continues at coordinate 95,093,723 of VDFB02256132.1, read as the reverse complement.
TTAAAAAAAGTTTCTACTCCTTCGACATCCACAAATTTTGAACTTAAATGAAAATTAAGCATCCTTTGGCCTTTTATAGAACACAAGGCTCAGATAGGATAAGAAAACTACATGAGAGGAAATATAAGGGACCAATCTCATCAAGGAATGTAGAATATTGTGACCAATAGGAGAATTGCAATTGAAGTCAATGGAAATCAACTCCAATTACTTATTGAATATCTTTGGGTTCTACTTTTCTCTGGAATCTTTGCTAGGATGATACTTTGAAACATAATAATATTTAGGGGTTCCCATATATTCAGAATGATAAGGTGGAATTTTTTCCCCCTACACTTTGCTTGGCTCCGGTTTTGTCACTCTCATCAATGGGCTATCCCAAACTTTAGCATTTGTTCCCACCACATGTGAAATACCGAGATCCTCAACATCCTAGTGGACTAAAATCCATCTACATTATCACCTCCCAGAGTGATCGAATTGGACTGAATTTTATTCCATCCATGACTCAAGTTTTCCTGACCGTCGGGTATGTGCAAGATCATGTTGGGCCAAAAAGTGGCAATATGATGGGTATGTGGCTGATGAATTTTTTTTACCCAAAATTGATGAAATGAAAAGGGTTTTTAAAGGAGATTCTCAGCTTTCCACCAATATAAATTATGCTTTACTTTGAATTTAATAAGTAATTATTATTCATTTTCTATTAAAATTACGACTAAAGTCCTAATTGATATACTGATTGAAAAACATCTTTAGCTTTCAAATAGTATCACATTTTTTGAATCCAAAACATGCATCACATTCTATGCTTTGTATAATATAGGATTAAAAAAAGAAAAATTTAATTTCATGAAGTTTTGACCAAGTTAAGGTGGTCAAACATACAAGTTTTTTATATTTTTAAAAATTTGTAATAAAAAATTCATAATTAATTATTTACTTGGAAAAAAATTACAAAATAATATGCATCACATCGGGACATGAGTCCTCTACTTACATCTAAAATCTTATAAAAAAAATATTATCATTTTATTGTGGTTAGGCTGGTTAGACAGACACCAACTTCTTTTTTCCCTGAAATTTAAGTACTACTACATTGAAATTTCAAATTTTCACCAAATAGATTTTTTTTAAACAAACCTAGTAGTTTAGAAACTTCATTTAATTTGATTCAAATTATATTCTTACATATTTTTGAAATAATATAGATAACTTATTCATATTTTTACGTCAAGTTGCCTAACTCTAATTTTTCTTATTTTTTTGCCACTTAAGGACCTATTTTTTCCATGATGATCTTGCACATACCCCATCCATACCTGAGCTTTGAATTACAATCAATATCTCTTGCAATCACAAAATTCCAAATATTAAATACCTTTTTAAACAAATATGTCACAACATCTCATGTAAATAAAACCATTATTCAAATGTTAGTACAAAATTCTATAAAAACTCGCTTCCAAAAAGCATATCATAAATCCTTGTATCTATACTGAATCACCAAGATCATTATACAATTTTTTAAAAAATAGCATTTCTCTTCACATTGCAACTCGATACCTGGTATCCGGTATTCATCTTTACCCACTTACTTTCCCAGACCTCGGTTAATACCAGAACTCCATCTTATTAGACTCCATCTTAATGGACCTGAGTCATTCACTTGAAGTTCACATTACCTTCCACCTTTTCTATGTTTCTGGTACCCGGTACCTAGTGCACGAAACACTTACCATATGAAGTAATTTCTTTTATCAAATATTTTTCTTTCTTGCTTTTCACTTGAACCGATGATCTTCTAATTTGTTATCTCTTGCCATAGGAGTTATATTTTTCACTTGGGTCCCCAAGTATTTTCAATCTTGGGGTGTGTTGTGAGACCACACAACAACTTGCAACTGATAAAACCAAATTTAAAATTAAACTTGAAATTAAATCACCAGTTGTAAATTAAAACTTAAATACATATTTTAAAATAATAACTTTCTACCTTTACTTAGTTTTTGGCATAAAAAGTAAAACTCCACCAGAAACATCTGTGTGTGCTCTTGATTAATTCTAGTTTTCTAAACTTAGTAAACAAAATTAGTTCATTAACATTGAACTACATAATATAGTAATCCTCCTAAGCCAATTGGGGATAGAGCCTTGCTACTAGTCAAGTGTCCATAGCCCCTACAAGGTTATCTTTGTAATTCCCCCAAACATAGGTCTACTACTAGTTAGGTGTCCATAGCCCCGGTAGAGTTATTTGGATGGCCTAAAGAGTTGATATCACTTTTTTTTTATCCATAAAATATAGAAATGATAGCTCATTTTTCACTTTTGATATTGCAATAATAGCTCTTTTATCAACTTTCAAGCATTGAAGCAGCGCTATTAGGTTGGGAATTATAGTGGTAGTCAAGGTTACCTTTTTATTTTTCATTCAATGTAAATCCCTTCATTAGTTCACTACTTCCCAATAAATTATTTAATGATTCCCTGTAAGTGTGTGTTTTTGGCTAAATTTCACTAATTATGCCAAATCCTAACTAAATGTAGCATGTTATATGTTAAAAAATATGCATAAACTAAAATTTAGCAATAGACAACTTAATCACCAAATTTAAATCTAAATTTAGAAACATTAGTTACCACCCTTTTGATTAAATTTATGGAAACTTCTAAAACTTCTCCTAACTATCTCAACTTGACAGTGTTGCACTTCATTAATGGATCAAAATGTCATGATTACCTTGAAACACAATCGCACTATTTCACATTAAATTTGCATGCATGCCTTACTCAACACATATTATCTCTTCAACTTCTTTGGGTGATGACTTGTAACATCTTTCCAACTTCATTCTCTTGTATAATCTACACACATAACACCTCCATAATCATTAGGGCTCTTTAAAACAATTGGAAATGACCCCTTTTAATTTTGAAATCTCCAACTTGTTTGATTTTCAATATCCGTACTGCATAATTTTGAAGCAATTTCACCAAACATGTGTAAAGAATTTATTTTATTTAACCTTTAATTTTGAAGATTATCATTCAGTTGCCACTTCACATACAATTTCCAAAAAAAAAAAAAAACAATTATTCAAGGCAACTATGTATTGCTACTCTGTTCACGACTCTCTATAAATTCATGCATTTCTTCTTGAATTCTTCACATTTCTCTTTTCTTTCTATTTTTTATATATTTTCTATAATTTTGCTCTATTCTGTGTTTTTACATTTGCTTCTTAGCCATGGACACTCCTATTTTCTTGGGTTGTTCTTGTAGAAAGAATTTTTTCTTAGGGAGCATCACACCACAAAGGCTTGAAAAGGTATTTATTATTAGGACTTCTAGTTTCACTATGCCAAATTTATGCTTAGTCCTTGGGGAAACATATGTTGCATCCATCTGCTACTTCTATTTTTACTATGACATAGCTTCTCACTTTGTAGCATCACTTCTAGACATTGGGTTACTTGTTGAAGATGTTCATGCAGCTAACAACCTAATAGTGAAGCTTGAATTCTTAGAGAATCTGGGCACCATTTTAGCTATTGAACATCTGACCATTGGGATTCCCTCCATGGATGATATTCCTTGGTTCCTAGAACATGGGGAATTGGTTTCACTTCACCTTTTCTTACTGATCTCCATATCCAAGATTTTGAGACTCACCGAGAACTCGCCTACATAGGGTATTTGGACTTGATAGAAGAGGCATCCCATATTGACTAAATACTTACTATCATTCATAACTTTACTCACTTTTCTTTTTGAATCTTTTTTTAGTTTGGTTTTTTGACAAGGATTTTGATATCTGATGTATACACATGATACACACACACACACATATGTTTTTGGTATCCTTTTTAAAAGAATTTTTCAATGTGTATGGCTTTATTGTCTCATTTTTGGTTCAGTTTTGTAAAGTTTTTGAATTTCACTCTCATGTCTAAGATACATTTAAGCAGAATTTTCTTATACAGAAGTCGAGCAAAAATAAGAACAAAACAAAATGAAGCAAAAAAAAAATAATAGCAAAAGAAAGCAAACACAAAGGAAAACCCTAAAAACAACTAAACTAACACTAAACTAAACTAAACTAACCCTAACTACCCTAACTCTAGTATCACAAAAGATTAACTCTAATAAAGCAATTTATTTCAATTTATATGGCTATTTCCTCTATAGTCTTAGTATGAATTACAATAGATTTATCTTTAAATTCTCTTATCAGCATTTTCAATATTCTATTGTAATAATGAAATATCTTAAATTTTCTGAATTTAAACATCATAAATTCGAAGGTGTACTTACCCAAAATCTGGTTTAAATGTATGAAAATGATCTCATTAGAGACCAATTGCACACACTTCATCTGGTGTGGCAATATTGTGCCTTCTCCCAGCCCTGGTCCATTTCCATGAATGACTGCATTCATTTCTCTACTTCCTTCTCTTCTAAAAATCTTCATATCTTTGGCCCTGTCTTTGCTTTGCATTGCATTAGACCAAGATGTATCACTATTTATATTATTATTAGAAAGAGAAAAAGTAAAAACTTGATATTTTGTATCTTGTATAAAATTAGGAAAATGTCTTTTTTATAGCTAATGAATTCCCTACTTGAAGCACAATACACATTTTTCCCACTCTGTCATTATCTATGTTTTCCACGTATACAAGGAATGATGATTCACCCATATCTTTTCCTCATTTATGATGAAATATCTCTAAATATTGACATTCTCACCTATTCCCCTGCAATACGTTAGGATTTTCTTTAAGATAATTGCAGTTTCCTAACTATTTCAGTTCATTGGTCGATTTTTTAATATTTTTTACTCCAATAGGGTAGAACGTTTCTCTTGTTAACAATTTTTTCTTTCAACAGTTAAAACTTCTTCCATTAATGGAATTGCTCACTTATGGCTAAACTTACCATAGTTAAAAAAAATTCACACTCAAGTTCACCGTGAGAAGTTGTATCATAAATTCTACACTCGGTGACTCTACCAAAAGCAAAAAAATTCAAAGGATGCAGTTTCTGATTAAATATTTTACAAAGTATTCCAATTTTCATCATGAAAACTAGCTTGCATTCAATTCCTCATTTACAAGCTTCTTGCCAAATTTAGGAATAATATTTCAAAGCACAATTTCACTCCCAAAGGATAAAACCATAAAAATATCAAAGAAACAAGAGAGAAAGATATATGTGTGTTTGTTGCTCGTGACTAGCCTCCTTCTAGTGCCAGTTTCTGTTGACAACAATTTTACTCGCAATAAACAAATTGAATAAAATATCCACAGAATAGACTGCAAAGAGCCTATAATTCTTGAAAGATATGGAACAAAGACAACCTAAGGAAAAATTATGCATTCACAGAGCAAAGATTGACTTTCATTTAATCCCAAGTCTTTGATAACTAGGTCATGGTTGAACTAGGGTTGCTCTCAGGTAATGATGTGATAATTTTTTTTAATCTCAAAGGGACATATTTACATACATACACATATGTCTCTATGTTACTTTGAACATTTTTAGATCATCATTCTTAATTGAAATGATAAACTTGGACATCATCAAAGCAAAATATTTGATATAATATTTCATGGACTATCACCAATTTCTTTTCTATCACTTAAGTAGATTTAGCATTAAGCATTCAACAATTTCATGGAAAATAAAATATTTTCAACAAAATTATTTTCATTCACTTATATTTTTTGGAACATTTTAAAAAATATAAAACATCTATTCTAAAACAAAGTATAAAAATAGTGAAAAAGAAAAGTTTATGTTGGTTATTCTCCATGGATTCCCCAAAGAATTAATTGAAACATAGAAAACTACTTTATATTTCACTAGATTGCTTCACAACTATATATAAAATGGTGCAAGCTTTTAAAGAGAGAAGGTTTCGTTTATGGACACCAAGTAGGTTTTGTATGCACCCTTAAACGGTGCAACACACAGTCTTGTTTGACCGGACTTACAAAACCAACTACAAAAGATACTTAGATATGTAACTATCCATAAAGCTCTGATATCAATTAATGTCTACATGTATACAAAGTTTTACGTTGGAATGGCTCAAAAAATAGGAAAAAAGAACAAAACTTAAAATAACTTTTGCTCCTCTGACATCCACAAATTTTGAACTTAAATGAAAATTAAGCATCCTCTAGCCTTTTATAGAACACAAGGCTCATATAGGATAAGAAAACTACATGGGAGTAAATATAAGGGATCAATCTCATCAATGTACATGGAATATTGTGACCAATAGGAGAATTTCAATTGAATGCAATGGAAATCAACTCCAATTCCTCATTGAAGCTCTTCAGGTTCTACTTTTATCTAGAATCTTTGTCAGGATGATACTTCGAACCATGATAATATGTAGGGGTTCCCATATATTCAAAATGATAAGGTGGAATTTTTGTCCCCTACACTTCGCTTGGCTCTGGTTTTGTCACTCTCGGGAATGGGCTATCCTAAAGATTAGCATTTGTTCACATCACATGTGAAATATTGATATCCTTATCATCTCAATGGACTCAAAGTCATCTACATTATCACCTCCCAGAGTGATCGAATTATAATGAGTTTTATTCCATCCATGACTCAAATTTTCCTTACCATCCATACCTAAGCTTTGCATTACAATTGATATCTCCTGCAATCACAAAATTTCAAATATTAAAATCTATTTTTAAACAAATATGCCACAACATCTCATGTAAATAAAACCATTATTCAGATGTTAGTACAAAATTCCATAAAAAATTTGCTTCTAAAAAGCATATCATAAATCCTTGTATATATACCGGATCATTGTGATCATTATACAAATTAAAAAAATTAGCATTTCTTTTCACATTGCAACAGAGTACCTGGTATCTGGTATTCAACTTTACCCACTTACTTTCCTAAACCTCATTTAATACTGGAACTCCATCTTACTAGACTAGAGTCATTCGCTTGAACTTCACATTACCTTTCACCTTTTTTGTGTTTCTGGTACCTAGTACTTGATGCACAAAATACTTACCATATGAAGTACTTTCTTTTATCAAAGAATTCTCTTTCTTCCTTTTCACTTCCCATGATCTTCCAATTTGTTAGCTCTCAACATAGGAGTTATATTTTTCACTTGGGTCCCCAAGTCTTTTCATTCTTGGGGCATGTTGTGAGACCACACAACAGGTATGTAGTATGAACTGTGGAAAATGACAATTCTAGAGCCAAAATGTGAAACCCTCAAATGGCTTTTGCTTCATCATTCTTTGAAATGTACCTTCACTAAAACTTTTAGGGTTAGTTGACAACCTGGGGTTGAAAACATTATTGGCGATATCCTACACCACCTCCCTTGGGGTGCATCTATTTGAATGCACTTTTTGACAAAATTCAAATGGTTGCTCCTCAAGCATTGGAGCATTGGTAAATGAGTTCCACCTAAACATATCGGCATAACCAGGACTTTTTCTTGAGGCTAAAATTTTTCTAGAAGATGTTGATGGATCCACCATGGCTTTATTAGGAAGTTGCAGAGAGTTTCCTTAACAAAAACGACCACTTTCCTTTTGCTTCTTTAGAAAAATCTAATTTTGAGTAGGTGATCCCACAATACTGGTTTACAATTTTTGGCCAAACTAGACATTGAACTAAACTTTTTAAATTAAATCTTCACTTTCAAGCACCTATAGCTACTAAACCATGAGCAATTTGAAGATGATGAAAACTAATGATTTGTGACAGTTTTTCTATAGATTCTAAAGATATATTTAAAAAAAAAAAAATGGAATTAGATTGCATTTCTTTTTCTATCTCCTTCATAAACTAGTTTTTGATAGTAAACACCATTTTTAAAGAGTGATGTTAACCATATACAACATAAGCTTTTTCCTATGAAGGATAAAATTCTATTTTTTTCAAATTTAGATTTGTAAATATGATATCTAGCACTTTCATTTGGTTTCATATTATTTTATTGGATATATTTTTTTCTTAATTAAGTTTTGAACTCAAACCAATTACAATTGAGACATAGGCAAACTGTATTCAACATATTTTTTTTTGTATGTATCGGAATTCAATTATATTTTTTTGTTGGATCAAGGAAATCAATATCTATTATAGAATATTTTTCATATTTTTCTTTTGTAATCTACTATTTTTCGACATGTGCAAAATAAAGAGCTTTATTTTCGGTGAAAAACCTACATTCACAAAAAATAAAAAATAAATATAATAATCAAATTAAATATATTTAAAATTATACTTTTTGGGAAGCTTATAATAAGGAATACATACTTACAAAAAAAATAAATAATAAATTCAGTTGATCTCCCATGGGGTAAATCAAAAGTGGTATTTTATCAGCATTTTGATAGGTGTAAAGGAGACTCTATTATAGGTATGGTTAAAAACTAGCAGGGTTTTATCTAAGGTGGTTTGATCAAACCCTCTTGAATTGGAATCCTTTAAATGGAACTTTTCAATGCATAAATCATTATATTTTCTAAAAATATGTGGTTTTAGCAAAAATTAGGATGTCCCAAAAAGTGTAAACCACTATTGTGGGATCACTTGAGTACAATTAATTTCCTCGCGCGTACATGTAGTTAATGCTACGCCATTACTAGCTGTCCATTAAATGTTGTCATTGAGGTGAAATGTGTTTATTTGAAATTTTTATCCCTTGGGAATGCTAAAAATGTCACGAGAATGAAATTAGTACATTCTCCCTATCAGCTCTTTAACAAATAAACTCATTGCATTGGAACACATGCATTTAGCTATGAGAAATTTGTTGAAGTAATGCAAGCTACTTTTGAAAAGATTTGCCCATTAATTTTTTAGAACTTATCTCATTAATCCATGTCTTTTCACATAAGTAAGCTGGCTGGTGTTGATGATGGAGAAGGATAGATGTCAACCATCAACATACAGGAGCATTTACTCCCAACGCCCAAACTTATTTGTTGAGACCTCCTGCCAGATTCTCTATATGATTTCTCTACCTTTTTCCATTTTTCCTTGATATTTTTCCATTTCCTTCTAGCCAAAAATTGACCTTCTATTGGTTGGGTTTGGCAGCCTATCCTTTCTATATATAGCTATGCCACCTTTTGCAACATTCATTCAAAAAATTATAGCCTTTAAGTTTAGCAAGCTTTTCTTGCTCTCTCCCATTTTACCATAATTCACTACTTTCTCATAATGTTGAATAGCTTAGGCACTCCTATTTGGGTCCTCCCATTGATGCCACAATACTACTTTGTGGGAGAGTTCACTAGTGATAGAATTAAGCACTTCATGAAGAAGTGTGACCACCTTTCCTTCATTGTATTTAGGTGGATAGTTGGCCAAGACTATATTAATGACGAGAACTAGCTCTAGAGAAACTGCAATGTTCTTTCCTACTTTCTAGCCTCTTTGATTGACATGAATGTGGCCAAACCCATGATGATCAAATTGTGCCACCAGATGTTTGATGTTGCATTGATGGAAGGGATTGGCGAGATAGTGCAAGTGGCTATCCTTGGCATTGGCATTCTGAGCACCATGGATCCTTGTAGGCATGTGGACTATGGTATAGACATACCCTAGTTTTCATTCCTTTTTGACTTCCACACCATGGACCTTGAGATGCATCACTTATCTTCTCAACTAGTGGCCATCTACTTGCTACGGGTGTATGACATGGAGTGCATTTTGGGGCTTTCTTGGAGGAAGCACTTCAAGTTTTTGGTGCATAACCGTAGTGATTGGGCTAGCATCCTATACTATGTGGAGCCCACATGTGTTGTGAGTTCACTCCCCTTTTGCATCTTGGCTAATAAGAAGAAGAAGAAGAAGAAGAAGAAAACCTGATGACGAGTTGTTTTATCTTTTTAGACAACTGTTGGAGCCTTATCTTTATTGTTTTTTGCATGTTGTCTCCTTTTTTCTTCTTTTTTCTTTGTAACTCTTTTTGGGTTTGCTTGAGAGAGTCTTACTTTTAAATCTGAGCCTTGAGCTTGTATTACATTGCAAATCTTTGATGAATATAATATAATACAAACTTTTCACTTCTTTTGTGTTATTCTTAATGACTTATTCTCAAAATTTAGAATTTATTTAATTTTTTTTTACATATGGTACATAACTGTTAATTTTTTTAAAGAATTACATATTTTAATTGAATAATTTTAGATAAATATTATTCACTGATATATCTAAAGAATTACCTTCCATATCTTCAAGTTCATACACATTCTTTTCCTTGCACACACTAATTTGAAAGGATCCCTTCCATAGCACTTCAAATTTTGTGTGTTGCCCTGGTTTTGGAGTATGCTCATCGTACTTTAGCACAAGTCTCCCTTCTCTGAATTCTAGGTTAGAGGTATTTTTGTCGAACCATAACTTTACTATTTTTTGGTGGTCAATCATGGATCCATAGGATTTCTCTTTGTCCTCCTCTAGTTTTAGGAGTTCCGCCAAGAGTACTTCCATTCCCCCACTTTCTTCAATCTCCAAGACTTTCAATAATTGCAAGGAAAGAATTTCTATGGAAACAAGTAACATTACCTCTTTTTCGTAAACCAATTCATAAGGGGAGGTCTTTAGGATCTACTTGGGAGTAATCCAGTCTACCCATAGAGAAACTCATAGGTTTTTGTGCCAATCCCTTTGTTGCTATGATCCAATGTGCTTGAATAATCTAATTAAGTCTTTGTTGGTCGACTCTACTAACCAATTTCTTTATGGGTAGTAGTTTGATGAATTTTTAAGGTAAACCCCATGTTTGATAGAAAAATCAAACATCCCTGAACCTACAAAATATCAAGCATTGTCAGATATGACGGTTTTGGGTGAGCCAAATCTTGCTAACACCTCTTCAAGGAAATTGACAATCTCTCCCTCTATGGTATTTTTTAGAGCTATAGCCTCCATCCACCTTGTAAAGTGGTCAATCGCTATAAGGATCCACTTGTGGCTAGTGCGAGAAATAGGATTTATCATTCTGATGAAATCTAGACCCCATTGAGCAAAGGGCTCTTTAATTACAATTGGGCTTAAAGGAAGAGAAAAATTATTTCTCTTGCCAACAATGAATTGGAACTGAGTACACTTTTGCACTAGATGATGTGCTTTAGAAAATGTAGAGGGCCAATAATATCCTGCTCACATTATCTTCAAAGCCGTTTTCATGGAATAGAAATGTCCACCCTCAGGACTGCGATGGAATTCATTAAGAACTCTTTTTGCCTACTTTTTTTCTAAACATCAAAGTAGGACACCATCATAGCTCTTTTAATAATACACCTTCAATCAATACATACCTAGTGCCTTGCAATCAGTCGTATCGCCTTTTATGGTACAAAAGGCTGGTCAGGTAATGTCCCTCTTACATATACTATGTCTAGATGATCTACTACCCAAGATTCATCGGACTCAAATTGGTTTGAGTAGACCTAATCAGCCTCCTTTTTAACTATGAAACTTGATTCATGTGCAATGTATTTGCACATACCTCTTCCTTGAACCACCTTGGTTGGTCTGATGTTCACATCATACTCTAGGATCTTGGTGATCCAATTTTCCCTCTTTTTTCTTATCTCACCTTCTGTGATATACTCCCACACACTAGGATGCACAATGAGAATAGTGATCTTATTGGCTGACACCAAGTGTTAGAACTTCTTTAAGCTTTTAAAAATGAAAAAATCCTTGTTTTCTGCAAAATTATACCTAGCCTCTTATCCTTTAATTTTCCTTGAGTGAAATGCAATATGATGCTCTCCATTATTTCCCTCATCCTTTTGATTAAGCACCAAAGATATGCTATGTTGTCCATTGTATACATAGAGTAGAAAATATTTAGAAAATTTAGGGTTAGCCAATACTAAAGCAATGAAGATGGATTTATTTATCTACTCAAAAGCTATCTTTCCCTCAAGGGTCCATTTGAAAATCAATTTCCTCTTAAGCATTAGCGTGATCAGTCTCACAATACTTGTGAAATCTGATATGAACTTGTTGACAAAGTTCATCTTCCCTAGAAAATACTATAGTCCCTTCTGATTTACTTGTACGAGTAAATCCATTATAGATATCACCCTTTTGGGGTCTATTGCTATTCCCTCATTTGACACTACACAACCAAGTAGCTTACCTTGAGGTACTTTGAAAAAAAAAAGTTGGGATTCAAGGAAAACCTAAACTATTGATTTTTTTTTAAAACCTCCTCTAGATGATCAAAATGATCATCTTTTGACTTTGAAAAGACCATCAGGTCATCAAGATATAGTAAGATAATTAGTTTGATTAAACCCTTGAAAGAAATATCCATTTCTCGATGAAAAGTCACACCAGCATTTGAAAGTCCGAATGAAATTTTTTAGTATCCAAATGTTCCCCACTTAGTGGTAAACATTGTATTATGTTGGTTACCTTCCTTTACATATACCCATTTATAGCCTGAGAAACCATCTAGTAATGAAAACATCTCCAATCCAGCCACATTCTGTAGGATCTCCTCCATTGATAGTAGAGGGTAGTGGTCTTTTAGCAAGGATTTATTTATATCTTAGAAGTTGACACAAAGCCTATTATTGAAATTCTTTATTTGAACTAGGACCATATTAATTTGATTTTGATGTGGAATGCTTGATCAGATACATGATCCTTGACTCAAACAATTTGATGAGCTTCTACACCATCAACACTTTGACCTTTAGATTGATTGTACCCTTTTTTTGTCAGATGGGCTTAGATCCCTTTGCCAAGTCAATGGAATGTTGAATTATGCTTGGGTCATACCCTCTAAAATCATCATAGTTCCAAACACTGACTCTATCATATTTGAAACATAGATCCTTCAGTCTTTTCTTGTCTTTGTGGGGAACTTCCCTTCTGACCTTTAACTTTTAGCCACTTCCAACATCAAGCTCTTCATAGTCCCTTGCATTTGTGGTGAACCTCTAGTTTTTGTTTCTTGTGTCTTCACAATCAAAGAGATTTTCAATGGAGATTAATCCCCAAGTAAGCTTGTTTCCTTTTAACTGGATAACATGTTCTTTGGGAAGTTTTACTCCTAGTTGTGAATAGTCAAAAATCGCTCCTAATTTTTGTATAAAGGAAACAATATGAATGTTACCCTCAAAAACTTGATAGTTTTGATCATTTTCAGGGATTGCAAGTCAGATGATGACTTGCATTATATTCTACTTGGTTGAATCTGAAACTAGTTCAAATTGTGAACCAGTAGAAGCTATCTGATCAATGACACTATTTTGAGATCAAGGAATTACTTTCATATTGAATGCTTCAAAACTCTACATTAGGTCCCAAATCCAATGTCTATATGACTTCATTCTTGTATTCTATGTAGCTAATTTCCAATGAACCTAGCTCACCACTGACTCTAAATCTCCAAAAATCTTGTATTCTCTTTAAGCCCATCTACTCTACAAGGATCAGACTATAAACCAAGGCCTCATATTTTATGTCATTATTTGAGCATGAAAATTAAAAATGGTAAGCCTTGAGGGTCTCTGATTTTATCGGGGACACTATTCAGACACCCACTCCATAGAAAAATTTGCATTTGGCACCATCAAAATATAAAGCCCATAGACAATTTTTTTTAGATCATCATATTCCTCATGATCCTTCATCAATTTTGGAAATACTTGATCATCATCAAAAATAACATAGGTGCCTATCCCTGTTGCATGAAATTTATCAAACAAGTCAAAGTCAATGAATTGGTTGAGTTGCGCCTCTTCTTCAAGAGTCTAATCACTTGTGTCTTCTTCATCTTCTATCATCTCTACATAGTATCTCTCCTACAACAAGAAATAGGTATGTGTAACTTCAAAACATAGTCTGACTACATTTTATTCTATGTGTTTGAGATGCAAATATTTAGATAGAATCTTCATCTTCACCCATGCTTGGTCCTCAATATCAGGTGGGACCAATCAAGCACTAAGTATCTACCAAGCTTCATGGTGAAATCTCTTGAAAGACATATCCTGAAGACTAGGGGAATGTTTATCACTACTCTTTCTTTTGTAACTATTTGGCTTGGACATGAGAAGAGTGTTAGAGGTAGATATTTTATCTGACCAATGGTCAGAACCTTCTTCCTGTCTAACTACATGATTTGGCATGACTATTGTGCTAGCCCCTGAATCAATCATGCTATTATGCAAAATATTATCTCCCACAATAAGTTTTAAAAAGAAAGGTGTGGGCTTTGGCTTGCTTACCTCTTTCTCTTTTCTATTGTCCATGTCCTCTACATAAGTAGCTTCTTTCAAAGCCTGAGGGTTCAACATAGATCCTTTGTCTCTGTTTTGACCACATGATGGAGTCATTGTTGGATGTTGTGGTTGTGTTGCTGATATGTGGTTTTCATTGATGTCAACACTATTGGCATTAATGTCTTATAGGCTGTATATGTCAATGATATTGTGAAAATTGTAATGAAGTAAGTTGCAAGTTGTTAGTTGTGAAGTGAAGTTCAGTCTATCACTAAGTTCACTACATTGTTGATAAGAGGTTGCAAATTAAAGGGTTTCTTGTCGAGTGTATCTAGTTTATCCGCATTGAGTTTTAGAGATTCGTGTGAAGATTTGATCAAGTTATGAAGAATTGTATTTTGACAATTTTTATGTTGCTTCAGTTGATGTTCCTAAATGAAAATGATGTGATTTTAGTTAGTTTAGTTGTTGCAGATGCTTCTCTAGTGATTCATGATGTTTGTGGATATTTCTAGATCATGCTATATCTATGTTGCATTTCCACATTTATCATGGTGTTCATGATTGGAGATTTTCTCTTGCATGTTCATGTTTTTCATGTTCTTGGCTGACAGGGTGTTGAAGCATGTCATGGATCTTCAAGGAGTAATCTTTGGAGGTGTTTCCATTTTTGAGAATTTTTTTTTTGGTCTTCACGATGTTGTGGCCAACCTTGGTTGATTCACATTAATAATATTTTATGTTTTGGGCTGAAAGTTTGCATTCATTTTATTATTTTATTAAGGCCGACATGTAGTGATGTAATTTCTTGTTGCAGATATATAAGAGCAATTGTTTTATCATTTGAAGGCATGAGTATTTGAATTGTGTGATTCCTATGTGCAAATAATGTTTAGATCTTTCGAAGGTAGAAGCTAAGTGTGAATAAGTGTTTATGTGCTTAACCAGAACTATAATCAAGCATTAGTAGATGCTATTTTTCTCAGTTCAATTTTTGTGGGTGTAATCCAAATATTTTGTATGATAGTGTGTCTTCCTTTTGTAATTGAGTAGTGAGCTCTAGCTAGTGTGCCTGAATGCATGTGCATTCCCAATTCATATTTCTTTATACTTTTAATATGGTATAATCTTGTGGATTGACTTCCACTATGGTTTTGCCCCTAACAAGGTTTCCATGTAAAAAATATTGGTGTTATGTGTGTTTCTAATATGTTGTTGATTTATACTTTCATGGTTATTAATTAGATTTGAGAATAAGCATAATAAGTTGAACAAGTTTGAAATTCTATGACAATTGATTCAACCCCCCTCTCAGTTGTCTTCCCTTGTGTTGCCAACAATTGGTATCAGAGAAAGTTCCTTGGAAGAATTTGACTAGCTTGAGGTGATCTAGGATGGTGACATACAAGAAGGATAGTCTGAAATTTGATGGAACAAATTATTCTCTATGGAAGACTCAAATGGAGAGCCATATGAGATGCATTGGTGAAGCCTATTGAAGCATTACATGCAATAGGTATTTTATTTCTTAGAATGGTCCTACTACTACTACTAAGATTAGGGATGTTGAGTACAATATTAGGGCTAAGGAAGCATTGCTGAGCGCTTTGACTGATTCTGAGATGAAAAATGTTATGGATTTGAAGACTGCTTATGATATCTAGAAAAAATTGGAAACTTTGTATGAAGGTGATGCTAATGTGAAGATTGCTAAGTTACAAATTCTGAAAGGGAAATATGAAATGTTGAGAATGGGTGATGACGATAACATTACTACTTTCATGAAAAGAGTGAATGAACTTGTGTGTGGTATCATATGTGTTGGTGGATAGTTGGAAGAATCAGAGATTGTTGCTAAAGTGCTTAGATCCTTTCCTGCTACATACAAAATAAAATCTACTACTTTTGAAGAACTCCAAACTGTAACAAATGTAACCAAAGACATGTTGATTGGTGAGCCTACTACTTTTGAGTTTAGTGAATTTGGTGATGCTCTTCCTAAGATAGAATTTTCATTCAAAGCCACTACCTATGAGAGAGATAAAAAAAAATTATGATTTGGGAGAAATTTCATTTAGATAGGTATTCAAGTATGAGGAGGAAATGAGAGAGATTGAAGAAGAAGAGAAGAATCTAGAGGAGCTTGAAGCACTTATTGTCAAGAGAGAAGCTAGAGGAGAAAGTAAGTATAAAGGGAAATTTCCTATTAAATGTTTTTCTTGCAATAAGATAGATCATTTTGCATCAAGGTGTTTGGAAAGAGTCCCTAAACCAAAACCTAACAAGCCTAGATTTCAAAGAAAGTGCTATTATGTTATTAATGAAGGTACAAAAAACAAAAAACAAAATGTAACATCTTTCACCTAAATGTTGCTAGTAAAAGTTGTCTGATTGCTCAAGTTGATGAAAGTTGGTTGTGGCTAGTGTAAATTAAGATATTATGACTCTTAAATTTCTACAAAGAATGCATTAAACTAAATAATTTTGAGATAGGTTTGAGATAAGAAATTTTACGTTGATCAAAAGAAATATATTAATCCTCCTACATAATTCTTGAATAAAAATATAAAATGGAAGGTTAAAGGGATACAAAAGGAATAATATTGGGAGAGGCACAAGTTTGGCATACCTTGTTTTCATCTATGATATCTTTGCAAGCTTTCTTCACGTAATCTTTGTTCCTTTTCTACTGAATTCTTTCATTGACTTTTCCTTTGTCTTGTTTTTTAGTTTCCCATCTCCTTCTTTGTAATATATCGCTTGAAAATTCCTCTAATCTTCTCCTCCAATAGAACATAGCCTCTTTTGATCCTCAGATATTCTCCTCCAAAGCCTCTTTTGATCTTCAAATATTCTTCTCCAGTAGAACAAAAATATTTTTCACAATTCTTCAGATATTCTCCTCCAAAGCTTTCCCTGTAAAACCAAAACAAACCAAAATAGCTTTGAAAATTTCTATGATTTTTTTCTTACTTATATAGAAAAAATTCACATACTTTGATAATAGAAACTTAAGAAAACAAAAAAACAATTGCAAATAATAAAAAATCAAAAATGCTAACATTAGGAAGTCCAAAAATTAGCTGTTTAAATGCATTTTTTGGAGCCTTCATTCGAAGGCTATCTTAGACGAAACTTTCATGGAAAAATTTAGTGGAATGGAGAGGGGTTCATTCAAACCAACCCTTCTAATGAAGGGGGGTTATAATGAACCCCCTTCATTAGAAGGGCGGTTCATTAGAACCCCCCTTTTTTCTCTTTCCCCTACACCATTTCAAATTTTATGTATGTTTTTTACTATCGAAGCCCAAAAAGGAGGCACATATGGATTCAAACTTGATAAACCAAGTTGGAGGAGTGTAGTGCTCGAAACGTACTTTCCAACAACTATAAATTTAATATATTTTGTTTTTATTTTTAATTTTACTCTTTTTTTTAACTGAACATCAAGTTCAGTGAAAAATCATTGTGGAAAAATATTAAATTTGAGAAAAAAAAATTGAAAAATATATATGCCCTAGGTATTGGTTTCCTTATTCTAACAAAAAATAATAATTTGAATTTCAATACATACCAAAAAAGTTATGTGTGCCAAAGTGCACCTATGTCTAAATTTTAAATGTTTTGACTTCAAAACTTAATTAAAAAAAATATTCAACAAAACATTATGAAACAAAATGAAACCAATAGATACTAGTGTTAGCAACCTAAATTAAAAAGAATCAAAATTTAATCCTTTGTAGAAAAAATTTTATGCATGTCGAAGTACACATCACTTTTTAAAAATGTTGTTTACTATTAAAAACTAGTTATCAAAGGAGACACAAAAAAAAAATTCCAATTTTTTAAAAAAATATATATTTAAAATCTACAGAAAAAATCTCACAAATCACTAGTTTACATTATTTTCAAATTCCTAATAGTTTACCTACTATAGGTGTCAGAAAGTGAAGTTTTCTTTTGAAAATGTTGATTTTAGTGTCAACATTGGCCAAAAAGTGTAACCCATTATTGTGGGATGACCCTGTTTTTCTATTGAGCACAAAATTCAAAATTGTACAAGCAACTGAAATGCTAGATGAATTTTCCACCAAATTTACTTGACTCCTTTGAAATTCTACTACAAAGGCTCTCCTTTTATTCTTCTTCAAATGAGGGTTCCAAATACCCTTTTATAATTCACTCACCTAACCTTTTTACTACATTAATTTTTTTTCCCTAGGATTTTTGATAACTTTGTTTTCTTAGACAACAAGAGAAGAATTCATTTGTAGACCTTCCAAATCTTGGTTTTCTGCATAAATGATCATAGACATATTTATAGAATGATAGGTCAACTAATGAAAATTTCTTGCATTCTAGTGCCAACTACTGATAGGGGGACAAAGTATTTTTCTTGGAAAACTCCTCCTAGGCCAAAGGCCTGAGATCAATATTTGGAGGAATTACCAGAGGTTGCTTCCAGTATGGGCTTATTTCCTTCATTAGATTCCCTCTTCTTTATCCATGTTTTCTTCATCTAGTCTCTTATTTCTTCCATAGTCACTTTCCCTTCTCCTTTATCATCTTTCTATGAAATTATTCCTTTGTATACCAGACCTCTTCTACCCATGTTTTTGTTCCTTCAAAATCTCACAATGTGACCAAATCTATTGCAAATGTAGCACACCAGATTTTTTTGTCTATACCATTCATTCCCTTGATTTCCTCTTGATCTACATTGATTAGTAGCATGCCCAATTCTTCCATAGGTGTAGCATTTAACATTCCTTACACTAACAGACATAATTTTGCATTCAATTGACTTATGACCAAACTTATTACAACTAAAACATTGACTGAGAAATGATGGACTGCTTGAATTTATTTTACTTCTACACTAAGAAGCCATATGACCAAATTTATTACAAGAAAATTAGTGACCATTAAACTTATGAGCATTGGGTTATCTTACCAGATATCTTTTACCTTTGTTCATCTAGTTTCTTTGGCTGGAATCCTTGTGTTGAGATCCAAAGCTTTCTCCTTTCTCATAACCAAGACCTTTCTTATCATTTGCATCCTTTTATCCTTTAGTCAACTCATCAAGCTTAGTAGAACTAATCCTGAACTTCTCCTTTTACTCATTTGCAGTAGTGAGTTCATCTCTGAGAATAACTATCTATCTTTCAAGCTCTTTTTCATTATTTTTGGATTATTGTAGTTCAATCTCTAGCTAAATGAACCCACTATTAACTCTACTACATTCTTTAGGTTTTTATTTTAAGGTCTGGACTATATTTTCCTCATTCTTCTTTCTTTCTTCAATCTCCTTAGTTAGCTTCATTGCCACAAATTCCATCTCAAGCTTTAGAGTAACATTATTCCTAGCAAGTTTTTCACATTCTTCAATTATTTCTTTTAGGGTCTGATTCAGATGAACATCTTCCAAGATTTTATTTTCTTTCTACTTCAGCTGATCACAAAGTTCCTTTCTCTTTTCTCTTGACTCATTAATTTTATCCTTTAATGATTGAATGAATTGTTTGGCATCCAAAATATTTTCTTTTGATTCCATGACTTCTACTTTAGACTGATCAAGATCATCAAGTTCCAACATAAGCTACTATTGAAGACCACCAGAGTCCATTGTATTCCAAGATCCACCTCAAGCTATTAAAATTTTGGAGAGGAACCTTGCTCTAATACTAATTGTTGGACTCAAGGAACACTGAGAGGGGGCGAGCGTGAATCAGTGTTCAACAATATTTAAAATACAATTTACATTATAAACCATCTATAAAATTTAAAAAAAATTAAAGATGCAAGAACATGAAAGGAACAATCAGAACACCATAACACCAAGATTTTTACATGGAAACGCTATTAGGGGAAAAACCACAATGTAGATTAATCCATAATTTATACTCTATTAAAATTATGAAGAAAAGGGAATGTACATGCATTCAGGCACACTGCCTAGAGCTCACTACTTAAAATAAGGAAGACTCATTGCCTTACAAAATGTTTTGATTAAACAAAAGTGTTGATCTGAGAAGTTAGCATCTACAAATTCCTACTTTTAGTTCTAATGAAGCTCATGTACCAAATTATGGACCTCTTGTCAAAATCTACACTTAGCTCTTCTCTTCTCTACCTTAATTCACGACAATCCTCTTCTACTCAAGCAAAATTCACTCAACTGATCTTCTGATATTCACACAGACATATATACATGAAAATCAATTACCAATCTTATATATATATATCTGCTACAAAGATTTCATTCACTCCAATTTGAAAGGGAAGCCTAAATGCCCCCAACACTTTGCATTGTCCCCAATTTATCAAAAATCAAACAAAAACATGGAATATTGATGATAAAAATAGAAGAAGGTTCATGACACAAAAACCACACCTATATCCAAGCACCAACAAGGGTGACGAGGGTCATCCAAGAAAACATAGCACAATCATGGGGAAACACATCACAAAAAAAAAACACATACACAAGATCACGAAGAAGCCTCCTCCTTTTCTTCCCACTATAGATCATCGTAGGGGGAAGGAGGATAATCCTATAGTGGTGAGATGTTAAGAGGAGGAGCATTTGAACCTCCCACAATAAGGGCCAAGGAAGAGGGCCCCTCGAGGTCCTCTCCACTGAGCTCTTGTGGAGTCAAGGTCAACAATTTTGTGAAGATCACTAGCAAGGCCAAAACTTCATCCATAGAGTTAAAAATGCACCCTTCAAGAGTGCCATGTCTAACTTCAGCAAATGGGGTAGGTTGAGCCTAAGATTCATCGCTAGGCTCACCAAATGACTTGGGAGTGGTGACAAACTCGGGAGAAGTTAAGGCTTGTTTCATCACAAGGATAGAACAAGTAAAAATAGGACCACCTTGCAAATGTGGGATTGTTTTACATCCTTCATTGCTATAAGGACCACTCTCCACCTCCATCTTCATTGGAGGAGATGAACTCCCTATGGATGAGGCTAGAGGTGTAGAGGAAGAGGAGGAAAGAACTACAATGGATACCACTAAGGTATTAATTATATCCATAGGTTTTGGAAAAGGATAAATATCTTGAACAAATACTAGCAAAGGTGGCTCCATCGAAGGAGTGATGAAAACCTATAACTCCATTGGGATTAGGTGCATTTACACTCACAGCGGAAGTTGGAAGCAATGTAGAACTAGACTAGAGAGAAGAAGAAGGAAGGGAAGAGGGTGACACTGTAGGAGGCCCTGAAGTAGGGGTAGTCATTTCTTCCTCCCTCCTTTGTGAGGTGGCCTATTTAGCTAAAAGGGCCTTTCACTAACACTTGCCCTCACTTGCAAGGCAGTTTCTTTAACTCTTTGAGCTGGAGGCCAGAGACTATTAAGGAGTAGAAGGCTCTTGATCAACCATAGGAGTGTCCACTATGGATTTTTTTGGTGGAGGAAAATATTCCTAAATGGGAGTAGGAGGGACAAGTTGAGGGGCAGTAGGAGGAGTTGGTTTAAGAGCCTTGACAACATGCCTCTTCTCGCTCACTACCTTAGGAGTGGTAGGAGGCCATGAGTTGAATTCCCTTTAGAAATCTTTCTTTATGTATAGATATTACCATGGTCTTGGGTATTCATTAGGGAGATCCATAATCCTAAGCTTGTGTTTACACCAAGGAGGAATCATTGGACTTAGCAGATAGCCACCAAGCCTACTCATCCAGTACTCTTATTGGATGTTGTGGTTGTCATTGATGTCAACACTATTAGCTTAATTTCTTAGAAGTTGTATATGTCAAGGATATTGAGATAATTGTAATGAAATAAGTTGTAGGTTGTTAGTTGTGAAGTTAAGTTTAGTCTATCAGCGAGTTTAGTACATTGATGATCAAAGATTATAGATTAAAGGGTTTCCTTTCGAGTATATCTATTCTATCCACGTTGAGTTTTAGAGATTCGTGTGAAGATTTGATCAAGTTATGAAGATTTGTATTCTAATAGTTTTTTGGTTGCTTCAGTTGGTGTTCTTGAATGAAGATGATGTGATTTTAGTTAGTTCAGTTGTTGTGGATGCTTCTCTAGTGATTCATGATTTTTGTGTATGTTTCTATATCATGCTCTATTTTTCTTGCATGTTCACATTGATCTTTGTGTTCAAGATTTGATATTTTCTCTTGCGTGTTCATGTTTTTCATGTTCTTGGCCAACAGAGTGTTGTAATGTGTTGTGGATCTTCGAGGATTAATTTTTGAAGGTGGTTCATGTTTGAGAATTTTGTTTTGGGTCTTCAATATGTTGTGGTTGACCCTAGTTGATTTGCATTAATAATCTTTTTATGTTTTGGGCTGATATTTTGTATTCATCTTATTATTTTCTTGAGGTTGACATGTAGCGATGTAATTTCTTACTGTGGATATATAAGAGCAATTGTTTTATCATTTGAAGGTATGAGTATGCGAAGTTTGTGAGTCTTGTGTGTGAATAATTTTCAGATCTTTCAAAGCTAGAAGTAGAGAGTGAAGAAGTGTTCATGTGCTTAACCGGAACTGTAATTAGGCATTAGAAGATGCTATTTCTCTTAGTTTAAATCTTGTGGGTGTAATCAAAATCTTTTGCAAGATAGCATGTCTTCCATTTTTTGATTGAGTAGTGAGCTCTAGGCAGTGCGTCTGAATACATTTGTATTCCCCATTTATATTTCTTTATAATTTTAAAAAGGTATAATCTTGTGGACTGACCTCCACCATTGTTTTTCCCCTAACAGGGTTTCCATGTAAAAAAAATTGGTCTTATGTGGGTTTATGATGTGTTGTTGATTTATTCTTTCATGGTTATCAATTAGATGAGAATAAGCATAATAAGTTGAATAAGTTTGAAATTCTATGACAACTGATTCACCCCCCTCCTCAGTTGTCTACCCTTGTGTTGCCAACAATTGGTATCAGAGTGGGTTCTTGGAAGAAGTTTAATAGCTTGAGGTGATCCAAGATGGTGACATACAAGAAGGATAGTCTGATATTTTATGGAATAAATTATTCTCTATGGAAGACTTGAATGGAGTGCCATCTGAGATGCATTGGTGAAGCCTACTAGATCATTAAATGAAATAGGGATGTTATTCATCATAATGGTCCTACTACTAGTGTTGAGATTAGGGGTGCTGAGTACAATATTAGGGCTAAGGAAGCATTGTTGAGTGATTTGACTGATTCTAATATGACAAATTTTATGGATTTGAAGACTACTGATGAGATCTAGAAAAAATTGGAAACTTTGTATGAAGGTGATGCTAATGTGAAGATTGCTAAGTTACAAAGTCTGAAAGGGAAATATGAAATGTTAAGGATGGGTGATGATGAGAACATTACTACTTTCATGCAAAGAGTGAATGAATTTATGTGTGGTATCAAATGTGTTGGTGGACAGTTGGAAGAATAAGAGATTGTTACTAAAGTGCTTAGATCTTTTCCTGCTACATACAAAGTCAAAGCTACTACTATTGAAGAGCTTCAGACTGTAACAAATGTAACTAGAGACATGTTGATTGGTAAGCTTACTAATTTTTAGTTAAGTGGATTTGGTGATGCTTTTCTGAAGATAAAATCTATATTAAAAGCTACTACCTCTGGGAGAGAAAAAAATATATGATTTTGGAGAAAGTTCATCTAGAAAGGTATTCAAGTATGAGGAAATGAGAGAGATTGAAGAAGAGGATAAGAAGCTAGAGGAGATTGAAGCACTTATTGTCAAGCGAGAAGCTAGAGGAGAAGGTAAGTATAAAGGGAAATTGAATATTAAATGTTTTTCTTGCAATAAGATAGGTCATTTTACATCAAGGTGTCCAAAAAGAGTCCATAAACTAAGACCTAACAAGCCTAGATTTCAAAGAAAGTGCTATTATACTGCCAATGAAGGTGTGACAATTGATGAATCTAATAAAGGGAATGCAAGTGAAGATGAATGGGTATTTATTGCTATCAAGGAAAATGATCCAACCCCTATTGAATCTATTAGTTGCTCAAATGTGGAGAAAGCTCTAGCGGCTATAGTTGAAGAGAAAGATGAATGGGTGATTGATAGTGGATGCTCTGATCACATGACTGGTGATAAAAACATGTTTGTGATCCTAGAAAAGTATGATGGTGGTGTTGTAAGATTTGGTGTTGACAAAGCTAGTGTAATCCATGGTAGATGATCCATTTCTCTTGATGGTAAGAATAATACTGATGATGTTATTTATGTGAAGGTTTGAAGCATAATCTCTTAAGTGTTTGATAGATGGTTGACAAGGGATACAATCTTCAATTCAAGAATGGAAAGTGTAGAATATTGGGAAGTTCTGGAAATGTGATTTCTTTAGCTAAAAAAAAAGGTAACATCTTTCACCTAAATGTTGCTAGTAAAAAATGTCTGATTTCTCAAGTTGATGAAAGTTGGTTTTAGCATAAGAGAATGTGTAATGTAAACTTTGACAATATTATCGAGATAAGTTCTACTCAGGTAGTGAGAGATCTTCCTAAGTTGGTAAAGCCTACGAATACTATATGCAAGGAATGTCAGTTAAGGAAGCAATCTAGAATTTCATTTCAAAGAAAAAAACATTGTTCAAAAGGAGTGTTGGAGCTTGTTCATACTAATTTTTATGGTCCCTCTACAATCAAAAGCTTACAAGGAGACAGGTACTTCATGTTACTTATTGATGATTACTCTAGATTGATGTGGGTTACTTTCTTAAGGGAGAAATTTGAAGCTTTGGAGAAATTCAAGACTTTTAAGGGTATGGTTGAGACAAAGATAGGTATGAAGATTAAATGTCTGAGGTCATATAGAGGTGGTGAATTCACTTCTCATGAGTTTAATTATTTTTGTGAAGTACATGGGATAAAGAGACAATTATCTTCCCCATGGACCCCTTAGTAAAATGGAGTTATGGAAAGGAAGGATAGAACAGTTCAAAATGTTGCTAGGACTATGATGCTAGAAGGAAATGTTCCTCATATTTATTGGAGAGAAGTAGTGAGTAATATTGTTTACATCCTCAATTGGGTACAAGTCAAAGGTGATATTGGTAAGACCCCTTTTGAGCTATGGACTAGTCATAAGCCTACTATTAGATATTTCAAAATCTTTGGGAGTAAATGCTATATTAGAAGAGATGAAGAGATAGGAAAGTTTGATGCTAGGAGTGATGAAGGAATTTTTCTTGGTTATTGTACTAAGAGAAAGTCCTATTGGTGCTACAACAAGAGATTGAGGCAAATAGTTGAAAGTGAAAATTTCAAGGTTGATGAGGACATAGCTAGACCATCCAAGACCTGTGGATATGATTCAGATGATCAGAATAATAGTTCAGTCATAGGAAAGAAATTTCAAACTCAAAATCAAATTCAGATCATTCTAGTGAAACAAGAGGAAGGAAATAGTGAAAGTGTATAGGAGAGATCACAAGAGCCAAAATTTCATGAACATCCTAAGACTCCAAGGTATGTAAGACTAAATCATTCAAAAGATTAGATTATAGGTGATAAGAATAAAGGTGTCTAGACTAGGAGAAATATTGCAGAAGAATATTGTCTTATTTCAAGGACTGAGCCTAATAGTGTGAATGAAGCATGAAAAGATGAACATTGGGTAGAAGAAATGAAATAATAACTACAACAAATTGAGAAGAATAATACATGGATTCTTGTTCTTAGACCTAAGGAAAAAAATGTAATTGGAACTAAATGGGTCTTTAGAAACAAGTTTAATGAGCAAGGTGAAATTGTTAGAAACAAAGCAAGATTGGTGTGTAAAGGATATTCTTAAATGTAAGGAATGGAATTTGAAGAAATTTTTTCCCCTATTGCTAGAATTGAAGTTGTGAGACTATTTCGTGCTTATGCTGCTTACAAAATTACAAGGCTTATTAGATGGATGTCAATTTAGCATTTCTAAATGGAAAACTAGAAGAAGAGGATTATGTTGAGCAATCTAATGGATTTCAATTGATTGATTAGGGAGGTATGGTTTTTTGGTTGAATAAAGCATTGTATGGACTTAAGCAAGCCCCAAGAGCATGGTATGCCTAATTGTAAAAGTATTTGTTGAAGCTTTGATTTAATAAAGGTACTACTAATAGTAATCTATATTTCAAGATTGATCATGATAAAGATCTTATTGTTGAAGTCTTTGTTGATGATATCATTTTTGGATGAGATGATAGTTTGTGTGTGATCAATTTTTAAGTGTACGAATAAATGTAGATTTTAAAAAAATCAAGCACACCAGTAAGACATTATATCAAAATAGAAAATCAAATAAAAAGAATGCAAACTCAGTCTTTTTTCCTTGATGTTGTCTTATCATCCTCTATCTCCAATGTTTTTATCGATTCCATCTTGCTATCAAATTGTACGCTAGGCTCAAAAAATAGTCTTCCTAGAGAATGAGATTAAAGATGAATGCATGCTAAGCTAAGATATGATTAACATGCTATGAATGCTATTGAAAGAAACTAGAATGAATGCTAAAACTAATAACAATGCTAAATTTTGATTTCCTGTATGTATGTGTCTATCTATGTGTGTCTGTGTGTGTAACCAATGCTTGGATTCATAGTGGTATTTATAGAGTTTTCAAAATCTTTTGATTGGCTAATGTGATCAACGGCTGTGATAATTCCTGGCAGATCAAATGGTCGAAGATGGAGAAGACTGGAGAGAAAAATAGAAAGCAGGATTTGTTTCTTCTTTCATATTGGAGATAAGATGAGATGATAAAAATAATCTCTTTAGAGGTTTTGAAAATATTTAAGAAGATAAATAATGAATTATAAATTCAATTATTTATTTATGGAAGATATAAGATGAGATGATAAAAAAACATCTTTTTAGAGGATTTTGGAAAGATTTAAGAAGATAAATAATGAATTATAAATTCAATTATTTATTTATAGAAGAGATAAGATGAGATGATAAAAAATCATCTTTTTAGAGGATTTTGGAAAGATTTAAGAAGATAAATATTGAATTATAAATTCCATTATTTATTTATGGGTGGCATGGAGATTTTTCTCAATTAAATAATCATTTAATTAAGATTTGAAGAATAATAAAATATTTAATTATGATTTGAAAGATATGAAGGATATTAATTATCTTTTAGGAAATGACATGTGAATGAAATTAATTAAATAAAATATTTAATTAATTAGAAGAAAGGTTTTGAATTGGAGAAAGGAAATATTTTATATTTAATTAAATCAAAAGACTTAATTAAGTTCAAAAGGTGATAATTAATTAAGATAAATAAATGATATTTATTTAATTAATTAAGTAGACATATGAATGTGAAATAAATAAATAAAGTGAATTTATTTAATTAAGGTGGAAGAATAAAGTGAATGAACAATATAATTAAATTAATTAAATTTAATCATATGTAGAGGACTTTAGAGCAATTAATTAAATAATAAATATTTAATTAAATGTTAGGATTAATAGACATGACCAATTTTATGCATATACATTTTTCCCCTCTTTGAAGTGATGTGTGAAATGCGTTGCTTCAAAGAAAAAATTCTTGCTTTAAAAATTTGTTGTGTTTGAGAATTAGATTTAGTATTGAAAATAATAAACTGACTAAACCCTATCAAGCACCATGAAGCACAAACTAGAATGAAAATGAAAATAAACAAAAGACATGCAAACCAATCTTCAAACTAGGCTTGATTGACCTCCATGGCTCTTCTCCACCTACATGAGAATGCAAGATCTTGAAAGTTGATTGTTGGAGGAATGTTTATTGCTCACTCTTCTAGCATAACGACTTGATGATGATGACAAATGGAGAATGATAGAGATAGATGAAATATTGAGGAATGATTTTGACAGAATGAGGATGTTAGAAGAAGATCTGATGCAAATGGCCTGTGAAAGGTTAAATTTATAGAGCCTTGATTTGGATGGAGATAATATTTGAGAAGATTCAATAAGGATTTTATTTTTTCTTTATTTGATCAAGGAGGAAATAAAACAAGATAAGATAAGATGCGAAAAGATAGAAATATTTTTATTCTCTTTTAAAGGAAATAAATCTTTTAAAAGATGAGAAGGATAATTGATGAATTATCTAATTAAATAAATTAATTAGATACACATGAGTTTCAATTTTGGAAAGAAAGCGAAAAGATCTTTTTAAGATTTTATTAATTAAATATATATTTAATTTATTTAATTAATGTTGAATTTATGATTTCATCAATTAAATAAAATAAATTATTTAATTAACATTAGAGGAATTAATAGAAATGATTTAATTAATTAAATAATATAAATTATTGAATTAACATTACATGAATTAATAGAAATGATTTAATTAATTAAATAATATAAATTATTTAATTAAAATTTAGAGGAATGGATGGATTATGCATAGGAAGGGAATAAATGAAATTAGTCAAATAAATAAGATTTATTTAACTAATTAGATGATGACATGGGTACCTAGGGCAAAACATACTACAAGATGTCTAAATGATGCAATGTTGTGATAAAGTGTTGTAAGAGGACATTTTTGGGTGTCTACATTTTTCCCCTCTTTGAGATGATGTTTGAGATGATGAGATTTGTGTTGAGTAACATCATTTCAAAGAAGCTATGATATGGATAAAATAAAATGGATGATGAAGGAAAGATAGGATAATGATGATGTAGAAATATGATGATGGGATGATGATGCCCCCTCGAGAGGATAGGCAAGTTGAAAAGACATGAGTATGCTCTTGAAATGAAATGATAAGGATAGACAAGATGAATGATGCAAGATAGAAAGTGGATGGAGGAGGTGAATGATACATTATGCTGCAAAAGGTGAGCAACCATGATGTTTGATGTAGCACTATATTTTATGCACCAAGATATAAGGACCAAGGTGACGATTTGTCTCTTGCCCCAGCATAATACAACCTTGTCTAGACGTGTGAGGAAGTAAACTTAGAGCATTAAAGTCCTAATGCAATAGGTATGATATGACCTTAGATGCAAAGGATAGTGCAAAAAGATATTCCAACATGCACAATATATGAATATTAGATAGAATGATATGGATTTGATACAAATGCAAGATAAAATAATAACACACACAAGCAAGCAAGCATGCATGCACAAATGATACAAAAAAAAAAGGAATTTCCCCTGTTAAGTTGTAAATCAATGATTAATTGATTGATTGATGATGATGATAGTGTTGTCATTGCGGGGAATGATATATCCCTAGATCAACACAAGGATGACTGATAATTGACTAATTGACTTTGATTGATGATGATAGTGTCATCATTGTGGGGAATGACATATCCCTAGATCAATGCAAGGATGATGATAATTGATTGATTGATTGGGTTTACAACAAGATTAGGATCAAGACCATGGATGCAATTGGATAATTGGACAAGATTGATTGACTTGATTGGTATGGATTAAGGATTGAATTGCATTTGGATTATTGCTTCAATTGATTTGATTGATTTGATTGGATGAAATGGTCATGATGAAGATGATTGATATGGTTGAATGGTTGGTTGATTGGATTGAGGTGAAGGATTGAATCAATGAAATTGGAAGAAGTAATTAGATGGATTGATTTTTTTACTTGGATTTTTGTTGGCTCTTTGATTTATTTTGTATTTTTAGGGATATTTTGATTTTTTTGTATTTTCATACTATTTGATTTTTTGAAATATTTTGATTTTTTTTTGGATTTTTGAAATGTTTTGATTTTTTTGGATTTTTGAGAATATTTTGAGGTGTCAATGGATGAAATTTTGAGTAGCCTTTATGCTAGATACCAATGAAAAGGGGAAAACCAAGTCTAGGTGTAAGAAGATAGATGGGATTGATGGATGAAAGGGTGGGTGATGGGATAAGGGATAAAAGGCTCATGATAGATGGATGGATGGTATGGATGTATACATCATAAGAGAGAAAGGATGTGATCTCCAAAGACTATGTCGAATAGGAATAACATGCCCCATTCTAGGTACAAGACTTATGACAATAGGATAATGATAGGCTTGTTTGGAAGGATGAGGTATGTTAAGAGATACCCAAAAAAAAATGTTTCAACATTTTTTCCCTATGTCTTCATCAAGATCAAAAGGAGAAGGGTGGATACATGGACTTAATATCATAGGTATGTATGATGGCTAAAGATGGTAGGTAGGATGGAAATGACAAGACATGAAAATGATAGATTGGATAGATAAGACATTGTGCCCCCAAGTGTAAGTGGCATAGAAGATCAACCTACACATGATGCATGTTTGTTAGGTTTTCATCATGGTACTTATCCAAGGTGCCTGTCTACCAGGTTTTCACTGTTGGACGAAGGAATTTCTCTTTACTTTTTTTTTTTTACCTTTTTGGAGAGAAGGGGAATATGGATAGGAGGGACTCAAGTGTCTAGTTCCATGAAAGGTGATAGCACCATTAGAGATGGATGCCATTGCATGGACCATGTAAAATGTCATTATGCTCATAGATGTTGGTAAGGGATGACATGAAAGGGAGATGGATTAGGTAGATGATGGATTATGATGTGGATTATGGAGGAAAAATAGTGGATTATGATACAAATTATGTAGGGAAGATGATAGGGATTATATGGGACTTATGCAAAAGATGAATGGGGAGGCTTAGCCAAAAGCATGGACCATAGGAAGATGGTGGGGGAGATATGTAGGATAATGAGTGAAGGATGAGGAGATGGAGGTATGTGGAATTGTTGTGAAATGGAAGAGAACCATGACCAATGGTTGCACACACTATGATAAACATTGAAGATTTTGATGTGGACCGGGTGTAGGAAGCAATGAAGATGTTTGCTGAGGAGGTGGTGGATGTAGTGCTTTTGGTACCCACATAGACTTAGTATTTTTATGAATTTTATTTTGCTTGTGGGTGTTAGGAATTTGAGATTTTTGAATGGAATGTGCATTTTGGATGGGAGGGGATGGTTAGGATTTTTTTGATGTAGATGCCTCATTTGACTTGATTTATTTTTTCTTAGGTACCCAAACTATTTTGTTTTTAGACTTTTCTTTTGGAGCTATGGGCTTATATAGCTTTTTAGATGTACTTGGCTTTGAATTTTTTCAATTGTATGCTAAGGCATTAGGACCTTTAGATTTTTTGAATTTATGTGTAGAGGAATCCATATTTTTATTTTGGAATCCCTTGGGTTTGGTGGAATGAGTGGAAGCTTTATGTTTAGACAATGTGTGCATTGATTGGTCATGATTAAGATGTTTAGAGGATTTATGGGCAGGTGGATAAGGGGAGTGGATAATGGGGATATTAGGTGTTGGGAAAAGTTGAGGTAGATCAGATGGAGGGATATTAGGAGTTGGAAGAAATGGTGGAAGGTGTATGGTCACATTCTTTTGACATTTGTAGGATGATGAAGGAGGGATGACAACATATGTTTTAGGTGTATGATAGGCTTCATGATGGAAAGTGGACTTAGGATGCATGGAGGAAGTACCAAAATCTTTAGATTGGTGTAATTGGGGTGTATATCCAAGGCCATAAGAGTGTGGAGGTACTTTGATATGGATGGGTTCCAAAATACCATGTTCATGAAGGCCTGAACCTTTACCTTGGTAGTTCATGTTTTGGAGTGTGCAATGGACAATGGGACTAGGTGTAGGTGGAATACTAGACACAAGTTGCTTATTGGATGGAGAAAATGAAGCAAGGGAAGATAATGGTTGGTCTTGTTCTAAGGAGGAACATTCATGAATGAGGGTGGAAATACCAATAGGATATGATGGAGGACTTGCAATGGGGTTGATATTGGGTGATGGAGGATCATTAGGATCTTGATTAGCATTGTGTTCACTTAGATCCAAGGTATTTGTTTTATCTTCTATGTTTTCTTGGGAGGCATATGTCTCATCAAGGGAAGTGGATGTTGATGGATCATGGATAGGACTAGGTAGGGGGTGGATAGGAGCAATGGAGGTTTCTTGCTGATGGATAGGTGAAGTGATAGGATCTTGACCATGGAATGCATAAATTTGGCTAGGAGGATCATCATGGCCTTCTTGATCATAGGTAAGATCATCAAGGGGAGATTGATCATAAATAGGACCAAGTATGGTATGAGTGGGAACATTAGATTGGCCTAGATGTTGATTAGAATGAGAGGTTAATATTTCCTCATGCTTAGGATAGTGTTGTTGACATAGTTCTCTTGGCTTGCTTGAATGGAAGTGGAAGGGGATGAGTCTTGAATGGGATCAACATGTTCTAGATGGTGACATGATGGAGGTTGACTTAGGCTTGTGAGGGGAGACTCTTGAATTGGCTCAAGGGGTTGTGGATGGCATGGTTGGCTTGAAGGACTTGGTATGATGTTTGCAGATTCTTTTGTATGTTCAATTATATGTGTTGAATGACATGATGACAGTTGATTCCTTGCTTGTAGAATTTGGGTCACATCCTTTGGAGGTGTAGGGGTGGAAGGTGTTGGCTTAGGATTTTTATTTTGATTGGATGATGGTATGATAAAGTTATAGGGTGCATGTGCTATATTGGTATTCCCCTTGTCAATGGTTGCATTAGAACATGATGAAGTTTGACCATGTTGCAAGGTAGAACTTAAAGTCACATGTGTTTGTTGTGATATGGCTTGATGGGTTGATGTGGCATTGAAATATGAAGAAGTTGATGGATTAGATTGGTATGAGGTTGAAGGGGATGGCACATTAGGTTGAGGTAGCATTGGTTGATAATGAATGGATAGGGGGTGACGTTGTGGTTGTTTGATTTGACAAGTGGAAATGAATTCATTGGCTTGAGCTAGGAGGTGTTGCATTTGAGGTGATTTAATTTGTTGAAAATTTTGGAAGAGGGTTTGAAGGCTTTGTATGGTTTGGTGGTTTAGGGGTTGGGGTATTTGGTGAAGTGTTTGAAGGAGGTTTGAAGTTGGGATGCTAGGACTTTATTTTTGAATGCGGGCATGGTGTCACCCATGTGTGTAAGCTCTTTCATATCGATTTGTTCCTCAAAGTATGCAACACAGTTCATGTCATCATTAGAGGTGGTAGGAGAAGCCCCTTGAAGTATGATTTTAGTTTTTGGTTTTGTTTCATTATTTGCATTAGGGAGAGGGCCTCCTTGAATTATGATCTTGGGCTTAGGTTTTGTCTCATGATTTGGCCTAGAGGGATAGCCTCCCTTGGATTATGACCTTGGGCTTATGATTAGGATTGGGCTTGTTTATGATTAGGACCATTTTTACAAGTGGTAACTAGGACTAGGTTGGTGATGGTGATGATGTGGAATGATTAGATTGGATGAAATGGATAGGATGTGGCTAAGAAGAGTGATTAGGATGAAAGTGATTGGATATGAATGTGTTGGAAGAAGGTGTAGAGTGACTTGTTTTTATGTGTTTGGTTTTTAGCTTGATTTGGCAATGTTTAAATGAATGATCACACATGTACATAGATAAATCACTCATGCAAGACACATAAGCAAGTTTGAATTTTGAAATTTGAAGAATGTAATGATTATTATTAAACAAGCACACATGGAAGACACATCAACAATCCCTATGGCTAGTCAACTGGGTTATGGCCAATTAGGTCTCAAGCCAGTCTGCACAAGGTTGACTAAGGAATGATTTGAAAGAAAAATCTTGCCACATAGCCAAGAGAAAGGGGTAACCCACCCTTCACCTTCACTTCCCAAAGGTATAAAGTTCTTTGGGGATTATCCAAGAGTGACAGGATTTTAACTTCCAAACAAGAATGTCTTTTGATTCACACTTTGATTGAGGCCATCCCTAGGGGTGATGAAATCCCCTAGCAGGCCTTCTATGAAGCGTTTGACAAAAGAAAATCAAGTGAAGTGTTTATGATCACACACACACACACACTTTATTCACACTCGTAATTGTTAATTGACCTTCAAAATGAAATGTTTGTATACAAACAATGAAAGAACTTGTTCGTTTTAACCCAAAACCAAATGTGTAGGAAGATAGTGGTTAATTTTAGGTCTGATTTTTGATGTGATTGAAGAAAATATTCATTTTAAGAGCCCAAATCTAAATGTGTGACAAACAAGATTAAGAGATGAAAGATTAAACAAGTGCACCCTGAATTTTTCATTTTCTAATTTTCTATTTATGAATAATATTTCTACTAGTATAGTTCCTTATGATCACCTACAAGATAAAAAAATGATATCATAATGCAGCCATAAAAAAATAAGTTCATCAGAAAATTGCAATTTCAGATACATGATTTTAACATAGCTGAATTAGATTTCATTATTTGAAAATGTTATTGACCTAAAAAATAAAAAATCGAAGAAGAGATCCTTTCTAATTTTCTAAGAGCTTTCTACAAATGTAAAGAAGTCAAAAAAATTCCCTATTTTGCACTCATAAACGTGGATTTTTAAAAAAAATACAAAAAATGAAGATCATATTTTTTCATATTGTTTTTGACCTCCAAATTAAATCTGTAAAACATATACCCCATTAGAATTTTAAGAGCTTTTCAAAAATGTAAAATTTTTTGAAAAATTTGTAGATTTGTGTCCAAAAAAACAATTTGATTAAAAAACATAAAATTACAATAACTCCTACAAAAATCATGATATACCCTCAATTTTTTACTGCAACCTCTTGAGATGATACAAAAGACTCTATGAAAATATAGTAGAAAAATTCATAGCTGTGTAGAAGATATTAAGAAATTTGTAAAACCTAGGGTTTTGTTCAAAATAATGGTAGATCTACAAGAAAAAGTCAATAAAACCTACAAAAAGCAAGCTAGATTAAAGGATTCACGTCAAGTTCACCAAATGTAGATAGTGAAAAATAAATCAGATTTAGTATTGAAAACAATAAACTAACTAAACCCTATCAAGCACCATGAAAGACAAACTAGAATGAAAAGGAAAATAACAAAAGACATGCAAACCAATCTTCAAACTAGACTTGATTGACCTCTATGGCTCTTCTCCACCTACATGAGAATGCAATATCTTGAAGGTTGATTATTGGAGGAATGTTGATTTCTCACTCCTGCAGCATAACGACTTGATGATGATGACAAATGGAGAATGATAGAGACAGATGAAATATTGAGGAATGATTTTGACAGAATGAGGATGCTAGAAGAAAATCCGATGCAAATGGCCTGTGAAAGGTTAGATTTATAGAGCCTTGATGTGGATGGAGATAAGATTTGATAAGATTCGATAATGATTTTATTTTTTCTTTATTTGATCAAGGAGGAAATAAAAAAAGATAAGATAAGATGTGAAAAGATAGAAAGATTTTGATTCTTTTTTAAGGGAAATAAATCTTGAAAAAGATGAGAAGGATAATTGATGAATTATCTAATTAAATAAATTAACTATAAACACATGAGTTTCAATTTTGGAAAGAAAGCGAAATGATCTTTTTATGATTTTATTAATTAAATAAATATTTGATTTATTTAATTAATGTTGAATTTATGATTTCATCAATTAAATAATATAAATTATTTAATTAACATTAGAAGAATTAATATAAATGATTTAATTAATTAAATAATATAAATTATTGAATTAACATTAGAGGAATTAATAGAAATGATTTAATTGATTACATAATATAAATTATTTAATTAACATTTAGAGGAATGGATGGATTATGCATAGGAAGGGAATAAATGAAATTAGTCAAATAAATAAGATTTATTTAACTAATTAGATGATGACATGGGTACCTAGGGAAAAACATACTAGAAGATGTCTAAATGATACAATGTTGTGATAAAGTGTTGTAAGAGGACATTTTTGGGTGTCTACAGTTTGTGCATGAATTTTATGATGAGATGCAAAATGAGTTTGAGATGTCTATGATTGGTGAGATGAAATTCTTTTTGAGATTGCAAATTACTCGGTTAGATAAAGGGGTCTTCTAAAGAATTTTGGTATGGAATATTCAAAGCTAGTTAGTACACCTATGGTGACCAGATGCAAGTTGACAAAAAATGATGATTCTCTAGAAGAAAACCAAACTAGATATAGATCGATGATTGGTGGATTTCTTTATTTGACTCAAACTAGACTAGAAATTATGAATGATGTATGCATTGTTGCAAGATTTCAAGTTGATCCTAAGGAAACTCATGTAACTACAATGAAGAGGATTTTTAGATACTTGAAGGAACAATTTATTTTGGGTTATGCTATCCTAAAGATGATGATCTTACTTTGAGTGATTTTACTGATGTTGATTGGGCAAGTGATGTGGATGATAGAAAGAGTACTAGTGCTGGTCCATTTTTCTTAGGTAAGAAGCTAATTTCATGGTTAAGTAAGAAGAAGAATGTTATTTCTTTGTCTATTGTAGAGGCATAATACATTGTTGTTGCTAACAATTGTACTCAACGATTGTGGATGAAGAAAATTGTGAAAGATGTCATAGTTGTGTATGATGAACCCATTGATATATTATGTGTTAATTCAATTGCAATTAACATCTCTAAGAATCTAGTGCTACATTCAAATACCAAGCATATATCTATCAAGTTTCACTTTTTGAGAGAGAAGGTGAGTGAAAAGGAAGTCAGATTGGAGTATGTGCATCCTAAGGAGCAGATTGTAGATATCTTTACAAAGTCATTTCCTAAGAATACTTTTGAGTATCTCAAAGGGAAGCTAGGGGTGATTACCCCTCCTAATCAGAACTAAAATGCATTGAATTGCATCAATCTATGCTTTTCTTAGTCATATATTCATCCAAATTGATGTTGTGGTGGCTTCTACTCAGGGGGTGTAGTCAGATGTTTAGATATGTGGTTTAGGGCTTGTTTGGAGAAAATAGATCTTTGTAATTTATGTCAAAGGAGGAGAAGAGTCATGTGAAAAACTATGAATTATCTGAGGAAGAAGAGTCATTGAGGAGAAAAGAGTCAGAATCTAAGGGGGAGTAAGTGTTGAAGATAGTTGTGTTGATGGTGTTTTACACATCATGTGTTTCCATCAATACCAAAGGGGGAGATTGTTGGATGTTGTGGTTACGTTGTTTATATGTGGTTTTCATTGATGTCAACACTATTAGAATTAATGTCTTAGAAGTTGTATATGTCGAGGATATTGAGAAAATTGTAATGAAATAAGTTACAAGTTGTCAATTGTGAAGTGAATTTTAATTTTTTGGTGAGTTTAGTACATTTATAATCAGAGGTTGTGGATTAAAGGTTTCTTATCAATTATATCTAGTCTATCGATGTTGAGTTTTAGGGATTCATGTAAATATTCTATCGAGTTATGAAGATGAGTATTCTGACAATTTTTTTGTTGCTTCAGTTGGTGTTCCTAAATGAAGATGATGTGATTTTAGTTAGTTTAGTTGTTGTGGATGATTCTCTAGTGATTCATGATGTTTGTGGATGTTTCTAGATCATGCTCTATCTGTGTTGCACATCCACATTGATCATTGTGCTCGCGATTCAATATTTTCTCTTGTGTGTTCATATTTTTCATGTTCTTGGCCGACAGGGTGTTGTAACATGTTGTGGATCTTTGAGGATAACTTTTGAAGGTGGTTCATGTTTGAGAATTTTATTTTGGGTCTTCACTATGTTGTGGCTAACCCTAGCTAATTCACATTAATAATCTTTTATGTTTTAGGCTGATAGTTTGTATTCATCTTACTATTTTCTTGAGGCCAACATGTAGCGATGTAGTTTCTTGTTGTGGATATATAAGAGAGATTTTTTTATCATTTGAAATTATGAGTATGCAAAATGTATGAGTCCTTTGTGTGAATAATGTTTAGATCTTTTGAAGGAAAAATGATAGAGTGAAGAAGACTGAAGAAGACTGAAGAAGTGTGAAGTGTTCATGTGCTTAACTGAAATTGTAATTAGGCATCAGTAGATGTTATTTCTCTTAGTTCAAATTCTATGGATGTAATCCAAATATTTTGTAAGACAGTGTGTCTTCCTTTCTATAATTGAGTAGTGAGATCTAGGAAATACACTTGAATGCATGTGTATTCCCCATTCATATTTATTTATACTTTTAATAGGGTATAATATTGTGGACTTACCTCCACCATGGTTTTTCCACTAACAGGGTTTCCACATAAAAAATCTTGTTGTTATGTGTGTTTCTGATGTGTTGTTGATTTATGCTTTCATGGTTATTGTATATGCATAAAAATGGTCATGTCTATAATCCTGGCAATTAATTAAATATTTATTATTTAATTAATTTTTCTAAAAGTCCTCTACATATGATTAAATTTAATTAATTTAATTATATTGTTCATTCATCTTATTCTTCCTTCATAATTAAATAAGTTTATTTTATTTAATTATTTTCATACGTCCACTTAATTAATTAAATAAATACATTTTATTTATTTAAATTAATTATCACTGTTTGATTTTAAATTCAATCTTTTGATTTAATTAAGTTTAAATATCTCTCTTTCTTCTATTTTAATTTTTCTTCTAATTAATTAAATATTTCATTTAATTAATTTCATAAATGTGATTTAATTAAATAAACCTTATTTAATTAAAGAATCTTATGCTTTCTTTCTAAAATCACAACTGGATATTTTATTATCTTCTATTTTTTTCTCATATCATAATTAAATATTTTATTTAATATGATATCTTCTGCTTTCTTCAAAAATCCTAATTAAAGCTTTATTCTTATCACAAACTTTCTTCTGCTTTAAAAGCTTAATTAAATATTTTATTTAATTAAGAAAAGTTGAATATCATCCACAAATAAATAATTGAATTTTTAATTCATTATTTATCAGCTTTTAAATCTTTCTTTTATTCTTTTAAAGAAAGATGAATTCTTATCTTCTTATCTTTTCCTCTTTCATAAAAATGGAAAAATCTTGTTTTCAGGTTTTCTTCTATTTTCTCTTCAGTTTCATCCATCTTTAGCCATTTGATCTGTCAAGAATTATCATAGCCATTGATCATATCAACCAATCAGAAGCTTTTGAAAAATCTATAAATACAACCTCTCACAATTCATTTAGGGGGTTGATTCTTAAGTATCCTCACTCTATCAAAATCATTCTGGAATCTTCCCTCTTTCATCCATCATTCTCCTTTTTCGAACCTTCACTATATCGTTATGCTGCAGAAGTGAGCAACCGACATTTATCTAAATCTCGTTCTTTAGTAGTCCACTTCGTTGAGCTTGGAATACAAAATCTGAGAGCATCTTGAATCAACGAAACGCTAGAGATAAAGGACAATATGACGCTTTCGAAGGAGCCATTCGCATAAGAGTTTGTTTTGTTTATCTGTTTCCTTTGAGTTAATGTTATATTGGTGTGTTTGATTTATTTAATCATGGTTTAACACTTAAAAATTGATCACATATTAAATGGCACCCACCGTGGGGCCTTACCCCATTTTTAAGATTTATCCGCAGGTTTTTTGAGAGGATTTCGCATTCTGGAATTTGACTTTTT
The DNA here is from genome assembly GCA_007258455.2 of Sequoia sempervirens. Taxonomy (NCBI): domain Eukaryota; kingdom Viridiplantae; phylum Streptophyta; class Pinopsida; order Cupressales; family Cupressaceae; genus Sequoia; species Sequoia sempervirens. The sequence goes on along the minus strand of VDFB02256132.1, from coordinate 95,053,983 downwards.
GACGAAAATTATCATTTTAGCACATCTGAAGGTTTCTGTAGTGCATACAAGGGTTTATGTAGTGCATACAAGGCTTTTAATGGTGTTTTTTTGCAGGTTTTATTGACTTTGTTTTGCAGATCTACCAATTTTTGGACAAAACTATAAGTTTTACAAAGTTCTTCATATCTTCTACACAACTATGAATTTTTTTACAATATTTTTATAAAACCTTGTGCATAATTTCAAGAGTCTACAATAAAAAAATCGAGGGTTTATGATTATTTTTGTGGAAGTTATTTCAATTTTAATTATTTTCATAAATTTGATTTTCTGGACGCAAATCGATGATTTTTTTAGAATTTTTTACATTTTTGGAAATATCATGAAATTCTAATGGGGGTCTATGTTTTATAGATTTAGTTTGGAGGTCAAATATAATGCAAAAAAAATCAATATTTGTTTTCTGTATGGTTTACACAAATCCGTGTCTCTGAAAGTAAAACAGGGAATTTTCTTACTTCTTTACATTTCTGGAAAGCTCTCAGAAAATTAGCAGGGGTTTCTTCTTTGATTTTTTATTTTTCAGATCAAAAAAATCGTCAAATACTAAAATATAATTCGGCTATGTCAAAAGTATCTGAAATTGAAATTTTCTGATGAACTTGTCTTTTTCTTTTCTTTTTTCTTTTCTTTGGCTGCATTATAATATTATTTTTTCATCTTGTATGTGATCATAGTGAGCTTTGGTAGCAGCAATATCACTCACAACAACAATTTGGAGAGCAAAAATAACCAGGTGCAGTTGTTTCATCCTTCATCTCTTAATCTTGTTTGTCACATCTTTCAATTTGGGACATAAAATCAAATCTTGTTTGATCACATCATTGCAATTGGTTTAAAAAAAATATTGTCTTCAATCACATTTCAAAAATTGGGTCTAAAATTAATCATTGTCTTCCATCACATCTTGATTTGGGATCTAAAAAGAACGAGTGATTCAGTGTTTTCTTCTAAACATTTCAATTTTCTAAAGGGAAATTAATCACTATGAGTGTGAATCAAGTGTGTGTGTCTTCCAAAACACCTCACTTGGTTCGCTTTTGTCATACCATTTTTAGGAGGCCTGCTTGGAGCACACACCCCTCCAAGGGATGACCTCAATCAAAGTGTGAATCGAAAGACACGCTTGTTTGGAAGTTGGAATCTTGTCACTCTGAGCTAAGCCCCAAAGAACTTTATACCTTTGGGAAGTGAAGGTGAAGGGTGGGTTACCCCTTTCTCCCGGCTTATTGGCAAGATTTTTCTTCCAAATTATACCTAGTCAACCTTGTGAAAACTCACTTGAGACCTAATTGGCCATACCCCACTTGACTAGTCACCAGGCTTGTTGTTGTGTATTCAAGTGTTTGCTTAATCATAACATCTGATCTTCAAAGACAAACTTATCATTGTGCTTGGTGTGTGTGTTCATGCATTTACATGTGAAATATTGTGTTTGATAGTTCCCAAGTCAAATTTCCAATAAACTCTTGCCACATCATCCAAATCATACAATCTTGTCATTCCATATCATATCCTAATCATCATCATCCCTTTAATCCAATCAACATCAATTTACACCATGAAAACATTGGAAGACATGGCACAAGAGGTTGTTCACATGCTTCACACTGTTAAAACAATTCAAAAACCTTTGCCAAAAAAAATCATTCACGCATTCCATGACATAATACAAAAACTTCAAGCAAACAAGTCACCTCAAATCCAACACCTCATAGCTCAAGCCCAATACCTCATGGCCACTTGTCAAATCCAACAACCACCACATCATCCCCTATCTATTTATTATCACCCTTCCACCTCATACTAATCTAATCCATCCACTTCTTCATGTGTCAGTACCACATCAACCTATCAATCCACATCACGACAAACACATGTGAATTTAAGTCCACCTAGGCAACAAAATCAAGAGCCTTTAAGTTCTAATGCAACCATTCACAAGGGGAACACTGATATAGGTTATGTACTCTCGAAGTATATCATACCACTATAAAGTAAAAATAAAAATCCTAAGCCAACGCCTTCCACCCCTACACCTCCAAAGGATGTGACCCAAGGGCTACAAGCAAGGAATCAAACATCACCATGTCCTCCAACACATATACTTGAACAAACAAAAGAGTCCTCAAAAGCCATGCCAAGTCCTTCAAGTCAACCATGTCATCCACAACCCCTTGAGCCAATTCCAGAGTCTCCCCTCATAAGTCCAAGTCACCCTCTATCATGCTCCTATGTTGTTGACCATCAAGAACATGACAAGTCTCTCCATGAGAAATCCCCTTCCACCTCCATTCCAATAAGTCATGAGGTATTTCAAGAGCACAATCCTAAACATGCGGAAACATTACCCCCTCATCCACATAAAGATCAACACCCTCCCAATGATTCCATTCATAACGTACCTAATGCTATTCATGATCAATCTTTCATCTTTGATCAAGACCCCTTTTATGATCAAGAAGACCATGATGATCCTCTTAGCCAACTTTATGCATTCCATGGTCAAGAGCTTTCCACCTCACCCATCCATGATGCACAAACATCCACTTCCTATGATGAGATAAGTTCCTCCCAAGCACACATAGAAGATCAAACAAATACATTGGATCTAAGTGAACACAATGCTAATCAAGATCCTAATGATCCTCCATCACCCACTATCGACCCCATTGCAAGTCCTCCATCATATCCTAATGGTCTTTCCACCCTCATTCATGAATGTTCCTCCTTAGAACAACAAAAACCATTATCTTCCCTTGCTTCATCTTCTCCATCCAATAGGGAACTCATGCCTAGTGTGCCACCTACACCTAGTCCCATTATCCATTGCACACTCCAAAACATGAACCACCAAAGTAAAGGTCTAGACCTTCATGAACGAGATGTTTTGGAGCCCATCCATGTCAAAGTCCCTCCACGCTCTTATGACCTTGGACCTACACCCCAAGGACAACAACCTAAAGATTTTGGTACTTCCTTCATGCATCCTAAGTCCACTTTCCATCATAAAGCCTATCGTATCCCTAAAACATATGTTGCCATTCCCCCTCCATCATCCTACAAATGTCAAAAGCATGTGACCATACACCTTCCACCATCAAATCTTCCACCATTGCTTCCAACTCCTAATATCCCTCCATCTAATCTACCTCCACTTCTCCCAACACCTAATATACCTACCATTCAATCCTTTTATCCATTTATCCATAAATACCCTAAACATCTTAATCATGACCAACAAAAGCACACATGGTATAAACATGAAGCTTCCACCCATTCCACCATACCCATGGGATTCAAAAGCAAGAATTTCAATGCCTCTACCTATAAAGTCAAAAATCCTAAAGTTCTCATGCCTTAGGACATCAATACAAAAAATCAAAGAAAAATCCATCTAAAAAGGTATATAAGCCCATATCTCCAAAAGTAAAGACCAAAACTAAAATGGTTTGGGTACCTAAGAAAAAAGAAATCAAGTTAAATGAGGCATCCACATCACAAAAATCCCAACCATCCACTTCCATCCCACATTCTCATTCCATTCAAAAGTCCCAAATTCCTAAGTCCCACAAGTCAAATAAAAATCATAAAAATAGTAAGTCTATGTGGGTACCAAAAACACATCATCCACCACCTCTTGAGAAAACATCTTCATTGCTTCCTACATCCCATCCACATCAAAAGCTTCAACGTTTATCACAGTGTGTGCAACCATTGGTCATGGTTCCCTTCTATTTCACAACAATCCCACATACCTCCATCTCCCTATCCTTCAACTACTATCCTACATATCTTCCCAACCACCTTCCTATGGTCCATGCTTTTGCATAAACCTATCATCCTCCCTACATAATCCACATCATCATCCACTATTCCCCATCCATTCTTACATAAGCCTTTCATAATCTGCCATCTACCTAATCCATCCCTTTCATGTCATCCCTTACCAACATCTATGAGCACTTGACATGGTCCATGCAATGACATCCATATCTAGTGGGACTATCACCTTTCACAAAACTAGACACTTGAGTCCCTCCTATCCATATTCGCCTTCTCCTATCCAAAAAAAAATAAAAAATTAAAGAGAAATCCCTTCGTCCAATGGTGAAAACCTAGTAAATAGGCGCCTTGGATAAGTACCATGATGAAAACCTTGCAAATAGGCATCATGTGTAGGTTGATCTTCTATGCCACTTACACTTGGGGGCACAATGTCTTATCTATCCAACCTATCATTTTCATGTCATATCATTTCCATCCTACCTACTATCTTTAACCATCATACATACCTATCATAGCGATTCCATTCATCCACCCTTCTTCTTTTGATCTTGATGAAGATATAGGGGAAAAATGTTGAAACATGTTTTGGATATCTTTTGATATACCTCATCCTTCCAAACAAGCCTATCATTATCCTATTGCCATAAGCTTTGTCATGAAAATCCTAAGTATTGTACCTAGAATGGGGCATGTTATTCCTATGCAACATAATCTTTGGAAATCACATCCTTGCTCTCTTATGATGCATACATCCATTTCATTCACTATGACTTATCCTTTCCATCCATCCATATATCATGAGCCTTTTATCCCTTATCCCATCACCCACCCTTTCATCCATCAATCCCATCACCCTTGCACCTAGACTTGGTTTTCCCCTTGTCATTGGTATCTAGCACAAAGGCTACTCAAATTTTCATCCTTTGACACCTCCAAATATTCTCAAAACTCCAAAAAAATCAAAACATCTCAAAACTCCAAAAAAATCAAAACATTTCAAAAATACAAAAAAATCAGAAAAAGTCCTGAAGAAATACAAAAAAATCAGAAAAAGTCCAGAAGAAATACAAAAACAACAGAAAAAGTCCTGAAGAAATACAAAAAAAAAAGAAAAAGTCCTAAAGTAATACAAAAAAATCAGAAAAAATCATGAAAAATACACAAAAAATCAAATATCCAACAAAAATCCAAGCAATAAAATCATTTCAATCACATCAATTCTTCTATCCAATCATGCAACCATTCAACCAAATCAATCATCTTCATCAAAACCATTGCAACCAATCCACTCAATCACAATTATTCCAATCAAATCAATTCTCCAATTCAATCAGTCAATTATCTAATCAAATTACTTCAACCTAAATCATTCTAATCACATCAATTCTTCTATTCAATTCATCACATCCTATCATCCAATCAATCATCATCTCCTTACAAACAGTTTCTTCAAATCAATCAAATCATCTTCAAAAATTCCAAGCAAATATCCAAATCCAAGTCAATCCTTAATCCATACCAATCAAGTCAATCAATCTTGTCAAATTATCCAATCACATCCTTTGGTCTTGACCCTAATCTTGTCGTAAACCAAATCAACCAATCAACCAATCAATTATCATCATCCTTGTGTTGCTCTAGGGACATGCCACTCCCCACAATGACAACACTATCATCATCATCAATCAATCAATCAATCAACGGTTTACAGCTTGACAAGGGCAATACCTTGTTTGTTTTTGTATCATTTGTGCATGCTTGCTTGCTTGCTTGCTTGTTGTGTGTGTTATCATTTTATCTTGCATTTGTATCAAATCCATATCATTCCAGCTAATATTCATATCTTGTGTGTGTTGGAATATCTTTTTGCATTATCCTTTGCATCTAAGGTCACATAATACCTTTTGTGCATTAGGACTTTAATGCTCTAAGCCTCTTTCCTCATACGTCTAGACAAGGTTGTATTACACTGGGGCATGAGACACATCGTCACCTTGGTCCTTATACCTTGGTGCATAACGTCTGGTGCTATATCAAACATCATGGTTGCTCATCTTTCATTGCAGCATAACGTATAATTCATCCCCTTCATCCACTTTCTATCTTGCATCATCCTATCTATCGTTATTATTTCATTTCGAGAGCCTACCCATGTTTGTTCAACCCACCTATCCTCTCGAGGGGGCATCATCATTCCATCATCATCCTATCTTTATATCATTATCCATTCTCCTTAATCCATACCTTAACTTCTTTGAAATGATGTTACTCGACACAAATCTCATCATCTCGAACATCACTTCAAAGAGGGGCAAAATGTATATGCATAAAAATGGTCATGTCTATAATCTTGGCAATTAATTAAATATTTATTATTTAATTAATTTTTCTAAAAGTCCTCTACATATGATTAAATTTAATTAATTTAATTATATTTTCATTCATCTTATTCTTCCTTCATAATTAAATAAGTTTATTTTATTTAATTATTTTCATACGTCCACTTAATTAATTAAATAAATACATTTTATTTATTTAAATTAATTATCACTGTTTGAATTTAAATTAAATATTTTAATTTAATTAATTTTAAATATCTCTCTTTCTTCTATTTTAATTTTTCTTCTAATTAATTAAATATTTCATTTAATTAATTTCATAAATGTGATTTAATTAAATAAACCTTATTTAATTAAATAATCTTATGCTTTCTTTCTAAAATCACAACTGGATATTTTATTATCTTCTGTTTTTTTCTCATATCATAATTAAATATTTTATTTAATATGATATCTTCTGTGTTCTTCAAAAATCCTAATTAAAGCTTTATTCTTATCACAAAATTTCTTCTGCTTTAAAAGCTTAATTAAATATTTTATTTAATTAAGAAAAGTTGAATATCATCCACAAATAAATAATTGAATTTTTAATTCATTATTTATCAGCTTTTAAATCTTTCTTTTATTCTTTTAAAGAAAGATGAATTCTTATCTTCTTATCTTTTCCTCTTTCATAAAAATGGAAAAATCTTGTTTTCAGGTTTTCTTCTATTTGCTCTTTAGTTTCATCCATCTTCAACCATTTAATCTGTCAAGAATTATCATAGCCATTGATCATATCAACCAATCAGAAGCTTTTAAAAAATCTATAAATACAACCTCTCACAATTCATTTAGGGGGTTGATTCTTAAGTATCCTCACTCTGTCAAAATCATTCTGGAATCTTCCATCTTTCATCCATCATTCTCCTTTTTCGAACCTTCACTATATCGTTATGCTGCAGAAGTGAGCAACCAACATTTCTCTAAATCTCGTTCTTTAGTAGTTCATTTCATTGAGTTTGGCATACAAAATCTGAGAGCATCTTGAATCAATGAAACGCTAGAGATAGAGGACAATATGACACTTTCAAAGGAGCCATTCGCATAAGAGTTTGTTTTGTTTATCTGTTTCCTTTGAGTTAATGTTATATTGGTGTGTTTGATTTATTTAATCATGGTTTAACACTTAAAAATTGATCACACAGTTATTAATTAGATCTAAGAATAAGCATAATAACTTGAACATGTTTGAAATTCTATGACAACTGATTCACCCCCCAGTCTCAGTTGTCTACCCTTGTGTTTCCAATAACTCTTCCCAAGAAAGGGGAGAGGATGATGTCCTAGGGAAAAGTCACCTTCTCTTTTCCTTTATGGGAAGGAGAGGGATCCAGTTTGGACTTCTCCTCTTTCTTCTTAGAAGGGGGAGTGGTCGGTATGACCTCCTTCTCCTCTTGGGAGGGGGAAGTGACTAACTGTTGTATCACAAGAAGGGTTATTTTTTTCTTTCCCTTGCCCCTAGTATTATACTTTACATAATTTTTGTAAAGTAGGTAAATTATTGGAGGAAGTAGACCAATTGGGGTAGGCCAAAAGTGATCCAACAAGTATCCACCATGAGACACCAGGGGCTAATATCCAATGCCATACACTACATGCATGACACCTTCATGGGAAAACTTTAAACACTTATGAATAATAGAGGCAATCCCATTTATGGAAGCTAGCCAAGGGATTCCTAGCTTCACCTTGAATATATTTGACTCTAGGATAACATTGAAAACTGTGACAATGGCCCTGGGTCCAACTAGAATAGACAACATTATCAAGTTGTAAGGTTTAAGATTCATACCATCGTGTGTATGGATGGTAGATTTTGTTTCTTCATATTTTTCCTTTTGTAATGAATTTAATACTAATGTTTCTTTTGTGATGAAATTCAAATAGATTGCAGGGTCTACCAAGACTCCTATCACAATTTTACCATTGATGTAAGCAAGAATGTAGAGAGGTGAGGGTTTATTGTTTAAGGGTATATTTTATGATGTGAATGTAATTTCCAGTGAACCAAGTGTAGGTAGAGCAGTAGGAGTCACCATGACCATGTTAACATAGGCCTCAGGTTGAGCAACAAAATTAGTAGGATCTAGAATCATGTTAGTAGAGTGTGACATAAATGGGTGCACGTATATCTTCAATTCACTATTAAATTTTTCCATTGATTTGTTAGAATTCTATTTATTCCCATTGAGATGAATGGTACCATCCTTGATGCAGCCTTGTATCTCATGATGCAAGTGCATACAACATTTGGTATCATGTCCATTAACCCGATGGTACTAACAGTAAGAAATTCCATCATACAAATTAGGGCAAGGCTCTTTAATAGGCTTAGGATTCGACAAAGTTATGATCTTATCCTTAAACAACTTCTACAAAATAAAAGAATAAGATTTTGATAACTTTCTAAATTTTTGGTTATTCTTGAGGTTGTTGTTATTAGCAGTAAAAAATACATTCATAATGGTCGTACCTTTCCTAGATATTGATACAATGGATTTTCCCTCAGAACAAGAGTGCGAGGAGGAAAGCCAAACTAAACAACTCTTTTTTGGTACTCTCATAAGGTTGCACACAAGTGCACAAAAGAAGGGTATTTAATGAGTGCGAACTTTTTAGTCCAAGTCATTTGTAAGCTGCCTCTGAATACCTTCTACACATTAGAATCAGGCAACTGATATGAGATTTATGAGAGGAGTGCTTGGAAGCATGCTATGAAATCAATAATTTTTCCATTGTCTCCTTATTTACATAAGACCAGATCTAAAAAGGTCATCTCCAGCCTGATGTTTTCTTGAAACTGTCTAAGGAATTGATTAACAAGTTGGTCGAATGAGAAAATGGAATTGTTAGGAAAGGGACAGTACCACTCGAGTGTTGTGTCCTTGAGAGATAAAGGAAACAATTTAGCCATTAAGGTATCATGATGGAAAAATTTTGTGCACAAGGTGTTAAAGGTAGACAAATTTGTTTTTGGGTCTCCTTCACTGCCATATTTTTCAAACTTAGGTATCTCCACTCCTTTAGGGAAGGGAGTGTTCAATATTTCCACTGACAATGGGTTGTGTCAGAAGAATGGCTGGTAGATAGGTTGGGTAGAGGCTTGGGAAAGAATTTCCAACTGAATTTGCATCTTACCCATATTTTGAAGAAGAGTGTTTTGAATAGGGTCATTAGAAGATAGAGGGCTAGGGGAATCTCCTATAGAACAACTACCAAGGCCACCTCCAAAGCCACCACCAGTGCAATTTCTACCAAAACCACAACTAGGGCCACTGCCACTAGTAGGACCTCTACCAAAACCACCACAATGACCTCCACCGGAGCTGCCTCCCCTAGCATTTCCTTTGCTACCGAATCCACCACCACTACCAAAGCCTCCACTACTAGAGGTGATAGGAGTGAAGGTAAAGCCCAAGGGGACCCTATTCACTTTAATAGTTTTAGGTTGTTCATAAACAAAAGGGATATTAATAGAAGGGACTGCATCAGCCATATAAATGGAAGTGGGAGGCATTGATACTCCTAAATGTCCTTCATGCTCTATGAAAGTGACTCCTTATGCAAAACTAGGGTTTCTTGAATGAGTGCATGCTTCAGTGAGACCAAGGAGGCTAGTCAAAAGCTCTATGCTTGTTCCATCTTTACTCATCATATGTTTCAACTCGCTAACAACCTAAGGGGCTCTAGCCATCCTTGGATTTCTTTCCAAGTGGTTTTCTAAGTTTCCCAGTCCTCTAGCAAGGTTAGACACATATTTTGTATGGATTTGAATGACCTCATGCTTGTCCATTGATGATGGTGTAGGAGACACAAGGGGAGTGGGAACGCGATCGGTATCATCAATGAATCCCATCTCATTTTGTGACAACTGCTCCTACATAGCTACACTAAGGGAAATACCAAATAAAAAACCTATAGATAACCTAATAAAGACCTTTGTCCTTTCCATCGATAGGTGTCATACACTTATTTTTATGATATACTCAGAAGTTGTGGATTGGGTTGTGATACTCATAAACCTTCACAACACTTAGGAACACAATGGTCATGAAGTACATGAGGGAAGCCTCAACACCAATGGATGAAAAAACATTGGTTCATGTTAGGTTCACCAAAATGTAAGATAGGGGGACCTCCATGTGCAAGGCCCGAGGTCACAGAGGGCCAAGATGTGAAAAGCTACCCTAACTTACCTCAACTTAGTGGGATGTTTAAGGTATGGGGATGAGAATGATGAGGATGATAGAGTCCAAAAACCACTCTACAATCCTAAGATTCAATATGGGGATAGGCAAGTTTTTTTTGAGCTAAACACTATATCCTGGATATTTCTCTGACCAAAGATGAGAGTGTAGTTTTGGGATGACAACATGGTATGCTGGCATCTCTCAGGTGCATTAGCATTCACATGACTATAGGACTAAAAGAACAATGTGAAATTATTATAAAATGAGCTAGCATCCTAGCTAGCAACTTCTAAGAGAGTAAATAACACTATGAAATATGAGAAATACAAATGAAGGTGATAAAGTAAATATACCAGAGCTAGGGTGACGAATATGATTTCGTAGAAAAGCCTATTTTCCAGCTAGCATCACAAAGCATGTACACCTACACACAGAAAGAGAGGAAAGTGTTGGGTGACTGTAATAGTAAAGTTCTAACTCAACCAAGTGATTGAAGGAAAGAAAGGGAAGCTTACCACCTCCACCAAGAGAACTCAAGGCTACTTGGGGCAGAAAATGAGAGTACTCAAGCCTTTGCTATAATGGTGTTTCATTCCCAACTTGTTCTACCAAAGTGATGGAGTGTTGCGTTTGCTATAATGGAGTGCTAGTATGTTGTTTGAGAGCTTGAGAGTGAATGCAAGAGTGTGAGAATGGATGCTTGAAGAGTGTAGTAGCTTAGAAGAAGTTGTGAAGAAGTTCAAATTCATGTTGAAGGAATGAATTTGAAGAAGGGAATGGAAGAAGCAACCATATTTGGGTTAGTCAACTGAAGGGGGAGTTACAACTTGAATCCCAATGAGAATTTGTAATGCCCCTATAGGTTTAGATGCATGAATTTTCTAGGAATGTAAGCGTGTCATGCAGATGTCTATGCACTATGTGAGTATCCTCGAAAGAAATGCTTCCACTGATGCTCAAAATATGTGCCAAGTGGGATGCAAGCAGTGGGCTCAGGTGGAATTAAGCCTCTAAACTTGGTATTCTAAAGTGGAAGGAGGCAAAAGAGGAATTCACAAATAAGATGAAAATTCACTCCTATATAGTGTTATGTTATTAAGGCTAAATAAAATGATCTAAATGCAATTAAATGAACTTTTTGAATGTTTATGAATGCAAAACCTCAAAAAAAATTAACATTTGAAAACAAAATGTGATATGAAAACATGAACAAATGCAAAATAGAAAAAAAGAAGGTTGAATCAGAGTGCACTTGGGTAGAGAATTAAGAATATGGAGTGTCCTAAATGCTAGCAGAGATCACTAAAAATCACTAGTGGGACTTACCCACCACTAATGGAAAATTAGTCCTATTTCTGATGAAAACTTCTAGAAATTGGTTTCTTAGTGTCAGGATCTAAAATCTAAAAAAATCTAGATTTCCAGCCTTAAGGTGAGACTCATTCACCATTGATGGAAAATAAGTCTACTTCCAAGATTTTGTGAAATTAGGGACCAATCCTGTAGCACCAGATCTAAGGTTGTTTACTTGTTGGATTTACGGAGTCAAATCTACAAAAATTGGACAAAATGTCTTCTCCAAGATTGAAATAGGTTGTAGTTGACTTGAAACACTTTTTTGACTTCTTGTCCACTTTTCAACACCTAATAGTTTGTCAAATCTGCATACACAAGTATGCAAACACACATGCAAAGGGGAAAATTGGTTGAGGGTTAGATTATAGGATTTTCCTTGGTCATATCCCACTTTGGTAATCAAAACCTTAATGAAATAATGAAATGGAAGATAATGATAAAAAATTCACCACCCATGGTGAATGGGTCCCACCTTGGACTTGAAAGTGAGTGTCAAGAATTATCTAGCATTTAATGTTGTTTGTTGGGTTTACATTCAAAAACACACTTAATTAAGCCTTAGAAGGGCATAAAGGGGTCAAATAAAGCACAAGAAAGGTGTAAATAGTAAAATTAAGCTTAGAAAAGCTTGAAATCTTGTTACAAGACCTTACAACACTTCAAAATAGGACTTGGCAAGTGATGAAAATGTGATTTTTAGGTGAATTGTAATGAATAGAGCATAGAAAGGTGTAGAAATGTTTTACAACACTTCACAACACCTTCATAGGATGTCATAATTTGAATTTTAATGAAAATGTCAATGTTCAAGCCACATTACAACATTAAATCAAAGAAAATTGGACCAAGCATCGTGAAGAAAGACCTAAATGATCATTAAAATGTCAAGGCACCATTTTTCTATGATATAGATATATATGTCAATTTTTCCCTTTAGGGAAACAATTGGTTATCACCATCCTTATGGATGTCTCTCCCTTCTAATATGATATTTGATACTACATTCGGCTAGGCCGAATGGAGGAGGTCGCACCCTATGCATGTCTAGTAGGCTTAGAATCTCTAGGCCATATCAAAACCATCGCTAATGTTCTTGAGTTGGAATCTTTCACATCTAATAAGGGAGGAACAAATGTATTATTTATATCTTATCATTTTTTCTGCTTTGATCTTCAAGATTGGCTAGCCATAAGTGATTTAACGTAGGTAAATCCTTGCATGTCTAGTTTGTGTTGAATAGGACAATTGAGAGGGGGGTGAATTAGTTGTCATTTATTTTAACCTTTAATTTAATCATTGAAACTAATACTTAAAACTACTTAAATTTTTAATCATCAAATGCCAATGCATAAACTCAAATCCAACACATAAACACAATAACACCAAATTTACGTGGAAGACCCAATGAGGGAAAAACCACAATTAGGATTAACTAATACTATAAAGAATATCAAAACTGATTATAAAAGGCTCACTACCTAAAACAAGGATCATTACCTGAGATAAGGCTCACTACTTGAAACAAGGACTCACTATCCAATAGGGCTACAATGTAGAGGGCTCACTACCACAAAGATATAAAGAAGAAGACTTGTTACAAAGAAACTACAATACTAATACAATAAATGATTCCACTACAGTCACTTGATCAACTTGCATGGATGATAGAATTTTCCTTCTACTCACTACATCCAGAAACTTAGCATTAAGATTTGCAATAATCTGCCACACACAACTCACACACACTTTTTGAATAGCATAAAAGTCACATCTACTCTTTCACTTATATTCCCTCTTTTCTCTTGTATGTTTTTCATTACTAGATCATCATGTATTTATATTATCTTCAACTTTGAAAAAGATCCAAAGTTGGCCATACAACTTGAAATTTAAATTAGGTTAGTGCAAAAACATCCTAGGGTGGAATTAGAATGAGGGTGACCCAAAAACATGGTTCACTGAGACCCAAAATAGATCCAACACACTTCATCAAATTCAAAAGTAGTGCTTAACATAAGGTCATCCAAAATAGTGTAAAACACATAGAACATTTAAGCTCGAAACTTGCATAAACCAAAAATATCTTCAATGTAATGAGGGAAAAAAAACTCTATAACAAAGAGAAATCTGGACCAACAACTTTTCTCCTAGATCTCAACCAGAATAGAGAAAAATATAGTTCACAACTGGTGAACACAACTCAAACTTCACAACGAACCAACAACCAAAAATTTGGATAGAAAATTTCAACAACCATGACCAACATATATGAACCATGTGAACATAGGGGAAAATACCAGATCATTATCGAGAGCAACAACTAAATACTTGTAAACTTTCTTTAATTCAATTTTCTCAATATCCTCAACATATGCAACAAACAACAACTAGTAGATAACCAATTGACCAATTGACATTAATGAAAACACCTTCATTCCTTTCTTCATTCTTGAAACAATCTCCCCCTTTGTCATTGATGTCAATACATCATGTGAAAAACCATCAAAGACACCATACTAGTTCTAAATATACTTCTCAATTTTTTTCATTTTGTTTCTCCCCCTCAAAAGACCATCTTCCTCATTACTTGATTTCTCTCATTAACTTTCTCTCCTTTTCACATGCTTTCTCTCCCCCTTCGATGTCAATGGAAAAGGAAAAAGATATGTTCATTGAATCTTCCTTTGACAGGAAAAAAACACTCACAATGACAACACTTGAAACTACCTACTCCCCCTGAGGTAGCCACCAAAACATTAATCCAAAAAGATAGAACCATGAATCCACTAGATTGATGCATCTCAAAATGTATCTTAGTTTATGAAAGGATGGGTAATAAAATCTAACTTCTCTTAGAGATACTCAAAAGTATCTTTAGGAAGAGCCTTTGTAAATATATCAATGATCTAATCCTTTCTTAGAACATACTCAAGATTGACTTCATTCTCAATGACCTCCCCTAAGAATATCTAATAGATATATGCTTCATCCTCAAGTGCATTACATGATTCTTTGAAATTTTAATTACACTTGTATTATCATAGAAGATAGAAATAGGATCATCATATAGCACTATGATATCTTTCAATGTCTATTTCATCAATAGAACTTGTGTATAGTAAGATGTAGAAACAATATACTTAGCTTTAGTAGTAGACAAAGAGACTGAATTTTTCTTCTTACTCAACCATGCCACCAATCTGCATCTAAGAAAGAATGCACCACCACTTGTACTCTTTCTATCATCTACACATCCACCAAAATATGCATTTGTATAGGCACTAAGTGTAAATTTAGTATCTTTAGGATACCAAAATCCATAATCCAGAGTTCCATTCAAATATCTAAATATTCTTTTAACTATAACAATATATGTTTCCTTTAGATCTTTACAACTAGCTACAAGACAAACTACATGCATAATATCGGGTCTAGTAGTAGTCAAATACAATAATCCACCAATCATCGATCTATATTTGCTCCGATTAGCCTTAGGTGAATCATCATCTTTACCCAATTTACAACTAGTCAACATAGGAGTACATACCATTTTAGAACTGTCCATCCCGAACTTCTTCAACATCTCTCTCACATACTTATTCTATGAAATGAAAATTCCTTTCTCTATTTGATTAATCTGTAGCCCAAGAAAGAAATCCATCTCCCCAATCATAGACATTTAAAATTCTTTTTGAATCTCTTTCACAAACATCTTGCACATCTTTTCATTTCCTCCAAATATAATGTCATCAACATATACAACTACAATCAAGATTTTTTCATTTTCAATCTTAAAGTACAAATTATTGTATGACATACCTTTGTTAAATCCTTGCTGAATTGAATATCAGTTTAACCTTCCATACAAAGTTCTAGGAGCATTCTTCAATCCATATAAAGCTTTCTTCTATTTGCACAACATGTCTAGTTGATATGTTAACTGAAATCCTTCTAGTTGTTCCAAGTAACTTCTTCTATCTCACCATTCAAAAATGTTGACTTGACAACCATCTTATAGACTTTGAAATATTTTTCATAATCCAATACCAAGAAGATCCTTATATCTTCCATTCTTGATATCGTCAAAAAAGTATTCTAAAAACCTATGCCTTCTACTTGTGAATAACCTTTACACACAAGCCTCACTTTATTTCTAACAAATTCTCCTTTCTCATTGAACTTATTTTTGAATACCCATTTTGATCCAATGATATTTTTATCTGCCAGCCTTGGGACCAATTCCCAAGTCTGATTCTTCTCAATATACAAAAGATCTTTCATTTATTTTTTCCAATGTTCATCTTTATACCTGCTTCACTTACTATCTTCAGCTCAATCTCAAAAAATAAACACAAATTTACTTTAGCACCAACTTTGCTTTTGGTTAACACGTCCTTTTTCTTGCCTCCTATAATCTAATTTTTTGAATGATTCCTCTGTACATACTTTGGTGTCCTAGGAGACATCACTAGAGCATCTTCTTCTCTTTCATCCTATTCATCCTAATTCTTCTACTCATCTTTATCTTGTTCTTCCATAATTTCCTCTATTCTTGCACAATAATGTTCATCAGACACATATCCATCAATATTAATAGAATTCTTCATTGTCTTATCAACCTTCATATTCGATCTCTCTACAATATTTCTCAATCTTTTATTAAAACATTTTTATGAATTTCTTTTAGTAGAGTATCCAAGAAATATTCCTTCATCACTTCTTGCATCAAACTTACTCAAAGTTTCCTCATCTCTTTTGATATAGCATTTTCTTCCAAAAACCTTGAAATATTTAACTTTAGGAATTCTTCCATTCCATAGCTCATAGGGATTCTTTGTACTATTTTCTCTTGTTTGAACTTGATTGAACACATAAACAATAGTATGAATAACTTCTTTCTAGTAAACTTCTAGTAAACTGGCTTTAGTGACCATTGATCTAGCAACCTCTTGAACTGTTCTATTTTTCCTTTCAACAACTCCATTATGCTATAGAGTTCTTGAAGAGATAAATTTCTCTTTATTCCATGCACTTCACAAAACATATTAAACTCATGGGAGATAAATTCTCCACCTCTTTCACCAAGTAGACTTTGCACTCTCATAGGACTAAAAATATATGTATGAACTAAATCTAGTAGTCCAATGGTAGATTGTTCCTTTGATCCGTAATGATTTCTCACTTGCTTCCCAAATTGAATTTTTTGGAAAATAACATTAACATGCTTCGTAATCATTATTAAATCTCTTATGAATTGAACAATACTAATCATTTCCAAGTTATCAAGAGTCATGTGACACATTCTCTTATGCCATAACCAAATTTCATTTATCTAAGTCATAAAACATCATCCATCAACACCCTTAAGTTGATAGATATTCCCTTCATATTTCTTTCCTGTAGCAATCACTATTCTAGATCCTTTCCAGATCTCAAATTTGTCATCCTTAAACACAAGATCATATCCTTTTCTGTACGTTTGACCAATGCTCAAAAAATTATACCTTAAACCCTTACCATAGTAAATATCATCACTATGATGCTTGGAATCAAAACTTGTTGAACCTATCCCATAGATTTTAGCACTAGTATCATCTCCAAACATAACCAAGCCTCCATCATATTTCTCAAGTTTAACAAACTTACCATTATGACCAGTCATCTAATGTGAACAACCAATATCAACTACCCAAAAATTATTTTCTTGTCTAGCATGTAGGGTGGAGATAACCGTACCTTCATTTTTCTCCTTATCCTTCTCCGAAGGGCTTTCCTTTACTTTTTTTTTCTAAATTTGTAGAACTAGGTTCATCCTTAATCGCCAAGAACAAGCATTCATTGTCATTTGAATCTTCATATTCTAAATCTTCATCAGAAATACTAGCATTCTCATTCACATAGTAACCTTTGTTAATCTTCTTTCCTTTCTTTTATTTCTCATATGTTTCTTTATTTCTTTTATCTCTTTCTAGACATTTTGTAGCATAATGACCTATTTCTCCATGACTAAAGCATTTAAATGGAAAGTTACCTTCATACTCACTAGAACCTTTTCTCATTCTTCTTACAAAGTTAGCTTCTATTTCATCAATGTTATCTTCATCCAAATCTTCAACCTTTGTGGATTTAAAGGTAGTCTCTAATTTGCTTCCATTTCTTAGATGGCTTCCTCATCTCATAAGATGTAAAAAATCCTAATAAAAGATCCTGAGTAGAAGTATTATAATCTATTGTCTGGTCAATAGCCCTCACCTTCTCATTGTAAGCATTAGGAAGAGTTAGGGTAATATTATTTACAATCCTAGTTTCATTTATAGTAGCACCAAGTGATCGCATTCCAACCACTACCTCATCCAATATTTTTATAGAAGTTGTAAAATTCTCATCTTCAGAAATATGTATAGGATCAAACCGTGTTTCCAATTTTTTCAATTTTTCCTCTTTAACTCTTTCATCACCATCATGTTCTCTTTCTAAAGCTTCTCATACTTCCTTAGCTATCTTAAAATTTTGAACCTTTATCAATTCAAAATGTACTAGAATATGTTGAAAGTCTCAAGAAAACTGAGAGGGGGGTGAACCAGTTGTCACCCATATCAAACACAAACTCAAACAATTATCAACTTGAAATCCACTTTATTTTATTATTAAGTGTAATCATGAAATGTAAATAACATAAATCAATATCAACACAAGAAACACTAGATTTGCATGGAAAACCTAATAATGGAAAAATTACAGTGAGGACTAACTCACAATATCTGATAATTCAAAACTTATTACAAAGGGCTCATTGCTAAGAGGGCTCATTGCCCAAAAGGAATCATCACGGATACAAGGCTCCTTGCCTATATATACAAAAGATAATAGAAAAATCCACCACAAAAATTACACATCTACAAACTCAAGCAAATATTGGAGACACCATCAAGTTATTGCTGGTGTAATGTAGAATCAAGGTATTTAAAAGTTGCGATATGATGGGTATTTGAAGGGTATGTGGCTGATGACTTTTTTTTTACCCAAAATTAATGAAACGAAAAGGGTTTTTAAAGGAGATTCTCAACTTTCCACCAATATAAATTATGCTTAAATACTTAAAATTTAATAAATAGTATTATTATTCATTTTTCTATTTGAATTATGAGAGAGGCTAAAGTCTTGATTGATAGGCTGATTGAAAACATCTATAGCTTTCAAAGCGATTGTATCCTGTTTTGGAATCAAAACATGCATCATTTATATTTAGTATACTATATGATTAAAAGAAAATTTCAATTTCATGAATTGCAGTGGGTGGTTAGACATCGAGTTTTATATTTTTTTTAAAAATTGGTAATAAAATTAATAATTAATTGTTGCGGAAAAATTACAAAAATATGCATCACATCCAGGACAGGTCCCTACTTATGTCCTAAAATTTATAAAAAAATATTATCATTTTTGTGGTTAGAATGGATTCAGGCAGACCTACCGCTTCTTATTTTTCCTTGAATTTGAAGTACTGCATTGAAATTAAAATTTTACTTAAATAGATTTTTATTTTTAAAAGAAACCTAGTAGTTTAGAAACTACATTCAATTCTTCTAAATTTAGTTCTTATATTTTTGAAATAATATAGATAACTTGTTCAGAATTTTAAAATTGAGTTATAATTCTAATTTTTCTGAATTTTGCCACTTAAGGGCTTGTTTTTCATGATGATCCTACACATACCCTTTCAAGAATCTAACACATTAAAGTATTGTTGCCTCAATTCACTTTCACACACTCTTGCTTCTTATGCTTCTGCCATTCTTGATACATCAATCCATAATATCTTGAATTGTATTTATACCATCTTAAACCTTAGAAACTTTCTCCAAGGTTGGCTACACACGCTTCATATTACAAATTCAAATTAGGTTGACAACTCAACTATTGGAATTGACTGATTCAATCCATAGCTCCCATGAAACAAATACAAGTGATTAACCAATCACACTATGAAGAAATAAGCAAAATATTATTACTCAACAACTTATATCTGATAACACATCAAATATGCATTATGTGAACAACTGTCATATTGACTATGCTACCATAGAGAATGAAATACAGTTACCAATGAATTAATCGCTATGAAAAGGATGAAATATAACCCTATATTAGGGTTAGATTAGAACATGAAAAGTGTCCTCATAGGAATTAATGAGAAAAAATGTTCTAGTATTAGAGGCTTTAATCATGCAAAAAGAAACAAACTAATTAAACAAAATAATGAAATAAAAGCACTCCTAAGTTTAGCTTAAGTGTAATAACGTATAAAGTGACCCATTTAATTAATTAGGTGATGAATTTATTACTCTAATATCCCCCTTAAGATTAACTAGAGAGAAACTAAACTATGATAAAGATATACATGAATGGATGCATGAATGGGTCCTGCCCTAATCACTGATGAGGTACCCATGTACATAAATGAAACTCTCATAATTGGTGAAAGGGAGAAAAGAACATGGGAATAAAACTCCCCTCCAAAAGAGAGAAAAGAAAAGAATGTAATGCACTAATAGAAGGATAGAAGGTGGATTGCATGATACCCACCAGAGATAACTTCTATCACATAAGTACATATACAATGGTCTCCATAAGAGAGATACAAAGAGTCTAGAAGGCCCCCCCCACAATGAACAAACTCATGTCACAATGGTGGATTCCTGATGTAGAATCTGGAAAGAGATCCTGAAGTGGAAAATAGCATTCCTCCCCTTGGGAAGAAATGGATCCAAAGGATGATGTCAAAGAAACCTTGTGAACAGTGATGAACCAATATGTCTCAAGGTGTGTACCATGATAGGATGTTGAAGAATCCCTATGTATAAACTAAAAAAAATGATTCAAAATCCAAAATGATGTGAAGAATCCTAAAATACAACCTCTGAATGCATTGATAATGGTGGGAATACAATGATAATATGATTGTCAAGATAGAGGAGATGTATTTCCCCAAGATCTATAGTGTGAGACTCAACAAATAATAATGTGTCTACAAGATAAGAATCCCATGATGTAGCAAAAAATGAATGACGAAGATGGTCATGATGTTGAACTGAATACATAGGGGCCAATTTGGAAATACTTATGTCATTAGGAACAACAGATGATGCATGTGTAATCTCAATCTAAAGAGTATGAACTAGGAGACAAGCCTCTTATCCATCACAATGTGAAAGAACTACTAGATACTCTAGGTCCTCTAATGTAGCATCATCAATGGGTATACAATCTATAGTAGCCATGGGTAAGAGACAATCTTAAGCAGGATCTTCTAGGTATGGAGAGAGATTGGGGTATCCATAGATCTCCCAAAGATGAGTACAAAGTGTGTGGGGACAATTAGTGTCTGATACAACACACATAGTGACAAAATCAACACTAGAACATATAAGTCCTCCTAAATGATCTCTCATGATATCCCAAGCTAGTTTTCCCCTTGGTGTGTTTGGTTCATGTATGAGTTCATATAAATGAGGAAAAATATTGAGCCACCTAAAATGTGTAAGTATGCCCTTTTTCCCATGACTCATAATTATCCTGTTCCAGGATTACAACTAAAGGGTGAGTAGAAAAACCCATGATTACTCTTCAAATGAACAAATATGAGAAAATTGACTTTACTGCATGAAAATCATGTGAAATAGAGCCAAATGATGCAAACAAAGCATTCCCAAGTGCCAAAGAATCCAAGTAATTAATAAAATTTTGAAAACACCAAAAGCTTAATAAAATGTACTTGGGGCATAATCTGGGAAAATAAGTTTGATCACTATGTAGAGCACAGAACCAGTTTTCCAATGTTGCAAGAGTTATGAAAAAATGATACCCAAGTCGAAAGATATGCCCCTAGAAGTGAAAAATGATGATCTGACTTCAAGGGCTTATAACTCAATAAAAAAAAACAAAATTAGGAAAAAAAATACCTATACTACTGGATCAAGCTTGGAACCAGCTTTTCGACAATATCTTGTTTGCAAAAAAAAACTTCGTATGCTCAAGATATGACCATTTTTCTAAAAATGCTTATTTAGGTTTTAAACCAAATATTTTATTAATTTAAAAATTCATAAATTCATAAAATATTTATTTGTACCTTCATGGCATGAAAATTGAGGTAGTACAAAAATTGAGAGGGCACACAAATTGAGGGAAATGGCACCAAAATAAAGGCAACTCAAAAATGTTCTAGGCACCAAAAATATGGCACAAAAATTGGGGCATTTGTATGGATTTGTAAATGATACGGATTTTTCTAGTAGCATTTTTTGAAAATCCCCAAAAACACTAAAAAATAAATTTTCAAAAAACTATTTTATATGAAAATTGGGGTTTTTGGGCCTTCTGAGCACACCCATGAGATTTTTTTTTGCATGAACATGTACTGTTTGAGAGATCAAGGTAAAAATTTCTTAAAAAATGATTTAAAATCCCTCTAATCTAGCCAAAAACTATCATAGCTTCAAACCCTCATAGATCTAACAAATGAAGGCCTTTTTTGATGAAATAGAAGGAAAAATTATCTACTCCAGTAGCTCTAGACTCAATGATAATGTTATATTTACTACATGATTTAGTGATCCTAATGCATGAGTTGGTTTCTTCAAAAAAAGTAGATAAGGTGACTATAGATCTGGTGATCTAAAACCATGTTGTCTGATTGACTAATTTAATCCATAGCTCCCATTAACCACCAACACATGATTAACCTATCACACTATTAAGAAATAAGTAAGATCTTATTTCTCAACAACTCATATCTAATAAAACATCAAATATGCATTATGTGAACAACTATCACATTGAATATGCTATTGTAGAGAATGAAATATATTTACAATGAATCAATCCTTATGAAAAGGATGAAAGCTAACCTTAGATTAAGGTTGTATTATAAAATGACAAGTGTCCTCATAGGAATGAATGAGACAATATGTTCTAATATTAGATGCTTTAATCATGCAAAAATAACTAATTAATTAAAGAAAATAATGAAATAAAAGCACTCCTAAGCTTAGCTTAAGTGTAATAAAGCATAAAGTGACCCAATTAATTAATGATTAATTAATTAATTAGGTGATGAATTTATTACTCTAACATCAAAATTCTCATGGTGGAAGAGAATGAGAGCGGACCAAACCAACATTTAACCAAGACCAAAAACAAGGTCTCGGATCAATTACATTCTTCATCAATTGATACTTATCCTTTGCATGGCATGTAGACACCAAGTTCTCCAAACCTAATGAAAAAAAAATAAATCTTTGAAGTACATTATTTCACAATGAGAAGATAACATGTGGACCACATAACAGACTTCACCATACACTAGAACACATCTTAGATACCCTCAAATTCATCTGCAACAAATGCAACAACCTACATACATAGAATACTTTCCATCAACCCATCTGAATTATACAAACACATGCATAAACTCTAAAACTCATGTTTTTGAGCACTAAACTATGAACACCTTTGATAGTTGTACCATAGATTTTTGGCATCCAAGGTCTTTCTAGTGCTTCTAGGGTTTTTGACCTAAAAGGAGAAAGAAGGGCCAAAATACTCATTTATATGCTCAAAGTCAATGCAATATGGATGGAATATGTTTAAATGAGATAAAATAAATGTATATAACTAAAGAAAGATATTATTTATTGAATGAAAACTAGAGATATGCAACTTGTTTAAAAACACATTGTGTAATGCAAAAACACCTAGAAATGTTAACAAAATTGAATAGAAATGAACCAAACTGAAGGTGTGCACCTAGAAGATGGATGGAGACTATAAATTTATTTTGGAATGTTGTTGATGCTAATTTTTAGGACTAGTGGAACTTATTTTCCATTCTAGGAAAATCATTCCCAGTTTTACAAAATTGTGTGGAAATCTGTTTCTAACAAATGGGCATCTAAAAATGCAGAAAACAAAAAAATAACCTTGGAGTGGGACTCATTTTCCACCCATGGTGAATGAAACCACTTTTGAATTTTGGAACATTTAAAGGTGGAATCCAAAGCTTTTAGTCTACACTTTGGATTTCTACAAGTGTCTGCTTCCGAAACTCTAATTTACGAACCTAAAAGTGAGTTTTGGTTGATATTTTGACTTGATCAATGAAGAAAAGACTTGAAAAAGCTTTCAAATTTATCTTCAATTATTTCCAAGCCTCTAAAAATCCTAAATCTACAAACACACAAGATAAGAGAAAAATATTGAATGTTAGGGCGTGGGGGTTTTCCTTGGTCAAACCTCTTTTAGGTAATTAAACCAAAATAGAGAAAGAATGTAATGAAAAATGAAATAATAGAGTTGATTACATTTCCATGATGATTGATCTTGAAGTTCTATAGTCAAAAATGAAGAATTTCCCTTGAATGTCTAAAAATTGCTATCTTAATGACTTGTAATGCAAAAACCCTAACTTGTTTGACTTAAGATGAAGGATTGGTGGACGAATAATGAAGAAATGGTTGTGATTTAGGATTTAGAGAGTTGATTTTATAGGAAATTCACCTTATTCTCCTGTAAATCTGATCCCTAAGGTTGACATGTGAAAATAATAAAGTTAAATCCCAAAATTTTCCACTCGAAACTCAAAAATAGGCTAAATGGGACTCATTCACCATGCATGGTGAATGGGTCCCACCTGGATGGCTAATGGGTCCCATAGGGGCTATTTTTCCAGCTAAGATGCTAGGGAATAAGGAAATAAGGTTTATATGATGACTTTGTCAGGTATTTCATTGAATATTGCTTTGGGATGCACAATATGTGTTAATAGGGACCTATTAGTGATGATGTAAAGGTCAATTAGGGCTTGGGACAAAAAATTCAATGTGAAAGTGTGATTAAATATACTTGAAAACACTAAAATGAGGTCCACATAGCCTAGAAAGGCACAAAAAGCAATGTGAATGTGCAAGACACATTACAACACTACTTTAATATTATGTTTAATTCACAATCCTTCTAAATTTATGTGATAATGCTATTAAACATATTTTATAATGTTGAATTAGGGAGAAATGAGTTCATTAAGTCTAGAAAAGAATGAAAGTCTCTTACAACAGTTTACAAAACCTTTACAAGACATCATTAAATGCATTTAAAAGGGTCCAAGACCTTGTGTGGATGTGAAAAACACTTCACAACACTAAATCAAGACCTCCTTAAGTCTAATTTATCATGAATTATTCCCATTTCAAGCAAGAAGTACTTTTTTCTATGGTACATTTAGCCCCCACTTTAGTGAGAGGATGAAATTGCTTCAAACTCACACTAAAGTAGACATTCAAGAGAGATCGAAGTGTACAGATGCAAATGACAAAGAATGGAAAAGATCAAGAAGGTAGTCAAGCGCCTAGGATCCAAGATCCTAAGTGAAACCAACAAGATACATAATCATGCAATGGCGAGAATGGGGTGGAAAAGATGTGCTCACTCTAGGGCCATGGAACATCAGGTTGTCTGCTAGGTAAGTAATCCCAAAAAGTGGTTTAGTGAGAAATTCATTCCATTGTGTCGGCTTCCCATTATACAAACCATACCAAAATTATGCTCTTGATAAAATTGATAAGGCACCACAATGTAATGATTTTTGTAAATGTAAAAGTTTTGTTAAAGGCGATTTTGCTTTGTTCATGTAAGGTCTTCTTAGG